>OV725079.1:173782055-174382055 GCA_928085145.1 Nezara viridula | reverse complement strand
TTTTGTTAATTTCATATTACGTAAATAATTCATAACAACGAAAATCTTTAGGTGTGAATATCTCCTAAACAAAGAGTTTGCGCCCATACCTTCTGATGAAATTTTTTTCTTGTTTTGAGGCCTTAGTTTATTTTTGCAGTTTTGCCACTTAACCCTGAATCACTCTGTGTATTCCTTTTTTTATATATAGCATATGACATTATAATTATGTTAACTATTATTGTTGATCTGGTCATAGAAGCAATGGACTCCATTACTAGATAAAAAATGGAGGAGTGCTAGTGGGTCTTCCTAGAAGTGAGGTCTTTGCACAGTTTAAGATAAAAACCGACTATCTCCAAAGCCATCTATATCGTATTGGAGTTGTCGAATCAGAAACTTGTCCACTTTGTCGGCAAGGATCCATGACAGAAAACCAGGACTAAAAGTGAAGTTTATTATACGTATTATGAACGAAAGAGCTCAAGACGATCAAGGAATAGAATAAAAAAAAATGTTTTGTCTAGAACATTCACAAAAAAAGAGATAGGATGGACCCAAAAAAAAAACATGAAAAAAAGGTAAAATGTTATCGAACAACGCACCTCAACATTGGAGTGGAATTCCCAATTGAACTTTTAAATCCAATTGAGTCCCATGAGGGAATATTCGATTGTATCGCACTCAAAAAAAAAAAGAAAAAAATCCAAAAAAAAAGCGGCAAAAAGCGGACAGGTGAGATTTGAGTGGTAAATTGTGAGGTGAATGGGAACCATTAGAGGGAGCCACTGAGCCTCACTAATGACCACTCCTCCTACATCACCTCTCAATCTATCATCTCTTCTAATCTCCTCCCGCCAAAATTAAGCCCGACAAAGCTTCTTTTATCGTTTAGGTCGGCTCATGAAGTTGGCTTTAACATAATCATATAGAGTAAAAACAGTTTTTAATGAACGTACAATACTGATTAAATTTCATATACTGTTGTAATTTGAAATAAATATTTTTTTTTTAATTTCAAGCGGATATTTTAGTTCATAAACCTGTTGTTTCAATTTTCGAGTATAACTAGCTGAAGTACCTGTTGTTGACAGGTATACAGTTATAATTTGAGAATCATTTTTTGAGATAGAGTTTGTATTATGGGGGAGGAAGGATCCAAATTTAATTTGATAAACTTGTTTGGGGGTTGTTTCGATTTTTTTTAGGGGGCTCATGAAAGTCAACGTTTCGCAATAGTCTTAATAAAAACTTTGTTATTCGGCTATTTTTTTAAGGACAAACAACTAAACCGACCAACACCAATCGATTAAAATTTTTTTTAATGTTTAATTTTCATTTAGGATAAACTGAGGAGATTTTGGAGTCGATTGAAATAATCAAAAAGAGTTGTTTCCCGGGGGGGTTCTCCCCTTCCTCGCCGTTTAGATTAGGGGTTTTACCCGAGCCAGGGGGTGTGGGCGGGGATTTAAAAGACTCCCCCGGCACCGGGACGCGAACTCGTGACTATTTTTATATCATTTGATTGATATATCAGGTTGCCGGGCAACAGCGGTGCTGTGCACACGCGTTAGCCCATTCGGCCACCCCGCCTATGTAAAGAGTTGTAGTCTCTTCACTTCTTTTAACTCTGCTGAGTTTATCGCTGGAAAAATAATTAAATTAATCACCTGCATCGGTGTAAAATTAGAAATTGATTTGAATATTTTGGCGGGCGGGTTGAAATGTTTGGGAGTTTTTATTTTTTTTTTTTTTCGATAATATGAGTGAATTTTTAATAGGCATTAATTGACCTGAGGTAGAGGAGCACCCAGTGGCATTCCTTCCTATCTTCATATTACTATCTAGGATCCAAGCAAGGAGACCTCTCATCCAACTTTTTTTGAACCTCCTACAACTATTATTGGGCGTTATTAATGCGGTCATGTGATTGTTTGAAAGTCCGTGGTAGTTATTGTAAAATCTTTTGAAGTGTGTTCGTATTGTAATTTGTGTAGCTCTTTATTTAACGTAATGTTAGTGATGTACTATGGAGGCTTGGCTGTTGTTGTAAAATATTTTGATTTTAAAATTTTGTAGTATATTACGAGGATCTTTTCGTCTTGTTCGTATTTTTATGAAGCGAATTACAAATGGGTTGAAGTAAGTAAATGTAAGTTTTTATTTAACTAAGCCATCAAATTCCTCTCGTATCCAATCCTTACAATCCAAAATCCTTCGGAAAATCCTCAATGCTCCTTACTTTGTCACCAATAAAATAATCCATAATGACTTTAATGTTCCTTATGTTTCCGATTTGGCCCAATCCAGATACCAATCTTTCCATAATAAACTTCAGAACCATCCGAATCCTCTCGTCTCTAACCTTGCTTCCTCTTCTATTCCTGATAACCCTCCGAGGCGTCTGAAAAGAAGATGGCCTCGAGATCTCTTATTGTAAATACATTTTGTTTTTAGAGTGCTACCAGTGGGTAGTTTCTCAACAAGTCATTTCATGTTTTTATTTTCTGTTATCAAATTTACTTAATGTATTTAATTTTTTAATACAGTTGTAAATATCATGTATAAATAAATAAGTTTTTATTTAATGTTTTAGTTTTAATGTTGGACATTTAGAATGAGTTGATCATAAAAGTCGTAATATAAACCTTAACGTTTTTATAAATAAATATTTTGTGAAAAATATACAATATTGAATAAAATATTTAAAAATAAACTAATAATAACTTTCTATTTGACATTAATGATGAGATACTATATTATTTTCGAATATTTGTTATTGCTACCATTTGTTTTAATTTTTCTTTTGTGGAACCATCAAGGTCGTGGAGGTTATTTTGAAGGGCTATTGAAGTGATAGTAGAATTTTTGTGAAAAGATCGAACAAAAAATATATAATTTCGTGTTTAATATATAACTATTTTTTATATTATAGATAAATGTAAAATGGTTAATTCTTTCAAATAAAAAATTTAAAGGTACTTTAGCGGAAGCTAATATTGAGAATTAGCCATGTTAGCCGTATTAGAGAACATCGATGAGAATAAAACCTACATAATATAAAAGCTGCTTAATTTTACACTGTTATAATGAATTTAATCAAAATCTATTTTCGATAAAATAATAAAAATTTGTTTCATCGATAATTTAAAGTGTCACTTTCGATTAGCCGATGTTGCTATAACATCTCAGATATATACAAACCTTAAATATTCAATTTCGGTTTCATACGACTTCTCGTTTTTGAGCTAGACCTATCACATACATACAGACACACAGACCATGTGTTTCCGTTGAAAATTCTGAAAATTTCATATATAGGTAAATGAAAGTAAAAACTGTGTATGCACTATTATAATTGTATATGTTGTAAATGTTATTATTTTGCGAATATAGAACAAAAAAAATATATTTCAGAAAATTTCATATCATCGATGTTTTCACTTCTATCCTGGCCTTGAGCACACACTGTAGTTTTTGTTTAAAAACGTTCTTTATTGAAAATAGAAAAAGAATTTTCGTAAAAGTGCTCGAATAGAGGCCATATTTTTTTTATAAATCCAAATGAGCGTTATAAATTAATGAAGATTAGTATAAAAGTTTTATTGTAATTGGAAAGTTATTGAATTACCAATCAAGTTCCATTTTGAGAAGGTACCCATAATCCTCTGAAGACTCCTGGAACTCTAATTGGAAGACACATCCGTCGAGGGCGGAAGTGAACACAGTGCTGCCAATTAGTATCCATTCTCTGAGGGTTAACCACCTTTTAAAACTTGAACCACGGCTTCGACTTGTAGGTTCCTCCGCGGCTAAGATTACTGCACGTTGGAGGACGTTAATTGGAGTTGTGAAGTAACTTAGGTCTGACATCAGTCGATAAGGCTAGGTTGTAATTTGGTGGCTGTTAGGTTGTAATAGTGAATTCAAGGAGCTTCTCCTACCTATGTTTGTTCGGAAATTTCGATAGTATACATTTCATAAATGGATTAGAGACGTAAGGACACTTTTGAAATAGATTTTGGTCCTAAAGGCGATGAAGATCACTCCATTCTAACCGTTCCATCCTAAAAGAAGCGATTAGAGACATCATTAGAAAAATTATATCTTTATTGAACCATAATATAAACTTCATTTTTTCACAACCGATGCACGGTGTGGCCGATTGGGAATATAGGGAGAAAAAAGTAACTATTTATATTTATAAAAATTGAAATATTTATGGTTTACTTTTAGCTTTATTATATTCATAGCCATTATATCTTTCCAATATACTAACAAAGTTTGTCAATTTAAATTGTTTGAAAAAAACATCCTTGTTTTATAAGTTTTGCCTCCATATTAATTAAGTAATAATTTAAAATTTTATAAAAAGTAAAAGGAAGCTAATATTATGAAAGTAACAGTGACACGGCTGAGAAAGAAGCACTGGGATCTCCTGGAGTCCTGCCTTGGCTTCCACGTCGGAGAATAAGGCATGACTCAGAGTCCCCTGGGTGTATGTAAATATTGTACATAGGTGTGAATGTGATTTATTTACTTTAATTCCATCTAGCTTTTATCTATTATTTCATTATTTTTTTGTACACAGGCATACCAATTTACTTATTTTTTTTATATTTCTTTTTATTTATTATTGATATTAATTGTATGTACATATTGTGTGAATGAATCATGTAGCATTAATATTAATGCCCTTCAATGTGGCAGAATGTATTAATAATAAAAAATAAAATAAATAAATTAAGAAAACTGATAATTGAAGCTCAAGTTTGTTATGTAGGACATCTATACTAATATTTGAGATCAATTTTTCTTCTCAAAGTTGATGATTTTTTTAATCTGAATTTCTAGAAACAGAAATGCTGAATGGTCAAATAATATGATAATGATATATGTAACGATTTTCTCAACAAACAGCTGGATCGATTTTTTAGTTTGATGATTCAAAGTGAGATCTCCTGAGTGTTTTAAAACAATTCAGATTCAAAACACAAACAGAGTATCTTATAAATGTGTTTTAATCAATCCACTAGAAGGCATACAGCAGTTTTTATGTTGGTCAGTTTTTATTCTCGATAGCTTAAAACCTCCGATGAGATCTTGTGAATGTTTTGAAACGATCTGAAATCAACGTACTGAAAATAATATTTTATTCTATTTTATGTAATCTCAACTATGTATTGTTTTCATTTCATAACATGTGTAAGATCGTGATCGTATGTGTTAAATATAAATGGCCAACACCCAAAAATTATAAAAGTAATAAAAAAAATTGAATTAAAAAAAAACTAAGGGATGTGCTTTAGACACACAATAGAAATAAAAACATCAATAAGGCAAGATTAATAATATTAAATATAAATTATCAATAATATCTCATTATAAAGAGGATGAAACACTGAACATTTCCCTCGCTTATGGTAAGCTAAGTTTCTGTGATATTTTAATCCATATATTCAATAAAATTCGTAATAATTTGGTTTTTGACAATTGTCATTCCTTTTTCATCTTTTAACACGGGGTCGTGTTAAGATACAATTCACAATAATAGTCCATAGAGGATGAACAATGAGGATAACCAAAGAATGTTTACAAAGAGGATGGAATGTTGAACATTTCCGTTGCTTACAATATGCAGGTCCGATATTTAATTTTTGAAATATTTTAATCCAAATGCAAAATCTCATCAATAAATCGACTCCAGCTGAATTTACCCCAATGTTACACATCGCAATCTGACGGCTCAATCCCATTCACTTTCCACAAAAAAAAAAGTGCAAAACGAGCCTAAAAATGTTTTAACTTCGAAAACCAGTCAGGAGGACTGGTCATACCTAAGGAATTATTCTTCTATATCTATTTAAACATCTTGGTAAGTTGTTAGGAAAATTAATGTATACGACTTTCTAAACTTGGTGAAGCTATCGGTTTGCTTTCAATGCACATTACAACTTCTGACAAGTTGATTTCGTTCCATGTACCATTGCTTGTCAACATCCGTAAATCTTGAGTTTTCTTCAGGAGGTATGTCAAGTTAAAGTTGGTATGTAAAGTTAAAGTGGCTCTACCCAATTTTCCGGCGGCAATATTTCCTTGGTGTATTCATTTTCTGAAACTGCACAACCAAAAACCATCTTATCTTCTAGATTTGTTTGCACCTTGTCCCTCTTTCCATCCCTTTAACACGAGATCCAAGCCCATAAATCTATTTATTTCCTCTCATATAACTGTTTCCTTTAAAAAATCCTTTGTCATGAGAGCTATTTTTTTTTTTTAAATCGTTACTTACCCTCCATACTTTAATCCTCATAATTTACCTTGTTAAGGGTAACATAGGATGTTCCAATTCAATTTAATCCCCACATATATTATTACAGTAAGGCTCGAAATCGGTTTTGTACCAAATATAATCTCCTGTCATGCTCAAATACCATGAATGGGGTAGCTTTGAATTCAGAATATTACGGGGAGTTAGCGAATCGTATTCTCCACTTTTGTTTTTCTTTCCAAAATAAATAAAGTCGATACAAACGTTTTGCTAGGCTTCAATGCTGGAATGGTGGTAGGTCTGTAGATCGATAAGGGACAAATTGGACCTTGAAGATTTTGATGCGTACAGCAAGAATTGCGGGCTTTAGCCCAAAAACGTACTATTTTCGAGATAAGGCAAGGCCATAGGGTTCGCATTCACACAACCTTAGGTTAATTGTAGTACTGTCATTGAATACATGTTTCGTTTCGTCGACTTGAGGTCTCTATGATCGAGAGAGAGGATAGGTTTATATTATTTATCGATGGTATTTTTGATCAGCAAGCCATGCCATCGTTAATTCTTCACCAAATCTCAAGATTGAGCCACCAAATTTGAAGGATTCCTTCTCGTTCAGGCGGGCAGAATAGTCCAATCACCACGAAAATTGAGGCAAACAAATTATGGAAGAAAAGTAACTTTATTTGCGAATAACTAAAAAATTGTACACTTTTTCCTTGTTTGTGCCCTTGAATATATAAAAAATTACTAAATTCACTATAAAATGAAAAAAAATGATCATCGAAATCGGAAATTTTTTAGTAAAGATACAGCTCATTGAAATTTGTAAACATGTTGGTTCCAAACATCAATGAAGATTTAAATCATTTTTTGTTTTCTTTGTCGATTTTATTTATCGATAAAGTAAAATTGATTTTTTTATCTTTTGATAAGTTGCATTATTTTCTTTTATTATTAATTTGATAACATTATACTGTGCGATTATTTTGCACTGGCCTACTGGTTTAAATTAAATGAAAAAGCAAACAGCACAGCTGCCATCTCTTGGCAGGGAAGAGAAGCGCCAAGGAATGAGTCTGGACATCTAAAATACCTGCAAGATTCAGATCCTTAAGACAGAAGCATAACTGGAGAGCAAGAAAATTCATATTTATACATATTTATATTCGAGATATATAATAGAAACTCAAGCAGCTTAGCAGGAGGAGAGGGGGGGGGGTGAGAAAGAAGATGAGAGGAAACCGATCAGAATGAAGTAAGTATCACATTTAAATTTCAACCACCACCCACCTAATTCACCTCACCAACAATATTTTATAATATGTAGAAAAAAATTATTAATATAAGAACTCTTATTGTAGTAGATCCAGCCTTAAGAATCCATATTATAATAGATATAAAATATAGCAATATGTTCAACCCCATAGTTAATTATAATGAAATATCCATACTTGTATAGTCAAATAAGAATTACCTCTATAGCATGATTATTAGGTCAATATCCCAGACAGCAGTGGAAGGGATTGGCTTAATAAATTAATGATACCTCATTTAAACAACATTTATTCTTCCTCCTCCTCAGCATTCAATTTTCTGAATATATGTAAAAATGTAATTTTCTTATTTAAGATATGTCACCATTATTTGATTTTTATCTTACAGATATTTATATATTATCAATATCGCTAATAATTACAAAATGTGAACTTTTTATGTACAATTTAATATTTTCAGAGAGCGGTCTAGCTCAGTGGTAAAGCAATAAGCTTCCAAGGTCTCAGGTTCGAACCCCGACTCATGGCAGAAAAATTATTTATACTGCTTCATTGGCTGTTGTGCGACCCTGGTGTAGGAAACTCTCCAGAGGCACACCCAGCCTCTACAAAGTGGGTACCCATAATTAAATAATTGATTAAGTGAGGGAACCTAGCGACTGAGCGTGATCCTCCACCCTGAACAACCGTTGGCCTTGTAACAGTGCTTTTTCTAAATAGTATTCATCCCAAGACCCTTCTTGGTTGTAGTAGTACAGGTTTTTATTTTATTTTTTTTAGTTTATTATTTTTCAATGATGCGGCATTGTAATCGAACAAAAAATTCAAAAACTTAACACCCTCTCGAAATTTGAGGTTTTGAGTTTCAGTATGCATAGAATCCCAAAAACGAATAAAAATGTTGCTGTCCGTCTGCCGTCTGCGCATTTTCTCTAAAACTACTGGACCGATTATTTTTTAAAATTAGGGGTCACCCGAATATGATCTTCCTTCGTCAAAATTACTATCCCTCTTTTATTTTCCAAAAAAACTGCCTTACTATAGACTGTATCGCCTAAACGAATGTACCGATTTCAATGAAACTTGATTCAAGCCTTCTTATTGATGCTCTTTAAATTTATCTATATAACATACTTCAACGAGTTGTCACTAGAAAGATAATGTTACTATAATTGTTGGTAAATAATAAACCATTGTGAAATAATTTGCAGCCTTTTTTTTTTATATGATCACTTGAGCTTTGTTTATTTTATATTAAGGTTAAATCATTACGTTACTCAATTTCTTAATTTTCTTATAATGCTAGACAAATGTCTCCTTTCTGTTCATTATAATGATTCTTAGGGGACTAAGTATGCCAGAGTAAAATTTATTTTCTTTCTTTAAGTTTGAATTTTCATATACTCCTATTTTGAAAAAAATCTACCAAGTTGTTTAAGTATATATGGAAGTACATTCCGTTAGGGTGGTTAGGATTTCATAATTTCTGTAGTCAGATTTTATTTTAATTCACTTTATTGTTTGGTTTATTTATCACGTAGAAAAATTAAAATCAGACATATCAAACCCAGATTAAAATTGGACCAGTTATATTAGTGACAGATGAATAAATTAATTAATACAAGGGCGAAAAGAGGCTTACCACGAAGGATGAGTTCCCTCCAAGGATGAGGACACTGATCGGATCTCTTCAGATAATCCTTCATCCTTCCCCCTCTCCCCCCCATGGGTCCACTAATGTCCTTCTCCGATCCCTCTTAGCCAGAGAGGACAGTGTCTCCTCTCTTCATGGAATCCAACAGGTGTACGGTTTAGTTATAAATTACTAATTATACTGGTTGATTAAGTTTCGAAAAATAAAATACAAAAAAAAAAATTAGTTCGTAAAATAGTTGCTAGTTTTATTTATTACCTCGAAGAGGGTTAGATAAAATTAATAAATTAGTATTAGTTCTAATAATAAGTATTAGTTTATAATAAGTCTTAATTTTAAGTATTCATTTTATTTCGGATTGGAATAACCATTAGCTGATTAAGATAAACAAAGATTAAGATTGTTACAGTCTTTCGAAACAAAAGAGAGTTAAACAAAGGTTCGACACCGGTCTTACGTGGGCATGTTTGGAGAGGATCGGAAGGCTTGTCTAAGCAGGAACAGAAACACATTCGAGAAAGGGAAAACAGCCGTATGACCTGGCGGACTGGTCATCCCTTATGTTACGAAAATTTAACCAATGAGAACTATTTTCGCCCGACCCTGAATAGTTATATATATATATATATATATATATATATATATATATATATATATATATATCCTGAATAGTTCTATAAAATATAATGAGAAGGAAGAAAATAGATCTTATGTGGATTTTTGGCCTGGAGGATAGTTCAGATTTTTTCTTCCGGATTGGGGATTGAAGCCTTAGCCCGGCATAGACCACACAGATGGTCGTCTTGGAGAAGTTTTTGGACCTGGCCTTGACAGATGACCTCGAATCTCCAGATGCAGCGATGAAATCTACCAACTACACCAAGTCATATACAATAGATAAGTTTTATTCCCAACAATAAATTTACCAATGTTAGAATATTTCATGGCAATATAATTTTCAAAACAGTCCATCTGAAATTGTCCCTTCACAGTTAATTATTAAATTCATTGAATCAAGTATTTTGTCCTTGTAAATACAATTTGTATATATTCTTTATTTAACATAGAAATAAATTAAGTTTATAGTAAAAGTTATTTTAATTCTGCCACCTATTTATACCATGATGATCACAGGTAATGTGTGTAATTAGAAAGCATGATAAACACAAACCAGCCTTTGAGAAAAGAAATATAAGTAATTAATTCTGGGCCAATGAATGTATTATAGATCTACATCTCTTTTACTATTTTTTTATAATTAATTTTTGTTAAACATTTCTGGGTAATTATCACCAATAATTACCCAGTGGCATCCCAAATAAATTTAAACACCCTAAAACAAAGTATCTTTTATGTTTCATCCCTTTTTTTTGAGGATAAGACATAGCACTATATTATTTCTTAAATATATATATATATATATATATATCCAGTTCCGGCTCTTAGGAGTGATGGATTTTGAACAATGAGGTATCAATAGAAAGGGAATAGCACGCAGAGTGCATGAAACGTAATTTTGATTTCTAATTTTATACCAGGACTTAAATAAAAGTGAATGTGAATGTGGGAGCTTACTTATCCTTTCATAATAAACTGAAGAACTATTCGAACTCTTTCGTTTTTAATATTCCTTTCTCTAATCCTTATAAATCTCCGAGGCGTCTGAAAAGAAGATGGTATATTAATTTCTTAACGTAGATACATTTTTTGAGTGCTACTAGTGGATATTTCCTCAACAAGTGTTTTCATTTATATATTTCTGTCTTCGTATACACTAGATGTACATACTAGTGACACTAATAATAAATATCACAAATCTCTAATTCCCTACGAAACAACGGAAAATGGAACCATCGTTTAAGCAAAATGTTTTGTAGCACTTGAATCTATGTACAGGGTGTTTCGTAATTGCACGGCACTATTTTAGGTATGTGTTCAAAATAGCACAAATTAAATAAAAAAGTTCATATTAACGTATATCTCACTCATTTATTAAAATGATATCAATGGTTGAAAATCAATTATTTATTTACTATATTAACACTGACTGGAGAAAGTTTAACGTGTTTAATACTAAATAACATGTTTTAATCACCTCATAAACAAATGAAGGATACCAAATTGTAAAATATTTGTGGCCATCGAAGGACGCCTTAGAGATAATGGCAGGCTAAAACCTATACGAGTAAACGCCGTACGACAAAGATTTCAACGAATTACAAAGGTCGAAGAAGAAATACTCAATACTATTCAGTTATCTCCTGCTACTTGTACCAGATGATTGTCACTTCGTTTCGATGTTTTGTCTACCAGGGTTTGGCGAACATTAATTTCAGGTATGGAGTAGGCAAGATTTGTTACCATAAGTTTATAACAAGCGCAGTAATTTCTCCCAGTGGTTAATTCGACAATGCACACGAGATCCTAACTTCCTAAACTGCATTTTGATTACTGATGAATCTTGCTTTACAAGAAACCGGATTCTTAATTTTCGAAATACCCGGACTTGGGCTGAAGAAAACTCTCAAAGGACTACTGTTTGACATTACCAATATTCCTTTTCTTAAATCTCAAAATAATCTTCATGAACTCCTAGAAGATATGCCGCTAGGGATTAGGCAAAGGCTGTGGTTTATGCCTGATGGTGCTCCAGCTCACTTTTCTAATAGTGTCACTGATTATTTAAATGCCACTTATGGAGACCGATAGGTTAGTAGAAACGGATCTCTTAAATGGCCACCACGATCTCCGAATTTAACGCCATTTCATTATTTTGTATGGGGCTGGATGAAGTCTATGGTTTATTCTGTGGCAGTTGGCACGCAAGAAGAGCTAAGAAATCGGATCGTGGAAGCCGCAGTAACTATCAAGCACCATCCTGATGCTATACGAAGAGCCAGAGATAGTCTGTGGGCCAGACCCCCTTACCGTGCACCCCCCCCCACATCCCTATAAATTGCATATCGTTGTGTTCCTTGTAACAATTTATTAAAAAAAAGCCAATGTTCCCACAAAAAAAAGTGAACGCACTGCCCCAAAATGGCGTCCAAAGATGGCGGATTGACGACTTTGACTTTAGTTAGTTTTTTGGTCACTGAGAATCAGCATTAAGCTTAATTTCCTCATAGTTGGTCTTTTATTAAAGCTGAATAGTTATAGAATAATAAAACATGAAGAAATATTAAAAAATAATTGGCTAAGGCTATGAAAAACACCAGTAAAGTCAATTTTTTTAACAAAAAAATTTTCAAGTTACAAATCAAGCGTCGTTTGTAATTAAACGGCCTACAATAACGCAAAACGTGCTGAAATAAACCATCTGGAGAATATATTTCTCTTTCTGAAACGCTGATTATTTTTTACAAATGTTTAAGTAGTTCCGTAAAAAATGCACTTATGCGGCAGAAAAGCGGTACTGGCGTGGGTGCCTACAGGCCTCTACCACACCATTCAGTGCCCATAAATGGCTTAGTTATAGTGATATAATAACATTTTTGGTACATTATATTGGTTTTATTAACGAACAAATATTAATGCAATAATTTAATAGTAAAAAAAAAAAATTTAATTAAAAAAAAAATTTATTATTATTTTTTTAAATTTTAACCTCCTTTATTCTATACGTAGGTCGTTTAAGAATACCTCAATTGTAAAAATGATATAATTATAATAATAAAACTTAATTAAAAAATATTTTGCTAAATATCTTGATTTTTTTTTATTTAACGTTTGCAATTTAACACTGTGTTTTGAATATTTACTGATTCTTAGAAGTAATTAAAATTTGTATATACTTCCCAGGAAATGAGTCATATTCATACCTTTTTTATAAACTAAAATAATATATACCTAATCTGAACTATATATAATGAATAGCTACCGGGTTGTTTAGTAAAACTCATATATCACTAATTAATTGTTAAAAAAATTGACTTTACTGGTGTTTTTCATAGCCTAAGCCAATTATTTTTTAATATTTCTTCATGTTTTATTATTCTATAACTATTCAGCTTTAATAAAAGACCAACTATGAGGAAATTAAGCTTAATGCTGATTCTCAGTGACCAAAAAACTAACTAAAGTCAAAGTCGTCAATCCGCCATCTTTGGACGCCATTTTGGGGCAGTGCGTTAACTTTTTTTTGTGGGAACATTGGCTTTTTTTTAATAAATTGTTACAAGGAACACAACGGTATGCAATTTATAGGGATGTGGGGGGGGGTGCACGGTAAGGGGGTCTGGCCCACCGTGTAAGATACATGGATTCGTCGTGCTCAATGTTGCATTCAACAAAACGGAGATCCGTTTGAACAGTTACTGTAAATGTTGTAATAATAATAGATAAATAGTAATAATAAATAATAAATGTTTAATATTTGATGTCTGTTTAATAAATGAGTTTGAGATATTTTTCCATATAAACTTTTTTGTTTACTTTGTTTTAGTGAACACATACCTAAAATAGTGCCGTAAACTTACGAAACACCCTGTATAACTAATTGAAAAACACATAAAATAAACCTAACATTTTATATATCTGAACGGTCCATTAAATGAAACCATTAATGAAATCATAATAAATTAGTTCTGAAAATACATAAAGAAAATGCCATTATTTTTTTTTATTATATAACAGAAAGCATCCGAAATATTGCCGTTGATAACTCGGAGGCTATTCATAGCGGTGAATATTTCAGGGAAGGATGCAGATAAAGGAATGGGTCGGGCTCGGATATGGCTCTCTTGGGCTTAGGGGGAAATTTATTTCTGTCCAGTCGGATTGTTGGGTATGTTAGGTAGTAGCTAGGTCTTAGCAGGATACCTGACCCTTCACTGAATCTTAACAGCAATGGAGTCTGAGCTTATTTATCTATAACTCAATTATAAATTTCAATACTGCAATAAAGTAATAACATTTACAATATATACAATTATCTATATAAATAAAATAAAGATTTCGTCTCTACATTGAATAGAATCAACGTGTTTTATGATTTATTTCCTTTTCATACACTGTAGACACCAAATCGACTTTTAAAAAATTTTTTGTCTATCTGTATGTCCGCATTGCTACGAAATTTTTTCAGAGGTTAGCTCAGCAATGGCTTATTGTAGACTTTTGAAATTTTAACATTATATTAAGGTTTTCTTGACTTAAAATATAGGTTTTAAATGAAAACAAAATATTGAATAGAACCAGAGTTATGAATTCTTAAGTAATTTGTTTAGAGATCTCGATTAGGCAGTTACTTCGACTCCCATCCCAACCGCGAGCCACATTTAAAAGTTGTACTACTCAACTGATGAAAAAGATTATCACAACTCAAAGAGAAAAATCAGGAATACCGAACATCTGTAACGCGTTTTCACATAAAACGGGTAAAAATCACTCACACACTCATTTTTCAACTTTTTCCCAATTTTCCAGTTCAAGGTGTCATTCGATTCAACTTACTAAGACTAACAAATGTTTTCTATACATTTTTATTAAAAATCAAACGGATTAGCCGAAAATCAGACAAAAATTTCACCTCCCCGCCACAATATTCAGATCAAGTTCTAATTTTACACAGATGTTGATGACTCAATGTCCAATGTTATTTTTGTTATTTTGCCAGCAATAAGCTCAGCAGAGTTCAAAGAAGTGGAGAGACTACAACTCTTTTTGTTAAATTAATCGATAGTCACACAATTTCTTAGCTTTATCGTAAATGAAAATTAAACACTTAACAAATTTTAATAGTTCGGTGGTGGTCTGTTTAGTTGTGTGTTATCTAAACAAATAGCCAAATAACAATGTTTTTGTTATGGCTATTGCGAAACCTTGATTTCCATAAGCCCCAGCATAAAAAAATTCAAAACAACCCCCTCTCCTCCCTCCTGAATCAATTTTATGAAATTGAATTTGGGCCCTCCTACCCCAATAATACAAAATCCATCTCAAAAAAAGATTCTTTAATTTTAACTATACAACCGTCAACGACGGGTACATCAGCTAGTAATTGAATATAAATTACCCTGGTAAACTTTACTCTGACTGCTCGTCATTTGTATCATACTCTAAATAGGTTATGAATAGGTTAAAATCCAAAAACACTTCAATTAGTTGACTAGAACTGACTTTATCCAAATGGTTAACTACTCACAAACAGCACCCCTAAAGAGGTTTTCAATTAAAAAAAATCAATTTAGGAGGAAGAATTCCGCCATGAAGATGTAGAAAGTCGTGGAAGGACTTCGTCTCTTGATGAAGATGTTCTGCTTTGTAGGAAGAAACCCCCAGGACAACTGTTCGAGAACTTTCAGGGAAAGTTAAACTTAGCAAATCGAGAGTTTATGAATATCTCGAGGCGACTGAAAAGTAAAAAAAGCTTAAAAGTTTGAGTCATTAAACAACAGCAGAAAAAAGAAACAGCGTTTGTGCTACACTTACTTGACAAAACAAAAGTGACCCTTAAAAAAAATATGATAGTTTATGTTTAGTGGGCTTCATTTGATTTGATACACTACAGCATCATAAATCCTGGAGAAGCCTTTAATGCCAAGTGGTATTGTAACCAAATTAATGCAATGCATCAGAAATTGGCAATAATGAAGCCATCTTTGGTCCATCTGAAGAGGCCCATTTTGTTGCATGGGCATATGTGACGTCACAAAAACTGTTGGAGCTTGTATATGAAACTATGCCCCTTCCATCCTACTCTCCGGACTTCTCGCTTACGAATTATCATTTTTTTATATACCTGGATTAGTACTTAAGTTTCGAAAAATTTAATGGACAAAGGGAATTAGAAAATGCCTTTTTTTGGAGTTTATCAATTCTATAGATGGGAAATTCTATTCCGAGGGATGGAAAATTTGGCAACACATTGTCAGCAATTTATTGATAATAGTAGAGACTATTGTTCCGCAAAATTGGTTTTGGGCTTGCACTTCGCAGGTCTTGACCAACCTACTCTATTTACAAGAGGTTTGGTTTTACTTCTGTGAAGGTAATGGAGAAATAGGGGATCAAGAAAGGATTTGACTAAAGACAGGTAGGCCACACACATGAAATTGCTAGATGTCTAAAAACATTGAACAAGACTTGAAATATTTGTTCAAGTAGCACTTTTTACTTTTCTACCCATCCTTGGTAAGGGAAGTATTGCGATCGGGTCAAAGAGGTTTCCGACGGATCTACACGTTTCAGAGCCCCCTGAGTCCGAAAAACACATTTTTAGCCATTTGTCTGTCTATATGGCTGCCTGTCGGTGCCAAGGTTTTCTTGGGAACTACTGAACTGATTTTGTTGCTTCGTTTTTTATTATGTAGGGTTGACTACTGATGCATGTGACGGAAATTTTTAAATAGTTTACAATATTTTGCGCTCACTAAATGAAAAACATGTTTTTCTATAGACTGTAGTTCGAAAACTGCTCTAACGATTTTTATGAAACTTTTCTATAATGTTGTGATAATTGCCCTTTCAATTTTCGAATATGAAGTAAATTCCCGAGAAAATTCAGGAAAAAAAGTTATAAGAAAAGAAAAATGTATTATATGTGTATACGTTGAATACGGTGTATTATATAACTATATAAAAATTGTTCATTTTGGACAATTATTAACGAAGTTACAGCTATTCAATTTCCAATGTAAGATTGCGGGTTCATTTTCGAGAAAAAAATTGAATGAGAGAAAAAAGATGACTAAGTGAAAGTAAGAAAATCTGTTGCCCACATCACACAAGCTTCAATATTTGCTCTACTTTTAACAGAGATTATTGTATGACAACATTAGACTATGGCAACAATTTTTTTATCAGCAATATTAGAGTTATCATTGCTTTAGTTTATCAAATAAATCGTACTCAAATCTTTTCTCTGAACATATATAAAGATGTAAAAACTTTTCTGAAATAGGTAGAAAAGCCGTACGAGTGGGCCTCCAGATTTTTTTTTTAACCTGCTACATTAATACTCGTGCTTGGATATTTGAAATAAATAAGTTAAATATGTCTCGAACTAAAAACATAGGAAATTCGAATTATCATAACTCCTTGAAAATAGGGATTTTTATAGTTCTCAGTTGCGCCATTCATCAAAGTAAACGAATCCAAATGCAAACACATTACCTACACACTCCGCCGCAGATCCTGTCCATCAGTCCACTTTAATTCCATCCAGCTTCCTTTTTCAGACACAGTCCGGTATCTTGGCTTTATCTTAGACCGAAGACTAACGTGAAACCCACATACTAGACTTAAAAGACAAGCACTTAACCGACGATACGGCCAATTATACAGACTACTGGCCAGAAAATCTCAACTTTCAATTAAGAACAAATTACTGATCTACAAGACAATCCTGAAACCCATTTGGACCTACGGACTTGAACTTTGGGGGACAGTACAATTCTCTAGCATCAAACGCATCCAATCCTTTCAATCCAAAGTACTCCGAACAATAGTCGATGCTCCGTTCTATGTAACCAACAAAACCCTACATCATGACCTTAATATCCCATTCGTCCTTGACCTTATCCCTGAAAATTTTTCAAAATTCCATCAGAACCTTATCAATCATCCAAATCCCCTAGCCCAATCCCTATCTAGTCCCACTCATCCCTACAACCCTCCTCGAAGGATGAAGCGGCAGTGGCCCACAGATCTTTTATAGTATTCAATTTGGAGTTCTGGCAATGGCCAGATTCTCCACTCAAGACATGAGTGTATGTGGCTAAAGCGATCTCGCTCAAACTCCACTGGCTTTGGCACTGGTGAGGCGGTTGAGAGAGTAGCGCAGCGATTTGGGTTCCCCGCCTGATTGTATATATTGTATATAGGTATGACTGTATTTTTATGTTTTTAAATTAACTTATATTTAGGTTATTTTATTATTTTTATTGTATATAGTTTTTATTTATTATTATTTAGTTATTATTTTACTTTTTTTAATTTCGTTTCTTTTTTGTATATAGGGTGTGAATGTGTTCATTTATCAATATAATTATTGTCCCTGTGACAGAATATTATATGTCTAAATAAATAAATAAATAAATAAAATTAAAAAAAAGTTGCGCCATTAGCAATATTTAATTGTTACACAAAAGAATTGAATTCTAAACAGTTGTTTGATCAATGGCATTGGCAATGTTGGCAACCACTATTCCACTATCCCAGAACCAGAAGAGATGTTCAGTAGACTAACCAAGACTGCTTAAGTGGACAGACAAGTATTCAAATAGCGGAGTCCTAGAATCGTGAGCTGTCGGCAAATATTTGATCGTTTGATTCAGTCCCCCATCCTAGTTCTTCCGATTGATTTTCAGTCCAAGTTTATGTAGAACTAAACTAGACTACTTGGAAATGCAAAATTTTAAAATCTATTCAGAAATAACATATTCACAAACTTATTTAATCAACAAAAATACCAATTTAATAATAAGCTCTGTAAAATATAGGAAAACTATATCGACTAAAAAATAACTTAATTTTAAAAAAAAGAAACTGAAATATGGTGTATAACTTTAATCTGGTGCTCGCATCACACAACTTTCACTTACCACTCTGCTTTGAAAAATCGGGCTGTTACAAGAATTTTTAATGCCACTCAACTTTAAACAACATATTTTTTAATTTCGTGTGACGAAAAATAAAATACGGAAAAAAAATTAGTTAGTAAAATAATTTTTAGTTTTTATAAATAATAATAAGTTCTTTTTTTTTTTATTAACTCGAAGAGGGTTAAATATATAATTAAGTATTAGTTAATTAAGTATTTAGTATTAGTTTTAATAATAAGCAATTGTTTATAATAAGTCTAGTTTTAAGTATTAGTTGTAAATATTATTTTTAAGTCAGTGGAACAGGAAACAGCTGATTGGGAGAAAAAAAAGAGTCGAGTTGAGAGAGGGAGTGATGGCGGCACCTCGCGAGGGTTGAGGCACGATTTTGTGTGTAAAATAATTTAGTTTCTATCGTACTACATAGTAAAGATTATAGTTACTAAAACTGTATCACTGTATCACCCTTGGAAAACATACCGAAATATAGTAATTATACACAAATTATTATTTATACTCTTTCGTCCTTACCTTCAACGACTTTCCATATTAAATATTGTTTGATACAGATACACACACACAGACCATTTTACGGTATTTGGTTATTTGGACTGAGGGAACCTCAAAACGAAAATTTTCATGATCGCAATACTTTCCCTTTCTATGTATTACATATATAATAATAATAATAATAATAATAATAATAAGGCTTAGCGAACCCGAAGGTTCGATGCCGACACCACCAATCGCTTGTTACACACCTCCCTCCACCGTTCGCCGTCCAAACCCAGTCCCTTCAGATCGGCTTTAATGCAATCTTCCCATCTTCGCTTCGGTCTACCCCTCGGACGCTTACCATTCGGCACAGCAAATATTAACCTTTTAGGAATTCTCTCGTTACTAAGCCCAACAACTTTACAAGCCCATTTGATTCGCCGCGATGAAATTACCTCAATTATATTACCCGGATACATCTCACGCAATTCGGCGTTGTGTAACCGTCTGAACTCTCCGGTTAACTCATCCTTTTTCGGTCCGAATATTCTACGCAATACTTTATTTTCAAAAACCTTAAGACGCTGCTCATCCCTTAATGTAAGCGGCCAAGTTTCGCATCCATAAAGAACTGTAGGTAAGATAATTGTTTTATAGATTCTAATTTTTAAGTTTCGGGACAAGAGGCGCGAACTAAGTAGTTTTGTCACAGAAAAATAACAAGCATTCCCCGCCTTCAGTCTAACCTTAATCTCTTCTTCAATTTCGTTTTTTCTAGTTATCGTAGAACCTAGATACCTAAATTTATCTACCTGTTCAAACATATTACCATCTATATCGATATCACCAGTAGTATCGCCATTTTTGCAGCTAACCATATATTTTGTTTTATCCACGTTTATTTCGAGTCCTAGTTCTTTACCGGCTTTCATTAACGTTGTCGTATTTAGTTTTATAGTTTCAACGTCTTCGCTTAACAGTACCAGATCATCAGCATAGCCCAGCACGGATGTTGTCCCGCCCAGATCCAACCCTTTCTCGGTTCGCATTACCTCCCTAATGGCATGTTCTAATGCCAAATTGAACAGGACAGGCGAAAGAGAATCCCCCTGTTTTAAGCCCGAACGAACCTCAAATTTTTCGGACAAATTATTACCGATTCTAACTTTATTGAGTGTCTCCGTCAAGCACATCCTGACTAGATTTACTAGTTTTTTTGGAATCCCCTGCTCGATTAGAATATTATACAGTTTCTGGCGGTCAATAGAATCGTAAGCCTTTTTAAAATCTATATACAGCTGGTGAACAATACCGTTATACTCCAATTTTTTCTCTAATATTTGCCGTAAAGAAAATATTTGATCAATAGTCGAACGATTCCGTCTAAATCCGCATTGGTAGTCTCCGATAATTTCCTCGGCGTATTCCGTGATTCGACTGGTTAAGATTGAAGTGAATATTTTATAACATACCGGAAGGAGTGAAATTCCTCGATAGTTATTACAATCCGTCCTCGGACCCTTTTTGTGAATCGGAATAAGAATAGATTCTTTCCATTCTTCAGGTAATTTCTCGTTCACCCAGATCTTTTTAACCAACCGATGTATTTTAGAAACTCCAGCTTCTCCGCATGCCTTAATTAGTTCAGTAGGAATATTATCGATTCCCGCTGCTTTATATGATTTTAATTTTCCGATAGCTACTTCAACTTCCTCTTTACTTGGTCCTTCTATTAACGGTTCAGCACTCTGGTACTCAGAAGGAGGACACAGATCATAATTTCCCGTATTTAAAATATTGTCAAAGTGGTTCTTAAACTTATTCAATATGTCAGCCGGATCGGTCAGAATATTGTTATTATCATCCCTAATTCCAGACGTTACGGGCCCTACATATTTACGTGATCTGTTTATACCTTTGTACATGTCTCTTACGTTATTTTCGATTCTATTAGTTTCTATTTCAATTATTTTATTTTTAAGATACTCCCTTTTTTTATTTTTGAGCAATTTTGTCGTTTCGTTCTTTGAGATTCGGAAGTATTCCAGCTTGTCTTCGCTAGGATTATTTAGAGCTTTTAATTTAGCGGCTTTTCTTTTTTCACACATGTTTAAGCAATCTTCATCAAACCACGGTTTGTTATTCTTATTTTCCTTTTTTCCTAGACACGAGTTACCGACCGCTTTAATATTATCTCTGATCTCTATCCATAACTTGTCAATATCCTCGTGGTCCTCGTCAGGAAGCTCTAAAGCTTCAAACCTATTCTTAACATCTAGCTCGAATTGGTTTCTAATTGATGGATTTTTTAATTTTTCCAAATTAAAATTCTCAAAATCGAAACGGTTTTCTTTTCTCTTTTTTATATTAAGTTTTTGTCGAAGTTTCGCGATTACTAATTCATGATCCGACCCACATTCTGCTCCGCGATAAGACCGTACATTAATTATACTGCTTTGCCAGCTGTGTTGTATCAAGACATGATCGATTTGATTTCGTGTTTGCGAATCCGGTGATGTCCAAGTATATTTATGAATATCCTTATGTTTAAACGTCGTACTTTTAATTATCAGGTTTTTCGAGATGGCAAAGTTTATCAGACGGATCCCATTATCATTACTATATTCGTGCAAACTTTCTTTACCAATCGTCGGAATATAAACTTCTTCCCTTCCTACCTTTGCGTTCGCGTCACCTACAATTATTTTCATGTAGTTTCGTGGTAGTTTATCATAAACCCATTCGAGTTTATCGTAAAATTCACTTTTGACTTCATCGTCACTGTCTTCGGTCGGACAATGTATGTTTATTAATGCGATTTTAAACCAACGTCCCTGAAATGTAGCTACCGAAATTCTATCACTAAAGAATTGTACGTCCCTCAAAGCGGATAGTAATCTACGCCTAATTAGAAACCCGGTACCTAAACAATGATTCTCGCTTCCTCCGTACCAAATAGTGTACTTCCCTTCCCTCATCGAGCCCTCCCCTGGCCAGCGAACCTCTTGCAGAGCCACGACATCCAAATTGTACCCATTTACCTCATTCGCGACCGATTTTAGACCCCCTGCTGTGTTTAAACTCCTTACGTTCCACGTACCAATATTTAAATCCCTATATTTCAACTTGCGCCATGAATCCCCTAAAGCAGTCCCCACCCGGAGACCCGAACGGGGGACTAGTTTACCTCCGGATAATGAGCGTTTTACCTTAGGGAGATCCATGACTTTTTGTGGTGTTTGGTGAACTAAAGATATGTGAGTAGGGCGTTCAATCCTACGTCACACCCTCCAGCAAGTCTGGTGGGCCCCTACCTCCAGCAAGTCTGGAGGTCCCCTCCCTCCAGCAAGTCTGGAGGGCCCCTCTCATTGTTGGTCAGCGAGTCCATCGGACTTAGCCGGGAGGAACTTCCAAGAAATTTCCACCGACCATCCCCACATCCGCCACCCGTGGGACGCTCCCCATACGCGGTAATGAGCCCGCGCGAGGTGTATTACATATATAGGTAAGTGAAATGTATTACATATATAGGTAAGTGAAATGTATTACATATATAGGTAAGTGAAATGTATTACATATATAGGTAAGTGAAAGTAAAAAAACAAAAGAGTACAATAGGTTGTTAAGTAGTTCAGCTACGTTAATAACTGTAATATTTTTCTTGTAAAATTACTCAAGTGACGCTGGTAATATTAGAGATTGTAAGGCTAGAGCTCAAAGTGCTGTGAGTTTAGTTATTAATTTGTTTATTTGTTGTAATTGGTAAAATAAATGTATTTATCAAGCGAATTTGTTTTACCTACTTACTTTTGCCACCTATTTATATCATGATGATCACAGGTAATGTTGGTTATTAGAAGGTATGATAAACACAAACCAGCCTTTGAGAAAAGAAATCCTATTAATTAATCCTGGGCAAATCAATATATTATAGATAATATAATTTGTTTAACAAATCTTTTATAATTAATTTTTATTAAATAATTCTGGATAATTATCATCAATAATTATCCAGTGGCATCCGGAATAAAATTTGAACCCCCCAAAACGATTTCAATATATATATATATATTATTTGGAAGTGGTATATATATATATACATATATATATATATATATATATATATATATATATATACATATATATATATATATATATATATATATATATATATATATATATATATATATATATATATATATATAAGATAAAGACCGGAGACTGGCGGTATCAGCCTTAATACTATCTGGTAATGTAAATAAACAGGCTAAGTGTATATAAGGAGGCTTATGGAACGAATAAAGCAGTGTTATTTCAGAAGTCGTGTATGTTACATCTTTTCCCTTTTCCTTCTTTTTTTTTATTTCTTAAGTCCGACGACGCTTAACTGGTGCCGAAACCCGGGACAACGTCAGGGAAGTAATTTTTTTTTAAGTAGATATTTTTTTTTTTGGTGTTTAAGGAAAAGGTGAAATGCCGACAGAAGGATTGATTAGACCGGGAGTACTAAGCGTACCGGAAATTCCTCAACCTCAGGATATTCCACAGATCAATCAGGTACCCCAGATCGCGCCTCAGGTACCTCAGATACCTCAAGTCCCTCAGGTAGCACAGATCCCTCAGATCCAGGAGATCCCTCCATTACCAAGGGACACGTTGGCAGAAGCACACGCCAATGCCTTGGAATGGATGAAAATAAGAGCAACAACCACGCAGGACTTACGGAGGGCCATTGCGGACCTAGAACGATTCGGAGGCGAGGTAGGCGAGCTCAACCATTTCTTGAAAGGCGGAGATCGTCTTATGTCAAGAATCGAGGTGAAGGTGGCGGAGGACCTGGTGAACCTAGGGGACGCGGAAGAACTAAAAGCAGCTCTTGTGTGCCGAGTAAGGAGGAACGTCCTGAACCAGATCCAAGCGGACGAGGAGACTCCGTGGCCGGTGATTAAGGAGCGGCTGAAGAAGGCTTTTGGAGGAGGTAGGTGGACACCGGAAGAGGACATATTCCAAATGTTTAGGGAGCGGCGGGCCCAACGACAGTCAAGGGGGCAATATGCGGGAGTACTCGTGGCGAAGTACAATCGCATAACCGAGAAGATGCGGGAAACAATGAGCGTGGGAGAGGTCGAAGCCAGGATGGAGTTTCTGTCGACAATATTGAAAGTCCAGCTGGCTAAAGAAACGGGGAAGAGGGACGGACTGCCCAGAGAGCGATCGTTCCTCGAATGCGCCCAGGAGATGATCGACCTAAGTGCCAGAGAGGAGGAGACACGGATGGATGTGGAAGAACCGGGTTGGACCCGAGTGACGGATAGACGACCATGGACAGCCCCGACAGGTTGGAAGAAGAGGGACACAAGGCAGCCGAGTGGAGAAAAAGCCCCGACGAGGGAAAGAAGATCGGGACAGTCGTCGAGGCCGAGGAATGGGCCCCGGAGGGAAGAGAGAAAATGTCACGGGTGTGGGAAGCCGGGACATTTAGTAGCGCAATGTCCGCGCACCAGATGCTTCGAGTGCGGGACGGAAGGGCACATAGCAAGGCAGTGCCCATACATATTTCACAGGAGGGAGAGACCTCAGGACGAACCCATGGAGGTGAATGTGCAGAGGATGAAAAGACGAGCCAGGGTACATCAGCGGGACGGATCTTCGGAGGAGGCAACCGAGGAGTCAGGAGCGTCGGGAACGGAGACGGACGAACCAGGCAGCAGCGGAGGTGAAGGAGGTAGGCGCAGCCAACGGAGTGAGCAGCGACGAGCGGCGGCAGAAAGGAGGAAGCGGGACGACATCTGAGGAGTGTGTCGGCAGAGAGGCGACCGCACAGCAATATGCAACAACATCCGAGGTAAGCCATGCTGGTTGCCAATTATCGAAGTAGACGGGGGAGTAAAGTGTCTTGTGGACACGGGTAGCTCGAGCACTATTATGACTCGAAGGGCGTTAGGAAAAGGGTGCGGGAGCGAGAGGGTACTCCGGATACAGAAATGTGACTGCCAGCTGATCACTCTGGGTGGTCCCTGTAGTGTAGAGGGTGAGGCGACAATTGGGCTTGATCGGTGGACAGGGAAAGAGGGTGAGCTAACGGTGCATGTGGTGGAGAACATGACTCGGGAATACCAAGTCATAGTAGGGTGCGATTTGTTAGGTCAGGTAGGGGCGAGCATTAGAAATCGTAGAGGAGTCTGGAGCGTTAGGTTAGGAAAGAGGAAGTTCGGATGTATAGGGGTCGCGAGAGAAAGAAGGGTGCGGATAGGAGCGGTGGACAGAGTGGAGGACTGGAGGAAGTTGCTACAAGAGGAGTTTAGGGATATCTTCTTCAGGGAAGGTGAGGTATTAGGGGTAACAGGGAGGACGGTGCACGAAATCCCACTGAAACAGGAGAGGGTAACTTACGTGAAAGAGAGAAGATACCCGCAGGCGTTGAGACAGCATATTCGGGAGGAGCTAGATAGTCTAAAAGAACAGGGAATCATAGTTGATAGCACCTCACCATTCAATAGTCCCCTGTGGGCGGTGAAAAAGAAGGCAGCGCCGGGGGATAATAAGGAAAAATACAGGGTGGTAGTAGACTATCGTAAATTGAACGATAACACGGTAGACGAGAAGTACCCGATCCCGAGATTCGAGGATATACTCGATAGGTTGAGTGGGGCCGTGGTCTTTAGCACGCTGGACCTCAAGGCGGGATACCACCAAATACGGATGCACCCGGAAGACCAACACAAAACAGCGTTCACATTTGAAAGGGGGCATTATGAATTCACCAGAATGCCGTTTGGTCTGAAGAATGCGCCCATAACATTTCAGCGTCTGATGGACGAATTTTTGAGGGGCATCGATGACTCGGTATGCCAGGTATACATGGATGACCTGCTGATTTTTAGCAGAACGGAAACCGAGCACGTGGGACATCTGAGGGCAGTATTCGAAAGGCTCCGGCAATTCGGGCTGAAATTGTCAAGCGAGAAGTCTCTGCTGGGACAAACGCGGATCAATTTTTTAGGCCACACTATCTCTAGCGAGGGGGTCAGACCGGATGCGGCAAAGGTGGAGGCAATCACGCGGATGGCGGTACCACGGGACGTCAAGGGGATTCGTAGGCTTCTCGGGACGCTGAATTATTACCGGAGATTCGTACCCGAGATGGCAGAGTATTTGGTACCCATTAACAATTTGTTGAAGAAAGGCGCGAAGATTGTGGTGACACCAGAGATGGAGAATAACATTCGAAAATGTATGAATAGGTTGCTGACGGAGCCGGTGTTAGCGTTCCCGGATTTCGAGAAGCTTTTTAATATAACCACTGATGCGAGTGAATACGCGCTAGGGGCCGTTTTGTCCCAGGGGGGGAGTGAGGGTGAACGACCGATAGCATACGCGAGCCGTCGGCTTACGGGTGCGGAATCAAGGTACAGCGCTTTGGAGAGGGAGCTACTCGCGATAGTATGGGCTATCGACCATTTCAGGCCATACGTATTCGGGAGAAAATTTCGAGTCCATACCGACCACAAACCCCTCCAGTGGGTAGGAAAACTCAAGGAAACCTCAGCTAGGGTCACGAGATGGAAGGAGATCCTAAGCCAATACAACATAGAGGTGGTGTATAAGCCGGGAAAGGAAAACGTGGTGGCAGACTGGCTCTCGAGGGCCATCATGATCAACGCGGTTGAAGAGGACAGGGGAGGACCATCGCAGGACGTGCGTCAATTCTTGAGGGAATGGACTCCCGATGGCGAAGGAGCAAATGACACCGCAGGTATTGAGGACAGGGGAGAGTCCCCAGAAGAGGAGAGCTCAGCGGAAGAAAGGGCAGCGGAGATGGAAGAAATAGAGGAGATCGTGAACGACAAACACCGTCAGGTGATTTGGAAGACACGAACAACCGGAATCATGAAAATCGATTTCAGAAGGTACGGGAGAAGTAGGATCCGCGTCATTTGGTCGCAACCCGGGGTCAGCGAAGAACAAATCTGTACGGCACTGAGGGATGCCTCGGAAGCGGGTAAAACGCACTACCTATACGTGGGAAACAATACGGTATGGGATAAGATCAAGCGAATGTGGAGGTCCGAGCGAATAGGTGTGGACAGGACATTCATCCGGTGCAAGTATGCTGTGGAGACGGTACAGGACGAAGAGCAGCAGCAAGCAATCACAGTAGCATATCACCAGGGGAAAACCAATCACCGAGGCGTTAACGAGACGCTGCAGGCATTGCGTCGGAAGTATTTCTGGTGGGGCATGAAGAGGTCCATCCAGGAAGTCATTGGGAAATGCGAGATATGCATGCGCACAAAATACGATCGACACCCCCCCAGAGGAGTTCAGGAGGAGACACCTACAGGGAATATGCCGCTACAGGACCTTCAGATTGACACGTTCACCTGGAAAGGGTTTAAGTGGGTCACGGTAATCGACATATTCAGCAAGGTGGCGATGGCATACCAAGTGATGGAGAAGTCAGCCAATGCAGTTGCGGAAGCCCTACAAACCTGGGTGCAGTTCTATGGGGTCCCCGAGAGGATTACATCGGACGGTGGTAGGGAGTTCGACAATGCCGCGATTAGGGAGGAGGTGAAGCGATTGGAAATTGCGTGGCATTATAACACCCCAGGACATCCTAAAGGTAGAGGCGGTATTGAACGGTTGCACAGTACATTAAGCGACCACGTCCGTGTATATCAGGGTGAAAAAGGGTTGGAGCCGGATGTGGCAATGAGGAAAGCGGTAACAGCCTATAACCACTCGATCCACTCCGTAACGGGATTTTCACCCATGGAAGTTCTATTCGGGATGCGCAGGCCAAGGCGGGATTATGGGGAAACTACGCTTACCGAACCGTTAGTGGATCAAATTCTCAGCAATAGGGTAGAGGTAGAGAAAACATGGGGAAAGATAACGGCGAGAATTAAGCGGGAAAAGCAGAAGCGGGTGGAAAGGCAGAATGTACAGGTACGCGACCAAATGGGGGAACTAAAAATAGGAACAATAGTTTACCGGAAATTGGGAACCAACAGAGGGAAACAATTGCTACGGTACGAGGGTCCATTCAGAGTGGTTGCTATTAGGGAGCATAACCTGTTAACTATTGAGAGCGTGAATGAGCCCAGAAAGAGGAGAACCGTTCATATCGAACAATTAAAGCTCCCAATGATAGAGCCGGGACATAGACCTACGGATTCGTAGTACCCTCACCGCTGTAGATAAAACAGAGAAATATGTTTTTTTGTGCCTGTCAAAACAAAACAAATTGTGAAAAATTTTGTATTATTTCATGTATAGAGGAAATTGTATTTTTTTTTGTTGTTAGGAGTTCTCAAGTGGTAGGAGTTCTCAAGTGTTGTGTTTAGTTTCAGTGTTTTTAATTATTTTTTTTTTTATGATTTTTCCAGTTGAGTGGAAGTGTTTTATTTTCTTTTAAGGATATACTGTAAAACCAATTGTAAAGTGTTAAGGCTGGTCACCGTGGGCTCCGATCTAGGAATATTTAAGTTTCCGAAAATCCTGTTCGTAAACTGGTGGGGGGGAGATAAAGACCGGAGACTGGCGGTATCAGCCTTAATACTATCTGGTAATGTAAATAAACAGGCTAAGTGTATATAAGGAGGCTTATGGAACGAATAAAGCAGTGTTTATTCAGAAGTCGTGTATGTTACATCTTTTCCCTTTTCCTTCTTTTTTTTTATTTCTTAAGTCCGACGACGCTTAACTTATATATATGTATATATATATATATATATATATATATATATATATATATATATATATAATATATATATATATATATATATATATGTATATATATATATATATATATATATATATATATATATATATATATGTATATATATATATATATATATATATATATATATTATATATATATATATATATATATATATATATATATATATATATATATATATATATACACCATTTCCAAATAAGTAAGTCATTTCTTCGTAAAAAGGTTAGGAGACCCAGATAACGACTTAGCAAGAAGCCGGTAAATCGGCTGAAAATGGAAATATTATAAGGAAGAGGAAAGGATACAGCGCAGGAAGGATACACACATCAAAGGGTAGGTCGCAAATACGTCATGAGCACAAATGGAGGATTTTCAGATGTCCTTAGTCCACTCTGGCTATATATAACTTTATTAAAGTTCTTTATGCTCCTGGTTATACGACGATAAAGAAAACTGCTAAATGAAATAAATATAAATATTTTCTCAACTTCAACTACAACTTTTTTTTCAGAATCTTGAGGGTAAAAGCAATAATAAATAACTGTAAATAATATATTGCGAAGTATATCTTTTAAAATATATTCCTTGATATATAACGCTGGTGTGGTTCATCTCTGGTTTGAGCTGACTTTACAAACTAACTACAAATTGATTTCGACATATTGGAATGTTTGCTGGTGTTGAAATTGGAAGAGAGGCTTAGTCAAATTTGAGACACATCAAAAAAATGATTTTTAATTTTATTAATTATTCCATTCTGGAAATATTGGAATCATATACGAGTTGGTTTGCTAGCATGATTGAAGAGTAGTACAATAACAGAGTCGGGCTTATTATTTTTGTATAGAGCAGGAGCTTAAAGATAGGTTGTTTTTCTGATTCTTTGATTACTCAAATAAAATAATATATAGAATAGAATAGAATAGAAAATTAAACTTTATTCTGGGACTAAGTCCCTTTAGAATAACAATGATGAGTTAATACAAAGTAAAGTACAAATCTGGCCAAAAACTAACTTCTAAAAATTTTAATATTATATACATTATTTAAAAAGTATTTAACCAGTAAAACATAAAAAATAAAATATATATACAAATGAACATAAAATCTTCTCAAAATTACTTAATTGTCATGAAAAAAAGAAAAAAAAAGAAGAGAAATTACATATTTATGTATACATAACTACACAATTTATAAACAATAGGCTATCTAATAGAAAACTAACTTAATACAAAATGAAATAATATCTACAGTGGTTTATATAATAATATGCAGACACTAAGATAAAATAAAGTCTTACGATACTTGTGGTGTAACGGAAAAAAAAATAACTAAAAGGAACTATTTATACGTACATTCTCATATTGGCACACATAAAGACAAAGATATAAAATATGAACATATATACCCGAAAAAAAAAAAAAAGCACAACCTGAGGAGAAGAGAAAAATAAATAAATAGTAAAAATAATAGTCAAACTAGGTGACAAAGATCATTGCTGTTTTATGTGAAAACTTAAACAGTAGGCACCACTATTTACTTCACACAAATTCAGTTCATAAAATGAAATTTATGGTGGTAAATCTTCTGTTTGGGATGTAAGGAGATATTGGAAAAGGAGGTATTTGAAAGTTGACAGGGAAGAGGCATGACGGATGTTATGTGGCAAAGAATTCCAATAGGAGACGGAGCGGGCTAAGAAGGAACGTTCATAGGTTTTTGTCCTGTGGAAAGGAATATAGAGGTCAGAATCACGGGATCTCGTTTTTATTGAGTGGGCTAAGGGTTTAGGCTGGAGGAGACAACAGATATAGGAAGGGTGCTGGGAGTTGATCGTTTGGTATAAGAAATTTCCAAGGAAGTATAGGCGGCGGGAAGAGGGGAAGAGCCACTTTGACTCGGCATATAGGTGGGACACATGAGACCATCTCGAAGTGCCGAAGACGAATCTTAAAAAACAGTTCATGATTCTCTTCAGTCTGTCCTCAAGCTCCAACGAGAGGCCGCCGTATACCACACAGCCATAGTCAAAGTAGGGGAAAATCAATGAGGAAACGAGGAGCCTGCGGATAGGTTGTGGGAGATGCTGACGAGAACGATGAAATAATTTAAGAGTACCAATAGACCTTCTGGAGATTTGAGCAATATGGGGTTTCCATGATAGGTTTTGATCAATGGTAATTCCTAAGTTTTTTACAGAGGGGGAGAAGGAGATTGGTTGGTCATTAATAATCAACGAAGGAAGGGTGGAGATGGATCTAAGGAGGGAGTTGGAACCTATAAGAATTGCCTGAGTTTTTGATGCGTTTAAGTTTAAATTATTTAAGCTTGCCCAGGCACTGATCCTATCTAGGTCTTTCTGAATATTAATAAACGCGTCTAATAACTCAGTGGGCGGAAAGGAAAGATAAATTTGGGAGTCATCAGCATATAGATAGTATGAACAATGGTGGATTGAACTAGGAAGGTCATTGATGTAAGAATTAAAAAGGATAGGAGAAATGCTTGAACCCTGGGCTACTCCATGAGACAAAGTGAGGAAAGAAGATAAGGGTTGATTCGGAATATTAACAGCTTGAGTCCTGTCAGAAAGGAAGGATTGGAACCATAGGATAGAACTATTGGAGAAGGATAGTGATTTTAATTTAGTGTAGAGGATAGAATGGTCTAAGGAATCGAATGCTTTGGAGAAGTTCAGGAGTACCAATACAGTCAGTTTTCTTTCGTCAATTGCAGTATGTATGTCGTTAGTGATTTTGGCTAAAGCGGATTGAGTGGAGAAGCCCGGGCGAAAGCCAGATTGGAGAGGATCTAAAAGTTTGAACTCTTCAAGAAAATTGGAAATTTGGGATTGGACAATTCTTTCGAGGGTTTTTGACAGATTTGATGGGATGGAAATTGGACGAAAGTCTTTAGGAGATGTGGGGTTAGGGATTTTGTTTATAGGACGGACTAAGGCTTTTTTCCAAGATGTAGGGAAAACAGAATTTTGAAGGGAAAAGTTATAAATGAATAGAAGAACTGGAAGGATTTCAGGGAGGCATAGTTTTAACAGTTTGACGGGTATTCCGTCAATTCCTACAGAGTCGGATTGGGATTTCATTATGGAGAAAATAAGGTTCATAGGATTCCTGTAGGAATGTAATGTAGGAAAAATGATGTAGGAAAAATAAAAATTGTCACTATTAAATGCAGATGATACAGATATGTGGGAAGAGGCGGGAGAAATATTACTAGAGGAGGAGGATAAAAAGTAGGAATTTAAAGCATCAGGAAAGACTGGGACAGCTGTGGAATATACATAAAATATAAACAAAATAAACGATTTTATGTGCAATAATGAGTTAAATAATACCATAGAAGAAGAATCAATCAATGAATAAAATACAAAATGTTAGAAATTAACTTAAATTAAAAATTAACTTAAATTAAATTTTTAAATTCTTGATGTTTAAATTGAAGAAACTCGTACTGACAAAGAGTTATATTAAACAATGCAATAAGACCACAACTACGATATGACTTATTTGGACGGAATTGACCTTTGGGGTGACTAATTTATCAAATTCCTCTCGTATCCAATCATTATAATCCAAAATCTATAGTAAAACCCTCACTTCTCCTTACTTTGTCATAAATAAAATCATCCATAACGATCTTAACGTTCCTCGTGTTTCTAACCTTTTTTTTTTTTATTTTTTTTATTTGTTTTCCACCGTCCCATGCCACCAGGGCAACACGGATGTATGCAGTAGTGTGATGTTAAGCATTAATGCATAATAACACACTACTGCAATAATATCAGTTTACGAAATTCTAAGCTGTGCACACAGCTAGCTCTTCTACTTCCTCATTCTTCAGCAAATTAGTCCTGGCTTCCCGAATCCGGAGGTCTTCCTGGGACTGGTCCTCTTCTCCTTCTGCGGGCACCTAGGTTGAAGTGAGCTGGGCCCACCGCCGTCTTCCAGCCATTTATAAACTCTTTGAACCGCGGGAAGTTTTCTTCACTCACCAACTGAGGAAACTCCTCCTCAGTGAGGACGTAAATCCCCGTGGTTCTCATTAACCTCGCTCTTAATTCGTCGAAAGCAGTGCAGGCCGTGACCACATGCTCAACAGTCTCCGGAACACCACAATCGGGGCAGTGGGGATCTATATCCTGTCCGTAGCCATGGAGTTTAGCTCTGAAACCCGCATGTCCCGTGAGAAATTGTGAAACCCAATAGTCCGGGAGGACCCATTTCGCCTGTAACCGAGATTCAACGGTGGGGAAGTATTTTCTTAAGGTACTGCCTTTCGGAGTCGTCACCCACCGTCTGCTCCAATCTTCAATTGTTTCCTCCCGGATAATCTTTTTCCATTTATTTGGGTTTTCAATAATCCTCATCCGTAGGTTCTCCGACAGACCTGTTGAGCCCTACCTGTTGAGACCTATATACGTGTTTCTAATCTGGCCCAATCCAGATACCTATCCTTCCATAACAAACTTCATAACTATTCAAACCCTCTCGTTTCTAACCTTGCTTCTTCCTCGATCCCTGATAACCCTCCGATGGGTCTGAAAAGAAGATGGCCTCAAGATCTCCTATTGCAAATAAATGTTAAGAGTGCTACCACTAGTTAGTTTCTCAAGAATTCGTTTCATGTTATTATATTCGTGTGTTTACATTTACTGAATATAGTTTTACTTGTAATACAGTTGTAAATATGATAATTGAAAAATATAATAAATAATTATCTGTTGATTGATGAGTATGCGGCGTTTAGCAACTCTACACAGCTGAGCAGCAGTGCAATATTATTGTAGTTCTCTTATTGTTATTTTTTCTAAAATAAAAATACATAATTTTATTTTCATATTTAATGACCGAAATGTTTTAAAATTAGATCTTTGTTTTATAATGAAGCATCCTTTCACAATCTTGATAAATTAAAACTTTATAATATGAGATCTCTGTAAAGTAAAATAGTCTTTGATAGACAATTGCATTTGTTAAGCCTTGTTAGTCACTAAGCATTAACGAGATGTCCTTTCTGTCATTTAATTATTCATCAAGTTGGAACCCTTTGTCTAAAGAAAAGTAATAATTAGAAATATATTATTTCTTTAAGGAAGGGGTGGATATAAATTAAAGTCCAGAATTGTATATCTCCGAAAATTTAAAGTTGCGAAAGAAACCTTCAGTTTATATTGACAAAAACCATTTTTTTTTTCAAACAAACACAGTATTTAAACACTATACAATGATTTAATCGAACTCGTTTTTAAGAAAATTGTAAAAATGTGTTTCAGCGTTAATATAAAGTGTCACTTCCATTAGTCGATTTTAACGAAAACGTTGCAGTAACATCTAAGTCATATACCTATCTTAAATACGTAATATATGTTTCATGCTACTTTTCCTTTTCGGTGATTTAATAAATAAGATTTTTGTTATTTTAATGGTGTTTATGATTTTTTAGCTGTAAGCTTTAAGCTTTAATTCGGTTAAAAATGCAATTCAAAAACCCGGTAAAGACATATACAGTCCTTCATCCTACAGACCCATTAGCCTCCTTCCTATGTGCTCTAAAGTTTTTGAAAACTATTATACGAAAGACTTGTCGACATATTGACTGACCAACAGGTAATACCTGACCACCAATTCGGCTTTCGCACATTCCATTCGACGACACATCAATTGCACAAATCAATTGAGTTACAGACTACATTGCTGGAGCTTTAGAACAAAAACTATATGCAACTGGAGTATTTTTGGATGTTGCTCAGGCGTTTGATAGAGTTTGGCACCAGGGTCTTCTCTTTAAACTATAGACTATACTTCCATACACGTACTATCTTATCCTTCAATCTTTCCTCTTCGACAGATTTTTTTCAGTTCGGCAGGGCTCGGAAGTGTCTTCAGTCCGTCCAATATTGGCCGGAGTTCCCCAAGGTTCAATACTAGCCCCTCTACTTTACGTTATATACACTTATGATATACCTATTGACGATGAGAACTTAACAGCTACATATGCAGACGATACAAAAATCCTCACAAAACATCAAGACCCTACACAGGCCTCACTAAATCTACAACATCATTTGCTTAAACTACAAGATTGGTTCACACTATGGAAAATTCGAATTAATCATGACAAATCCAAACATATAACATTTACTCTTCGAAAAAACACCTGTCCTCCAGTTTATATTGACAATAATCAAATTCCTCAAACGGACACGGTACTTTACCTTGGACTCACCTTCGACAGAAGGATGACATGGGGCCCACATGTTAAAATGAAACGTATGACACTTAACAAACGACTCAAACTACTTTACTTTTTTTTGCCAAATCTTCAAAACTAAAACTAAAACAGAAACTGAATACATATACATACTTACTTAAGCCCATATGGACATAATCATCACAAATATACGGCATCGCTAAAAAGACCCACCTACAAAAACTTCAAACGTTCAAATCAAAATTATTGCGACTCATAACAAAAGCACCTTGGTACGTGACTAACAAAACTCTACATACTGACCTCCACTTTCCAACAGTTGACCAACATATAATGACCCTATATCAACGATTTTACACAAATTTAAATGGACATAATAACAGACTTATAAGAGACATGGCCACAGCTGACAAACCTCAGAACATGAGCAGGAGACTAAAAAGGCGTTGGATGAGGGATCTCCTTCCTTAGACAACCTAAGTAATTGGAACAAGTTAGGGAAGAGGTACTGCTGAGTACTTTCCTTCCCCATGCCTGTCATGTCATTATATCATTATCGTCATCACATTTGCTGATTGTCAACTTATTGTTGACAGGCGCAAATACATATTTTATAGACAAAAAAAAAAATTATATAATAGACCAACATGCAAGAAAAATGTTTCTATTCAAAGTTGAGCGTTAAGTGAAAGTTGTGTTATTTTTTTTTCTCTTTTTTTAACCAGTTCTAAGAGCGTTAATCTGGGAAAGTTATTTTACGCCAAGAAATTAATGGCATGTGACGCGACTGCTCATATCATCGATGTAATTATAAACGTAGGTATTAATAATACCGGATTGAATATCACGATTAATTATTGGAGGTAGTTAACCGATTCTCTCTCAATCGATTACATGCCGGGAAATGTGGTAGTTACTTTCGGCCAATTCTCATTATCTATGTAATTTCAATTGTAACAAATGTAAGTATTAATTATACTGGATTTAATAACCTAATGTCATTATTATTTCTTATTGGCTCACACTGCGGCGAGTGAATAGCTTCCTTGGACATTGGTTCCATTCACTTCCTCAGAAATAGCAGTGTACAGCTCAAATTTTAAGGCTATTGAATTTAAAATCTTGAGGCTATTGAACCAAACTATTTGGTCGATAATATGCGTGCATTAAAAAAAAATATATATTTAATTTTTACCTTATCTTGACTATACTACCTCATACGTTCTTCATTCTTCCCATTTTGACAGATTTTTCTCGGTCAGTCAGGGTTTAAATATTTCCAAAATTCTACCAGTGTCAGCAGGGACGCCTCAAGGATCAATATTGGCTAGTTTACTCAACATTATCTGTACCCATGACATGCCTACCACTTCTGAAACATTATCTGCGTCTTAAGCTGACGATACAACAATTTAAACAAAACACTGCTATCCCAGATTAGCTTCAATAAATTTACAAAATTGATATTTACTTTGAAAAATTCTATTAAATCACAACACATAACACTTCGACGAGACACATGCACAGTTTATTCCTCCGATATTGTCTGCGATATACACAGTGCGTTTCCTCAGGCTAATATTCGACAGAAGGATGACCTGGGGTCTGCCTGCCAAATTGAAACGAAAGACATTGAGTAAGCGACTGGAAATTCGATGCTTCCTTTTTTCCAAATTAAAATTGAAAATCAGACAAAAATTAAATAAATACACTTACCTGCTCAAACCCATTTGGACACAACCCTCACAGATTTACGGTTCAGAACAAAAGACTCACTTACAAAAACTACAATATTTTCAATCTAAAATTTTAAGACTAATAATTGCAGCCTCCTGATACTTAAACAACAAGACTTTACATACCGACCTAAGACAACCGGCTATTGACCAACACATACGTACTCTCTACTCTCAATTTCATCTTAAATTAAACGGACATCACAACGTACTTCTCAACGACATGGCTACTTTTTCATATGTGAAAACCCTTCATGAAGTCTACTCCAGTAGACTTTACCCGGGCGATACCATTTGGTTTCGGACACTATTTTTTTCCTTTTCGCCTCCGTAGGACGGCGTCACGATAAGATACAATTTACAATAATTGTCCATTAAAGACAGGATGAAATGCTGAATAATTCTTTCACTTAGTTTCCAAGTACGATAATTAATTTCTGAGATATTTTAATCCATATGTTCAATAAAACTCGTTATAATTTGGCTTTCGACACTATTTTTTTCTTTTCGCCTCCCTAACACGGCGTCACGTTAAGAAACAATTTTGAATATAAGTATATTACGCTGCCTGAGCGTTACACATCGGAAACCTGACGGCTCAACCTAATTCACTCTCCACAAAAAGTGCAAAACCTGACTACGCAAATTAAGAAATTCTGGGTACCAGTACCAGTACTCAATTCTAAACTTTTTACCTTAATTTATATTCTTTTTTGATCATTCTCATTTTATCTCTACTGAGCTGTAGTCTAAGACTTATTCACTTAACATACTATGGCGCCCTCTAATGTGTTTAATTTCAATTTTTTTTTGTTTATCAGATTTTAGAATTAATTTTATATATTTAACTTTTTTAATAGTTATGTATTTATTTATTAATAGTATAAATTATATTTTTTTCGTGATAAAATAGGTACCATATTTAGATATTCGAGGTTTGATTTGGAATTTTCTACATATTGATCTAACAATAGCTGTTTCGTATACTTTTTTTTAATCTTTGCTTTCATTAATTAATACAAATATAAATTTCATTTTATTTACTAATAAGGTTTAAGTGAACAATCCATTAGCTCTCTTTTATTTAACTATTGGTACATTTAGAGAAACATCTTAATAAAGGTAGATTTTAGTCGACTTTTCTTCAAGAAAACTCTGAAAGGTCTTAATGGGGGCGAAGTTTGGACGGGACAAAACAGTCAAGTAAGAGGAGAAGGCTAATCATGCTGATGGAGATGAGGGCGATAAAGATGCTTTCAAGAAGTGGAGGAAGAAAGGGAAAACAGATCTTGCTCCATTTGTATCGCTGCGATCCCAGCTCCTCGGTCGCCGGTCTTGCTCTCTACCATCAGCTCTCTATCGCTCTTCATCACTCTCAGTGAGGAGAGAGAGAGAGAGCGTGATATCTACATCATCATCATAGTTTTCGTATCAACAACTCCTCTGATACTCCTATACAATATAGTTTTTCTTAATAAAAGCTTCAAGTGTTGGTTGGTCAATAATAATTCTATTAAAATATTAGCAGGTAAGCTGAGAAAAAATAAAATAAAAAACACTACGGTGTGTGCTTTATATCAAACGATAGAAGTGAAAACATGCTCGTCTGGAACGATTGTTAAAACTTTATTCTTTGCGGCTCTGATAATTTCATTCTTTTAGAAACGGTTCCTGAGTGCAAAAATTTCATGTCGCTTACCGTTTTAACTGTTGAAAAAATCCTTTACATCTAGTACAAGTATACGCCTATTTTATTTTGTATTTCCGTATTTCCAATAATATTCAATAAAATTTACCATATTTACCTATATTTCTTATTATTTTCGTCTAAATTAACATTATCTCATATTTCAACATTTTTTCAGCAACTTATTTCAGCAAATCTTAATCAAATGTGCCATTTTTAGCTATATTTCTGTATTCGTCTGATTTATCAATGATTTCTTAATTAACCTAATTTTTTAGCTATTTTTTATCTATTTTCAACATCTGTTGATATATGCGTATGTAAAGTTTCTGTCATTTTAATTTCATTCAACATTTCAACTAGTTTTATAACACTGCAAACCTCATTTTACCTAAATTCTTTAAAATATCCACAACAGTTACGATGAAATTATCTAAGCACGCATTTGAACAAGGCGACAGTATGCAAGTCCAACTTTAATTTCTGAGATATTTTTATCCATATCTTAAATAAAACTCCTTGCCATTTGGTTTTCGACAGTATTTTTCCCTATCGCCTCCCTAACACTGTATCATGTTAAGATACAATTTTGACTTAGCATATTACATATAGGATAAAATGCTAAACAATTTCTTCGCTTACAGTATGCAGGCATAATTTTTAGTTTCGAGATATTTTAATACATATCTTCACTAAATCTCGTTATCATTTGGTTTTCGAGATTATTTTTCCTATCACCTTCCTAACACTGCGTCATGTTAAGATACCATTTTGACTTAGCATATTACATAGAGGATGAAACGCTAAACAATTTCTTCGCTTACAGTATGCAGGCCCAATTTTTAGTTTCGAGATATCTTAATATATATCTCAATAAAACTCGTTATACATTTGGTTTTCGAGATTATTTTCCCTATCACGTTCATCTAACACTTGTCCATGTTAAGATTGACAAGTTTTGACTTATACCAATATTATAATAAAGGATGAAATGCTGAACAATTATCCTCGCTTACAACTATGCACACGATTTTAAGTTATCTGAGATATTTTAATGCATATACAAAAACACTTCAATTAGTCGATTCCAGCCGACATTGCACGAGCATTACATATCTGAAAGCTTAATCTAATTCACTTTCCCAAGCGCGAAACGTGCCTAGAACAAGTTTTCACTTCAAAAAAGGAAATAACTACCTACTGTATCCTTAATTCAAAAAACAAATAAATAGATGAAGTAAATGAATATAAATATGTAAATTGAGAAATAACAACACTGATGTTATAATGGGGTTTTGTTCATTGGATCCGTCGACTTCGAAATTGATGGTACTTATAAGCCATCAGTATTTCAACAGATGAATAAAGTAACGCCCTGAATTTCATTGATGGTTCAAATCGATGAGTATCAAATGGAACTGAAGGATTATCAATGGCATTTTTTTTTTTTAACTCTCACCTGTCAAATAAATAATCTACAATCCTGTAAATAGAATGGCGGGAGAGGCATGAGGGAGAGCAATGTATAGCGTCATATCCTAATGACGTTATATTTATATTAATTGTTAGGTAGAGAGGTCCCTCATCCAGCTCCTCTTCAGTCTTCTACGGACTAGCATTCGTGTTTTAGCCATGCCTTTCACGAGTATGTTAGGTTGTCGGAGTAAGTTGTTATGAAATAGTTTGCAGTCGGTCGCTCAAAAGATTTAAAATATGTTAATATGAGTCTTTTTAGTTGTTCCAAATATATTTTAGTAAGTATGCGTATGTGTTAAATGTTTGTCTAAGTTTTAATTTTAAGTGTACAGAGAAGTGAATTTAGGAGTCTCAGTCTTTGATTTAGTGTTGTTTTGTGTTCGTTTTTGTTGTTGCCATCTTCTTTTAAGACGCCTCGGAGGTTTATCAGGGATCGAGGAGGAAGCAAGGTTAAAAACGAGAGGGTTCGGATGGTTCTGAAGTTTATTATGGAAGGATAGGATTTGGCCAATTCGGAAACGTAAGGAACATTAAGGTCTTTATGAATGATTTTATTAGTGACAAAGTAAGGAGCATTGAGGATTTTACTAAGGATTTTGAATTGTAAGGATTGGATGCTTGAGGAATTCGATGGCTTTGTGGACCCCCAATTCTCAACTTCTCATGTCCAAATAGGTCTTATTGTAGTCATGTATATGAGTCTTTTGTAATTGACTGGGAGGTTAGAGCGTTTGTCTAATAAGTGCGAGAGTAGTCGTAGTTGAGCAGTTTCTAGTCGTTTTAATGTTGTATTAGAATTCCAAGTTAGACGTTTGTCTAAGTGGAGTCCAAGGTATTGGATTTGTTCAACAGATATAAGTGGGGTATTATTAAAGGATACTGTAGGACAAGAGGACTTAGGTTTACGATATAAGGAAACTTGATTTGATGGGATTTATTTTAATTTTACAATTTTGACACCATTCTTCGAGGTTTATGATGTGTGATTGAAGAGTTTAGGGTGCAATTATTGGATCAATATTAACTGAAAGGATACACGTGTCATCAGCATTATCTTGATTTAGTAGAATTTTTCAGAGTTTAAACCAGTCATGTAATTTAGCTAAAATAGCAGTGTCATCTGCGTATATCATTGTTAAAATGTTATAACTGCAAGGCGTGTCATGTTTTTAAATAATATAGAGTAATGAAGTGAGAATTGAACCTTTAGGTACTCCTGCTGAGACAGATCTGATGGATGAATGCTAGGACATAAAAATGCATTAAGATAATGTTAAAAAAAATAATAAAGGATCGGCAGAGGATCATGAGTTGTAGAATAATTCAATATATGTTATTAGATTTTTCTTTGTATCGGAAATCGATAACGTGGGATATTTCGATAATATAGGTACTAATCTTTTTCTTTTCATATCGACCGGTATCGTATCGTAACAAAGAGTTCGATATTATTGTTATTTCGATAGTAACATGTCAATATCAGATTTCATTTTGTTTTGTTTTTTCGATCAGATTTTAAGCATAAGTCATTTGAATATTTAAAAATTATGAATTAATGGTATAAACATATATATCGATAATTTTTAAAACATTCAAGTACAAACCCATTAGTATCTGCATAAATTGTAAAATGGAGTTAAAGTACTTTCTAACAATACTGCTGTCGATTTATTACAAAAACTGCATTGACATTATTTATTGATAAAAATAAAACAGTAATTCAACTAAAATGACACAATACCTTTTATATATCAAATTTAGTTACAGCTAGCTCACAATATTCTGATTTGACAAAATATAAATAAAATTCATCAAACTTCTTAGTAATGAAGAGAAGAATTGTTGGAGTGGTCAGTCAAAAAAGAAGGCATTCATGATAATATTTATTTTTACATATGCCGACTGTCGTGGATAATGAAGAGAAGAATAGTTGGGATGGTCAGTCAAAAAATAAGGCAAAAATAAATGATAATATTTATTTTTACATATGCCGACGTCTTAGTTCTTAGTCATTATTCTAACAATTTCATTTTACTTTATATTTATTTTATTTTTTTTTTTTTTTTTTTACCATTACTACTTATGTTTCTCATACCTTGTTATCGGGTTATTTTCTTAGCCCTGATGAAGGCCTCAACTTCAGGTTGAAACGTTGGCATATGTAAAAATAAATATTATCATTTATTTTTGCCTTCCTTTTTGCCTGACCACCCCAACTATTCTTCTCTTCATTATCCACGACAGCCAAGCATTTACCAATTATGAAACTTCTTAGTAATTTGAATGAAAGTTTTTTGAATTTGAAACAAAATTTCTAAGTGATTATGAAAAGTCACTTGAGGTATTTTTTCAGTTAACGGACGATATATTACATTGAAATTTAAAGATATATATATATACAGGATGTCTCAATTCTCAATGGACAAGATGGTGAGTCAACGTTAAAATTTCAAACAAAAAAATTCATTTTGATGTATGTGCCGATTTCGAATAGAACAGGAGTTAATTTCATTTTGGCTTTTCATAAGATGCTCAAGTTTTCTTTTTTAAAGAAATTGTTGGAAATCCTAGTTGTGGGATGATTAAAAAAAAAAAAAAATCCGTTCCAATGAATGATAAAATGTCACTACTTTAAGAAAAAGCAAAATTATACCTAACTCCTTTTTCATTCGAAATCGACACATGTATTACTTGCAATATTTGTTGGTAACTTACTCTATAATATTTTCCCATAGATTGGCAATTAAGAATTTAAATATCATATTATATATCAGCCGGTAAATATCATTCGATATTGGCGATATGGATATTTCTGATTCGATATATTAATATTGCCAAGCCTAATTTTGCAACACATTTATTGATTACTTCGGTCACTTTTTCCTCCTTTTTTCCAGGGATGCTGATACATTCAAGAGTATTTTAAATTCTGTTCATTTGTTATGTAGAAAGGACATTCTTCTAAAATATGGATTATTGGCATTATCTTGTTACAACTATTGGCACTAGGGATAGATGAATATATTTGTTTGTTTATTGTTATTTATTATCTTATTACATATATATTAATCCATATTTTGAGCCCTATTCTATATTATGTCCGCGTCATCTCTCATATACTGCTATGTTCCTGGCCTCGCGTTTCTACGGCGAGTAGGGGGTTCCAGAAACCGCATTTATTTGTATTAAATACTTATATTGGTATTTATATCGGTCCCAGAAGGGAACCGATCAACTTAAAAATATATTAATGATGTATTTAATTGTTAGATACCACAGGCCCCCTACTGTAGTATCCTAGATTGAACCATATAATTTTTATTGGATTTTCTTTCTAAAGGTATCATATTTTTAAATTTACTATTTGTTCTATATCTAATTGGTGGCATGCAAGGTAGAATGTAAAAGTACTAAGATGGTTTGCTAACTAATATATTTACAAATTCAAATAACCAAAACATATATATACAAAATAATAACTAAACCTACATAATGAATAATTGAGAATCATACTGGAGGAGAATGCTTGATGTTCATCTTGCTCCCTCCGGCTGTGTCCTAGCCTGAGTCCCAGCTCTCAGTCCATCTCTTCCTCTCTCTGTTTCTCCTGATCAAGTCTTTCTCGCTTCCTTCCCAGCTTGAAGTCCCCTCAGCTGAGTCCCAAAGAGAAGTGTCCAGTCCCAATTCTCTATTTCCCACCTTTCTTCATCCCCCTCTCTTTTGGTAGTCTTTTTCCTGATTGGCTGAATATTCCTAGCCTAAGGGATGACCACGCCTTCTCCCCCAGGCCAAGGTAAAGCAGCAGGTACAGATTTACGTATTTCTGGTGGAAGGTGTGAAAAGGTCTTTCGGGATCCTGTTTAAACACTCAGTTGTCGGTCTTGGTCGGTGGTTCTTAAGGGTTTTTATTACCACTTACAAAAGGTTGCCCTGGTGGGTCGTTACCCTAGCTCAGGTAGCGCCAGATGTGTAAGAGGATTTGCAAGATTTAAAAGGTTTTGAAAAAACTTTGAGAATTTTTCTGGGATAAGGTCTAGAACTAATGGAATCTTTAGGTCATGGTGTAGGGTTTTGTTGGTTACCTAGAACGGAGCCTCAACTATTGTTAAAAGAATTTTAGATTGAAAGGGTTCGATGGGTTTCATGTTAAAGAAATCGCTGTTTCCAACAGTTCAAGTCCATATGTTCATTTAGGTTTCAGGATTGTCTTGTAAATAAGTAATTTTTTTTAATTGAAAATTTTAATTTTCCCTTCATTAGTCTGTCCAGTAATTGACGGGATAGGCAAGAACATCTGGAGTTTTCAGAGATATGTTGAAATTAAAAAAAGCAATTATTTTAAACATTAGAACAATTTTCACATATACACTAAGCTTTACAGATTATATGCAATGGATTTTGATGTTATCAATAAAAAGTAAAGACTGTAGTGGATAACAATATTAATAATAAGGTAGCAATATTCATTGGATAATATAGTGTCAACTCAACGGGTTGGTCACTTGGCTCGTTGTTAATTGAAAATAATGCTAATTTAAATATACCTTATATCTCCGATGTCTGTATGTTTTCACAGCACTGATATATATATATATATATATATATATATATATATATATATATATATATATATATATATATATATATATATATATATATATATATATATCAGGTATATCTACTCTCAGACTACTTAAGTACAGATTACATAAATATATGCAGTGAGGCAAGGTATTACATATCAGGTTGAAGGGTCTGTAGCCATATTAAATTCAGGTTGATTACTTGCTACAATAGGGCCGCACCAACCGACTGCTTAATCTGGAGCAGTCGATAGAGGTACCTCCACAATAACTACAGTAAATGACGAGACACAATACTCGTCTGATTAGTAATTAACTAACCAGTATCATTCATGCATTGTATGTAGTTACTGTGTACTGTACTTAGGATAATTATGGCGGTTTATTGCAAAATGGCATTAAGTGATATTTAATTACCATGAATCATTAAAAACTTGATGCATTTTTTTTTTGTTAAATCAGAAAATTTTCCATTTGTTGTAATTATACTTGATATATAAAAGAGTTAGTGTAATTTTAGTGAACTTACTGTATCTTTTTTGTTGATAATTTTTTTTTTTAAACTTTTAAACATATTTATTGAGAGACATTACAATCTGTCACAATTAAGGACATTTATGATAGTTTTCAGAGAGCACATTCACTGTCTATTAACAATAAATACAAATAATTAATACAGAAAAATAATAATACTGAAAGTAAATATATATAAAATAAACTATACAAAAAGAAATTAAACTAATAAAAATAACTACACATGCTTCTTTATTGACAAATAAGGTCTTAATTAAAAAAAAAATTATAAAGGAAGGAGATGGTCCGGGGTTGTGGTCATAAATAGGCTATATAATACCATTTTTAGTATTTCATAAAATAGTTTAACAGTATTGCGCTGGTTCTGCTATCTCTCTCTCATGTACACAGCATTATGTCCTTTCCACTATCATCCATTCACTGATTATCATTACATTATAACAGCTTAATAAAAAAATATAGTTTCAAATCTATCAAAAAATAGGTGATATTTTGAGTCAATGAAACATATTTAGATTTTATAGTAAATTTAAATATTCTGGTTTACTTTCAAAAACATGTCATAGTTTATATTGTACAACATTCAATTCTCAAACGACACTGTACTTTACTTGATCACCTTCGACAGAAGGATGACATTGGGCACATGTTAAAATGAAGAGTAGGAGACTTAACAACGACTCAAACTGCTTACTCTCTTTTGCAAATCTTCAAGACTAAAACTAAAACAGAAACTGAATACATATACATACTTACTTAAGCCCATATGGACATACTCATCACAATATACGCATCGCTAAAAAGACCCACCTACAAGAACTTCAAACGTTCCAATCAAATTATTGCGACTCATAACAAAAGCACCTTGGTACGTGACTAACAAAACTCTACATACTGACCTCCACTTTCCAACAGTTGACCAACATATAACGACCCTATATCAACGATTTTACACAAATTTAAATGGACATAATAACAGACTTATAAGAGACATGGCCACAGCTGACATACCTCAGAACATGAGCAGGAGACTAAAAAGGCGTTGGATGAGGGATCTCCTTCCTTAGACAACCTAAGTAATTGGAACAAGTTAGGGAAGAGGTACTGCTGAGTACTTTCCTTCCCCATGCCTGTCATGTCATTTATCATTATCGCCATCACATTTGCTGATTGTCAACTTATTGTTGACAGGCGCAAATAATATTTTATAGATTTTTAAGATTTGATATTCTGCGTAAGTCGCAGTCGAAGTTTGAAACTTTATGGAATATTGTGTTTGTAAATGGAAGAGCGAGTAAAGACTCCTGAGGCTCACTTGGTAAGGCTGGTCTATTAGTAGAAAGTTCTGTGCCTTGGCAGAAAGAAACTTATATATCAGAAATAATTCATGAATAATATATATTATTTTATAATTAGACAATATATTTATGCAATTATGTTTATTATAATACATCTGAAGAGAGTGAAAAAACGTCTGCCAAATAAGGTAAGTATAGCTTCCTCACCGTTTTCGTTGGCTGTATAAAAGTTTTCGTATGAGAATTAAATCTCTAGGAGTAGCTGTTTTAGGAAATTCAGTAATCCCTCAACATATACAGGTTTCGATTTTAAGCACACAATTTTTTTTTAACCTCTCGCACGAATACTGTGCTTCCCTACCTTCGATAGCGAGGAAGCGAAAAAGAAATTAAAGCTTTTCAATAATTCATCGCAGTCATTTTGGCGGTAAACCTGAGTGTATATTAAATTGAGAGCATTAAATCTTAACATTTCTTTTACACAACTTCAGACGAATCTGAAATTATTTCGTTGTTAACCCTCAACTTAATTAATAATGACTTAAAGCTTAACAAACAAGCAAGTTTTTCTAAAAGTGTCTAGCTATCTGTCATGATGTTTTAAAAACAAAACCTTAGTATAGCCGCTAATGAGCCATTTTTATATGATTTTAACAAACTCTACTTTGAAGTAAATTTTGTCTTGTTTACTGTCAATCAATATTTTGTTATTTAAATTGACATTTTTTTTTTGTTATCGCTTTTTCATCAACAAAAAAGTTGACTGAATTGAAAAAAAAAACTGAGCTACTTTATGCCCCGTCATAAAATTGCTTTTTTACTGTGTGCAAACGGTTTATTGTTCAGAGCATGTTGTCCATATCGTTTTTTCTTGGGTTCGTCATGATTACTTTTTTTTTTCTTCGTCTTTGTGATCAAAGGTGGTACGTGTCCAAGTGTTTACAAGTTGGATTGCACATGAAATAATACTCGAACGATTTCGGTGAATTTTGAATCCAACATATATTAATTCTATATTTTAATGTCGTTTCATTCTCCACATCCTCGATTTATAAAGTAAGCTATTGGCATGTTTACTTTAAAATAAACAAATAAAAACATGTCTGTTTAATATTCTATTTCAATCCGTGTTGAAAAGTTGTTCCGAAATTCAAACGTTTTAATGGAGTTGTTTTATCAAAAACACGGGTACCTTTCCAAGATTGGGTATTGGTAAAATAATATTGTGATTTTATGTATATATTTCTCATTATATTGATTTAAGTAAAAGTCATAAGTAAAAAACTAAATATATTCGTGTACAATTGTACACATTACTCATGTACAGTAGTGCTCTAAATGTTTTTCTTATTTATTTTTAAATACAAGTTAACTACTTGTTCACTCTTGTTCCCAATTAATTATAATTAACAGTACTAATCAAAATAATTTATTCCATCTCTCCCAAAATTAAATGCATTAGCTTATTTCTTCCATATTACACTATCACTTTGTCACTGACCACTATCACTTCATTCAGGTAGTTAGGTTCCGCGGATAATGCTTCGAAATAATATATATGTATTTATAATTTATTTATTAAAACTCTACAGCATTCTCTTATCTCTCATAAATTCCCTCAAATGGAATCAAGGAGATTCCGTGCCAATAGATTTCGATCTACTGCTAACTATTATAGAATGTTAGATCTTATTGGTTTCAACTCAATACCGGACTAGCTCCCATTCTTATCGCAACGACCATCCACCACTAGCGGAAGCTGCGGGACACAGGAAGGCAGGTACATGAACCATCAATAATTCATGAGTACATCCTTCACTTATTGTCCCATCATACCCGGTGGTTCCTCGACCGCTGGCGATGCCTCCATTCTCGATATCATCCTCCTCCGAAGAGATGAGGCTAAGAAGGAACCAGAGGATTTGCTGATCGCATTGGAATGGGACGTTATGTAGACAATGCAATGACATTTCACTCTAACTGACAGATACAGATGCCTGCCTCGTCCTGGTATACATCCTTATTGGATCTCCCCCAGAACCGTAAGCGTTGGAACTTACCGTAATCTGTATCGGGTAGTTACGTCCTAGTGAGCATTTACTTCACGCAAGGAATCGTGTTGTGGTTTTATAAATATTTGTAACTATAGTTGGAAATCGAACTATAAGAAATCTGAAATGTTTTGTAGATATTGAAGTCTACTATCTCCTCTATAAATATTCCTCTCTACTTGAGTTAAATCCAGTATAACATAAATGTTTAAATTTATCTTAATATTATTCCGAAAACGTAATTTAGTATGATGACATAACTTTTTTCTATAATCTAAAGATATGATGGTTATCTTTAAGGTGTATTTTTGTCAGATCTTAAAAAATCCTTTGGTTTAAATCATAAGAGAACTGCTAATATCTCTGTTTCCTTCCCATTAGGGAGCTACCTAACTTAGTTAAGGTGTCATGCTTTTTTTTTTTTCGTTTTCTTCGAATTTTTTTTTTCCTAACACACAAAGGTACTTAAAGCTCGTTAGTGGAGAAAGTTTACTTTTAAAAGTAAACACGGTCTACCTTTCTGTTTCCAGGCAAAATTTCAGCTTCTCTGAAAGATAAAAAACAAGATGTGAGAAAAATATGTGTAGTGACTATTCTTATCTAAAGTTTATAAGAAACAAGTAAAATAAAACTATGATTCGATATTTGTTTGTTTATTTTTTTAATATATTATAAATAATATCAGATGGAACAACAAAAAAATTGTAAACATATTTTATTAATTGTGGGGAGGCGCTCAATCTCCACTGGGTTTATCCCTAGTGATGCTGTGCAAGGATCTCCAGGAGTCATGCTTTTCCTTCCACAGTTGGTGGGACAAGTTTGGTTCGGAGTTCTCTTGCCTGATTGTAAATATTGTATATAGGTATGTATGTGTTCTTTTTTATTTATTTATTTTTTAGATTATTTTATACTTATTTATTGTATATATATATTTTGTGTGTATATATGCACATAAAGTGAGAATGTGATTTCTGAACATTATTATAAATGTTCTTTGAGACAGATAGTAATATTTTAAATAAAATAAAATATGTAAAATTGTGAGGAGGACGTGTTTACTCAAACCGACGTCATAGTATGAGCAAAATCTTAAAAGATTGAAGAATTTTATTCTGGTACAATAAATTTTATTGTTTGTATAATGATAATTCTAATTATTTTATCTTATAGCAGTTATTCGCAGTTATGTCATTGTTTCATATGATACTGTAGCGGGTAACTATTTCATCTGTCTGCTCCTTAGCAACGCCACACGTCCGCGCTCAAGGATTGTACCAAAAAAAATTATTTCTATTTCTTATTATTTAAATGTAAAAAAACTGAAGTTATATATATATATATATATATATATATATATATATATATATATATATATAGTAAATATGTATATACATTGCGAATAATTTTTAATAATAAAGTTGTATTGTAATAAGATGTAATGGTCAAAGCTTTTAAACTGTAACTGGAACAACAGTAGAAAATAAGTAATAAATTACAACAGTAAAATAACAATAACTGGAACGATTCTTGCTTGCCGATTTAGTCATGGAGGAGTGATTAGAGCAGTCCTCGAAATGTTATCAGAACTTTAAGTAATCGTTCATATTGATTAGTAACTTTTCTTTTCTTTATTTGACTTTTGTGTCTCTTTCTCTTCCTTCTTGAACCTTTTCTTCTTTACTCTTACCATACCATACATACAAGTTAAGGATACTTATCCGTCCGCTTACTTATCCAGACTTATTACTTCTATGTAATAAGTCTGGATGCACATCCTTCCGTTAGTATTTCTTCCTCTTACAAGGTCTGGAGGATCACAAACGTAGATTAGTGGTTTCCATCCTGTGGTTTCATGTGTAGGGTTATCCGTTGCCAACAAAATATTGATACCAGTAGACCATTGGAAATATTTGCATTCGTAGAGGCAGGGTCTAGTTATTTGGACATCAGATCTCTCCATAGATCGGTGGTCATCGACTCCCCACCATCGACTGTGAATGACATCAGCTGATACCTCAAGATTTAACTTCGTTGGAAGTAAGACTGTTTACTCCCCCCCCCTTTTTTTCTTTAAATTCTTCTTATTGAGAAAAAAAATACATTTTGTCTCAATTAAGAGCATTGAGTATTTGTGATGTATGATACAATTATAACATATATACAATAAAATAAGAACGATAGAAAGTTATAACAAAAGAAAAGAAAAGAAAACTTGGAATAACAGAATAAATCAAACATGAGATAACATTACATACATAAAAAAATATATGTATAAAATAAAAATTTAAAATACATTCATACTTATACTTCCCTCTGGGATGGTTTTTTTTTTTTTTTTTGTATGTGTTTTTATAATCTCTTCATCGTCGTAGAAAGATATTTCATTATTAATTTGTTTTTTTCTCTTCAAACTATTTTTTTCTCTTGATTTTAATCGCTACTTTTAGAAGTCTATTTTTTTATTTATGTTATTTTTTATAGACATTTTTTTTTATTTTCAATGAATGTTGTATTTATGGTGGTTTATTTTCAATGAATTTTTATTTCATTGTTTCATTTTATTTTGGTTTTTAACTTTTATATGTAATAATAATAAATTCTTTTTTTTAACAATAAATATTGTAAACATTATTTTTTAATTTTTATAACTTATTACATATTTCATTTGGCCATATTATGTATCATCGGTCACGATTTTTTCTTTGTTACCGATTATCTGTCTTATAATATTATATCTTTGAATGTATTAAACAATTTTTCAGCCCTGATGATGTTTTCACCCACATGTTAGTGTTGAAACGTCAGGATCAATAAAAACCTTTAAAATGACTGCGTTCCAATTATTTATCACCTATAAAAAATATGAGTACAGTCCATTGCGAGCAGTTAAGAATGAAAATAAAGTATCTTGATTACTTCTGAATGACTAACGTGGAACCCACATACGAGACTTAAAAGACAACAACATAACAGACGATGCGGACATATATACTAATGAATAGAAAATCTCAACTTTCAGTCGACAAACAAACTACTAATTTACAAGACAATCTTGAAAACTATCTGGACATACGGACTATAGCTGTGGGGGACAACAAAACCTTCTAACATTAAACGCATTCAATCCTTTCAGTCTAAATTCCTTCGAACAAGCGTCGATGATCCCTTCTATGTAACCAATAAAACCCTCCATAATGACCTTCATATCCCATTTGTTATTGACCTAATCCCAGATAAATTTTCCAAATTTCACCTGAACCTCACTCATCATCCAAATCCTGTAGCACAATCCCTATCTAGCTCCAGCCATCCCTACAATCCTCTTAAAACGGCAGTGCCCCCGCGACCTTTTGTAAATATGTATATATTGGAGTACTGGCAATAGCCAGATTCTCCACTCAAGTCCTGAGCGTCTGTTGCTCTAGTGATCTCCATCAGTCTCCACGGGCTTGCAATATCAGTGACGCGGTTGGGAGAGAAGCACTGTGATCCCCTGGAGTCCGTCGGGGAATAAGCCATGACTCAGAGTCCCCTGGGGGAATGTAAATATTGTACATAGGTGTGAATGTGATTTATTTACTTTAATTTCATCTAGCTTTTATCTATTATTTCATTTCACAGGCATAACAATTTACTTATTTTATTTTTTTTATATTTCTTTTTCTTTATAATTGATATTAATTGTATGTACATATTGTGTGAATGAATCATGTATCCTTAATATTAATGCCCTTCATTGTGGCAGAATGTATTAATATTCAATAAAGAAAGCTAAAAAAATAAATAAATCCGTAAATGAGGTATTAAAGATTCAGAATAACACTACTGTTATCATAATAAATAAATAAATAGTGAGGAGCAGAGAACTGAATTTTTAACTTCCTCTTATTTTTGACTGGAAAACAGATACAACAATTATTTAATTATTTCTATTGTGCGTATCTGAGTAAAAAAAAATCAAAAATCAATTGCAATGATCAAATTCTTTTTGATGTTCTGTTTTTCAATATTTTAAAATTTATTTATAATTCAAACCTTCGAAATGTTAGTGGTTACAATATATTTATGAATTCAAAAAAAATATTCTAACATCTAGATCTGGTGGGGCTACGTAAATGCTTAAAACCTCAAAAACCTGTAAATACCTTGTCAAAAGATGGTATACGAAACTATAACAAATACTATACAGGAGGATAACATAAAGTATATTTAAATATACTGCTTATGCAGGAGGAGATAAGGACATTGTTGAGGAGCAGATTGGTCGAAGCCGTTGGGTATTGTTATGCAGGACGGGGCACTAGCTACCTGTGTCCTCCACAATGGTTAGATCCTCTATCCTTCACCCTCTCCCCGCCGTCCTACTCTAATCCAATCTATAGGCTCTCCTATCCTCCAGGTCATCCTCTTCAGGACCCGCAGGATATCGGCTGCTCTTGGGGCATCAATAAATTCGCTATAGCTTGACAGAGAAACAGTTCATCTTAAATTTCTTTTCTTTTTTTGGTTTATTATTTTCAATGATAAACCATTGTGATCTAACGAAAAATTAAACCTCTCTCAAAATTTGAGGTTTAAGTTTGGGGATAGGTACAATTCGAAAAACGAATAATAATTGTTTTGTCCGTCCGCCGTCAACGCATTTTCTCCGAAAATACTGTACCGATTTTTTTTTTCAAAATTGAGTTTAAAATTAGAGGTCACCCGAGGATGATCCTCCTTAATCAACATTTTTATCCGCCTCTTCCTTTCAAAATGACGACCGAAAAACCTGCGTTGCTATAGACTGTAGCGCTTGAACGAATGTACAGATTTCAATGAAACTTCACTAAAGTCTTCTTCTCGATGCTCTTTAAATTTATTTATATAATATACTTCAATGAAAAGAAGCTGGAAAAAAAGTTAGATTCCGAAAAACTCAAAAAGGATACACTTTTTGAAGATTTTGTGATAGAATGTTTCAAAGGTATTTAAATGTATAGTTATTTAATATTTTATGGAATTTCCTAAAAAAAACGTTAAAATTGTACAATTCGGAACAAAGATATGGTATCTAGATGTTTTTTTTTTATATATTCTTTTAATTTTTTAATGTGTTACTGAAGTAACGCTAATTGTTTTGGCATATTACTAATGATTAAAAAAAATTTTTAGTCCAATAATTGGAATCACCGTTTATTTCTTTTTCTCTAGGAAGCTAATGTTATTTTAGATGTATCAATGTGTGGAAATAATAAACCATTGTGAAATAATTTTTTTAATAAGTTTACAGTGAAACCACAGGGTAATAATGTCAATTTTTTTTTAAAATATATACATAATTAGAAATATCAACTTATTTCTGGAACAGCGTCCTATAAGAATACCTACAAATCAGAATTACATCTGGTAAAATGATTTAATATATAAAATAATAACTGAAACATAAGTAATAAAACAGATATATACATAGCTAAAAGATATATTATTGAAACCCGGTGAACAATAGGATCACAACATAGCAATATCACTGCTTAAGGAAAATAAAATAAAAATAATTAAGTGACTAAAATATAAAAGGAAAAATAAATTGATTTTATGAGAGAAGCGACAAAAATAGCGAGAACAATAAAAAAAATAAGGAAATGTAAGTAAAGAAAATAAATTATGTTTGTCAATTGCTTAAATAAGACCTTACATACCGATATAAGATAACCAACCATTGACCAGCACATACGTACTCTTTACTCCCGTTTTTCATCTAAAACTACAGGGACATCACAATGGACTTATCAAAGAAATGGCCACGGCTGAAATGCTCATCAGGAGGCGACTGAAATGGAGCTGGATGAGAGATCTCCTTTCCTGACTTTAGGATGTAAAGAGGCCAGGGAAGAGGTGCTGCTGGGCTCCATTCTTCGTCATGCCTATCATGTAATTTTCAAATTAACAGCAAATCTGCTAATTGTCACTACCATGACAGGTGAGATGGTAGAATGAATATTCACATTGGCAACGTAAAAAAATAAATAGTATTATCAAAACGTATATTGAGAGGAGGAAATATGTATATATATATATATATATATATATATATATATATATATATATATATATATATATATATATATACTTGCACATCAGGTGTTATATATATTTCCCCCTCTCAATATACGTTGTGATATATATATATATATATATATATATTGAGAGGAGGAAATATATATAAGACCTGATGTGAATGAAAGTTATATATACCTATATTAAATGAGGAATAATATAGGAAGTTATTGGACTTCTAATAGAGTTATCATTTATCTTAATAGAATTATTTGATTATTTTTTCATTATTAGCTAGGAATAAAAGTTATTAAAACGAAAAGGAAATTTAGTAAAGCCCTCCTAACACCCACCCATTGATTAAAATATTATTTCGACCCTCTACACCAAAATAGACAATAAAAAGAGTAGTAATGCAATTCTGGGCCGCCTGTGTAATTAATATGAATGAGTATGCCTAAAAACGAACAAGAAAACAAAAGCAATGCATTGTATATTTCGACTCCTTTGTTTTCAGCATCGAATGACTCTGCAAATTGTAAACTGACGGAAAAGTTGATCCTATAAAAGCCGGCAATTTACGACAATGTCCTGTTTTGTGGGAAGTGGGAGACCGTTTATCCAAATTGATTTAATCAAAACCAACAAAACCACATTCGCCTAACTAAATGCTGACTAAAGGGAAATGGGCTGCTTCAGTTAAACTCATTGTCAATGCATCAGAGTTAATTGTTCCAGAAATCAGTTCATTGAATATTAGTGTTATCTGAAAATTATTCTCGTTATTCAGTAAAAACACAATGGTTTATTATTTCCAAGTAATTATTTATCATATGTCGCATCACATTTATAACCACTCAGAGGTAAATAAATGAAATACGTAATATTCAAATAATATACAAGTTTAATTAGATATATGAGTTTTTATCTAGACAAAAGACTTACTTAGAGTACTCAAATTAGTAAAAAACGAATAAAATTAAACAAACATACGTTCTTTTATCCAGGTTACTTGAGAAACGTTCAAAATTATCTTTAACTTATAAGCTAACACTTTATAAATTTTACTTAAACCAATTAAGACTTACGGCATAGAACTGTGAGGATATTCTAAAACATCCAACATTAAACAAAAATCAGTGTTTCCAGTCAAAAGTGTTGCGAACGATAGTTGACACACCGATTTACATCGCAAATTATATATTACATAAAGACTTAAACGTCCATAAAATTTTAGACACTGCAAAAGAAAACTACAATAACATTCACAAAAAGACTGACTTTCAGCATGAATCCTCTGTCTGATATCCTTAAATGTAGAAGAAACCTTTACAGACCACCACGAGCAATACGCTAGCCGAGTCCAAGAGACCAGCTGATCAATTTGTATCCTGGATTTGTGATAAAAAAACATTCAAGATAACGAAAAAAGTATTTTGATAACTAATTATTGCATCCTTCGTAACTTTCTTGCAGCATCATTCAAGGAAATAATTATATAAATATATACAATTTATAAAAGCGATTTCAGGAGAATACTTTAGCGAAGTTTCATTAAAATCGTTACATCTGTTTAGGTTCTACAGTCATAAGATATATGACAGAGAAACTGTTTTTTTTTTTCTGCCATTATGAAAGGAATGAGCGGCCGGTAAGGTTGAGTTTGGATGATCATTCTCGGGCAACCTCTGACTTTTATTCAGAATCTCAAAAAAAATATAGACGCAGTATTTACCATCAGCAAAACAATCGGCAGACGAAATGTAGATCGGCAGACATAAATGTTAAATTATTGTTCGGGTTCTACTTATAGTAAAATTGTAATTTTAAATTGTACTTCCTAACTTTTCTTCTTTTAATATTAATTTTATTTTTTTTAACTGTATTTTTAGATTATATTCCTGAAATCATTAACTTCTTATTTAAATGCCCTTGTTAACTGTTAACTTATTCTAATATTTAATGTTTAATTTTAAGGGTTCTTGTACTTTTTAATGTTTACACTGTATTATTTAACTTCGCCTATATTAATAATAATTTTTACTATTTAAAAATATATTTTTTAGCTTTTATTCTTAATATCATTAACCTTTATTTTTATTGTCTCTGTTATCTCATCTTCTATTAAATCTTTAACTTTCAATTTTTATAATTTTAGTTCAATTGTACTATCATAATTATCTGTAATTATTCCAAACTTTAAATTGTATTTCTTAGCTATAGTTGAGTTATGTGTGAAGTAATTCATCATATTGTAATATATTGCGAAAATTACCCAGGTGGTTGAAGAGCGAAAAACATGTATAAATAAATAAATCAGGAAACTCTTGTTATTGTTCTTAGAATAGCAGGTAACTAACCATCGTCCCGATGATAATACACATGCTTATTTCAAAACTTTAGCAAGTGTAATAAACTATATTTAGACTGCTATTCCTGATTATTCTTCATCCTCATAAATGATTAAGATGGGCATAGTAATCTCGAAATTTATCGTCTTGAAACCACCACCCAATCTTACTCTCATAAATGAATAAAATTATTTGTGTGACAAATGAGGCAATATACTTATTTGGAAGCTTCCATGATTTCTAGACCATTTATCTTTGACTAGAGTATATTCAAAACAAATGAAATATTCATTAATTTATTTGAATTTTATTCTAAGATTCCCATTGTAACACTTATGTCACCCTTTTTGATTATGCCTACTTCATCATTCCACACTTTGTAACGGTTATTATTATTTATCTCTTAGTTCTTAGTCATTATTCTAACAATTTCATTTTACTTTATATTTATTTATTTTTTTTTATTTATTATTTTTTTTTTACCATCACTACTTATGTTTCTCATACCTTGTTATATGGTTATTTTCTTAGCCCTGATGAAGGCCTGAACAGGTCGAAACGTCGGCATATGTAAAAAATAAATATTATCATTTATTTTTGTCTTCCTTTTTGACTGACCACCTCAACTATTCTTATCTTCATTATCCACGACAGTCAACCAATTACCAATTATTAGAAATATCCATTAGTTGCCCATTGTTAAGTTATGTTCAATTCTCTATCTAGCTAGGTATAACATTATATGAGAAATTTAAAAATAACTGGCTCTTGTATGGTGGCTCTATAAGATATTTCAATTTGTTGGAGCTATTCCATATTAAATTAAAATAATTTGACGGGGCTGAAGAGCTACTGTACCACAAGGCAGGAAAGTAATGCGGGGCTGCCTACCCATTTAAGCCGTATAGTCTGCCTGCTCATGCTTCTGTGTCAGGGGCCTCCAACATTTTTACTTTCACTTACATCTATATGCAATATATAGTAATAATAAGTATTGCGATCGTGAAAATGTTCGAGTTTGAGTTTTCAACGGAAATACATTTTTTGAGGTCTCCTGAATCCAAATAACCAAGTACCGCAAATTGGTCTGTGTGTGTGTGTGTATGTATGTTATCAGTCTAGCTCAAAAATGAAAAGTCGTATGAAAGTGAAATTGCATATTTACGGTTTTTATAAGCTTGTGATGTTACAACATTTCGTCAAAATCGCCAAATAGGAAGTGGTACTTAATATAATCGATTTAACACATTGTTACGATTTTCTCAAAAACGGCTAAAACGATTTTGAATAAACTCGTTTCATCAGTGTATTATCAAGCATTTTTTAATACAATTTAGATTTTATTCTCATTGATGTTCTCTATCAGCGCTTAAATAGTAAGTTTTCAATATTGGTTTCCTCTAAAGTACCTTTATTTTATTTTATTTGAAAAAAGTAACTATTTCACATTGATATAAAAAATAATAAAATATAAAATATGAACGAATTCGATAATTAACTAAAGGAGAAATAAGGGTGGGTAATAATTTAATTGAGAAATCAAAGGGATACCTCCTTTCCAGAGCTCGTTTAAAAGATTACAACAGACTTCTAACGTAATACGGAAACAATATTATGTGTATATACGTATGCCGTTTCATAAAGGCTATCGTTGGTATTATTTAATATTTAATTATATAGAATATAGTATTATTAAAATTAAAATTTGTATATATAAGTATATTTAAATAAATAAAAATACCTACAATGAATTTTATATAAATGTCAATAATTTTAACTTTCACTTCCTCTTTGTCTGAAAATATTTATTTCTACTGAGAAGAGGGTGGTAAGTAAAAGTCGTGTCATGCACCCACTTGATTTTTATTTTATCCGTAGGCACATTTATTCAATGTTAATTACAGATTTTTAATAATTTATAATATTTAAAAATAAAATGTAAAGGGATCAGCATTGCATATTATTATTATTTATAATGATGAAACATAATTATAGATAAGGTCAAAACACCATGTGTAATGAATGTTATATAGTTTTCTAGTATGGGATTAAGTTGTGGAGGGAAAAACGAGGGTTCAGGAGATCTCCTACAAACACTTCACTTGCACTAAAAGCCTGCGGAGGCTGAGTAAGGGTTTCGAGGTAAGAATTAAAGATTAGAAGCCTCTAATTGTACAATGCACTAAGTGTCAAAACTTAGGCCATACAAAGGCCTATTGTTATCACGAAGTCAGATGCGTTAAATGTGCCGGCCTACACGCTTCAGACACTTGCCAGAAGCCAAGAGATGAGCCTGCGATGTGTGCTCTTTGTGGCGAAGCCCATCCTGCGAGCTACAGAGGATGTGAAGTGTATAAAAATCTTTACAAACAAAGATCACGAAACTCAGCGGTGAAAAATCTTGGATCTGCTCAGAAAACTTACACTGAGCCACCTGAAATTGAAAATCAGGAAATTTTCCCAGCATTGCCGACTTCACCTTCCCTCGTCATCCAACAACAACCATCCATCTCTACAGCTAAGGACTCACCTCACCAGAATCTCAGAAATTCTCACTCCCAGTCTTCCATCAGTAAGAAGCAACCTCAACGTCAGGCGCCTCAGGCCTTCCAATCCAAGCCCAAAATCCCTAATACTCAGCCTCAACCTCCTCGCCAGCAAATCCCTCCTCATCATTTACCCTTAAGAGTCAAACTCCCGCCAGAGCATCCACATCCAGCTCCATTCGTTCCTAATCCCAGGATGAACCCCCCTCCACAAGTCCAACAGAATTTAGATCCTCCTCCTCCTCGTACCCCACGACGGGCCCATCCCCCACCCAACATTCCTAGTCGCATAACCTACCCATCACAACCTCCTGATCCAAACCCACTTCCCAGCCAAACACCATCCGACATCAACACTATCTTATCGTCATTCCTGATAGATCTTCAACAGACTATCAAACCGCTCATAACCCTTCTAACCAGACTCCTTTCCGAAATCCCGCTTAGCTTCCCTCGATGAACTCAAAGTCCCTAGCTATTCTCTTATGGAACGCTAATGGACTGCAAAACCACCGTGACGAACTAGACATATTTCTCCATGACAATTATATTGACATTGCCCTCCTAACAGAAACTCACTTCACCCAACGGACACATTTCTACATACGTGACTACATCACCTATAGATCTGACCACCCAGACAACACTGCCCACGCCGGTTCTTGCATCCTTATCCACAAATCTTTACCCCATTCCCTTATTCCTTCTATTCCAACAGATGCCATTCAGTCAACTTCTGTAATCCTCTCAACTCGTCCTTTCCATCTAACACTTTCAGCTGTATACTGTCCTCCTGGCAATTCCCTCTCGTACAGCCTACTTGAATCCTTTTTACAATCCCTCGGATCGCGCTTTATTGCTGGAGGAGACTACAATGCTAAACACCAACGATGGGGTTGTCGATCATCCAACTCCCGTGGTAATACCCTTTCACAAGTTTCTTCTTCCAACAATTATTCCATCCTCTCGCCCATGAATCCTACTTATTTTCCAACATCCCTCAAAAAACGTCCCGATATCCTGGACATATTTATCACCTCCCAGATTTCCTCCTCCCAAACTATAATCAAATCCCTGGATGACCTTTCTTCAGACCATAGTCCAGTTCTGCTTTCACTACATTCTGACTTTGCTCCTAAACCATCACTTCCTAAACTGATCACTGGACGAGTAAACTGGGACAAATTTCGTGATGATTTGGAAAACAAACTAGACCTCAAAATCCCGCTAAAAACAAAAGAAGACATTAATGGTGCCATAGAAAAACTGACATCATCAATAACAGACAGTATAAATAATAACACCTTTATCAATAAGATTAACTTCCCACAAAATACTAACTTGCCACAGCATATTCGTATCTTATTACAGGAAAAACGCAGAGCAAGATCGAAGTGGCATAGGACTAGATACCCAACAGATAAATCGCATTACACACAACTGACTAACAAACTGAAATCAGAAATTAGAAAATACAAAATTCAAAATTTACTAAATTTTATTGAAAAACTTACAACCACTGACAAATCATTATGGATGACCACCAAAAAACTTCTTAAGTTTCAAGACTTTAATCACCCACTACTTACTGATTCCCAAACCTGGTCCAAATCCGACGAAGAAAAAGCCCAACTATTTGGTCAACATCTTTTCCAAACTTTTAATCCACATCCCGATATCCTTAATTCAACTCACATCAATTGTATTGAAGCAGAACTGGATATTCCTCTCCAAATGTCTCTGCCACCCAAAGCATTTCATCCCATAGAAATATCCAACATCATTCAAAAATTACCTTCCCGTAAAGCTCCTGGACATGACCTAATTACATCCCAGATCCTAAAACTTCTTCCTCGAAAAGCCATCCTATTCCTTACTTACATATATAATGCTGTACTCCGTTCTACATATTTTCCTGATCTTTGGAAACGATCTATTGTTAAAATGATCCACAAACCCAAAAAACCACCAGAATACCCATCCTCTTACCGTCCTATCTCTCTTTTACCCATCATGGGCAAAATCCTAGAAAAACTCATCTTAAAACGCCTGTACCCTATCCTAAATTCTAAACACATAATCCCAGATCACCAATTTGGTTTCCGAACTTCCCATTCCACTATACAGCAATGTCATCGTGTGGTAGACGTAGTCTCCTCTGCATTGGAGCGCGGAATGTACTGTACGGGAGTCTTTCTCGACGTTGAACAGGCGTTTGATAGAGTTTGGCACCCGGGACTGCTGTACAAACTCCGAAAATTCCTACCACCTACATACTTCCTCATTATCCGTTCCTACCTTACTGATAGATACTTTAAAGTAAATCACAATAACGCCTATTCATCCCTTTTTTCCCAGTCTGCTGGTGTTCCTCAAGGTAGTATCCTAGGTCCTATCCTCTATACAGTTTATACAGCTGACATCCCTACCTGTCCCAACACTGTCATCACCACATATGCCGATGACACATGTATCCTATCAGTAAACAATGACCCAGCAATTGCATCCCAAATGCTTCAATCACACATCATAAATCTAGAAGAATGGTGTCAAAACTGGAGAATTAAAATAAACTCCAATAAATCCCACCAAATTACCTTTACCCTTCGTCGTAAACCAACGACTTCCTGTCCTACAGTTTCCTTTAACAATACTCCACTTATCCCTGTTGAGCAAATCCGATACCTAGGACTCCACCTGGACAAACGACTAACTTGGAATCCTCATACTAGACTGAAACGACAAGAAACCGCTCGACGTTTCCGATTACTTCAGCACTTACTAGACAAACGCTCTAAACTTCCCATTAATTACAAAAGACTCATATACTTGACTATAATAAGACCTATTTGGACTTACGGAGTTGAGCTATGGGGCTCCACTAAACCATCGAATTCCTCTCGCATCCAATCCTTACAATCCAAAATCCTTCGTAAAATCCTCAATGCTCCTTACTTTGTCACTAATAAAATTATCCATAAAGATCTTAATGTTCCTTATGTTTCAGATCTGGCCCAATCCAGATACCTATCCTTCCATAATAAACTTCAGAATCATCCCAACCCTCTCGTTTCTAACCTTGCTTCCTCTTCAATTCCTGATAACCCTCCGAGGCGTCTGAAAAGAAGATGGCCCCGTGATCTCCTAATGTAGTCATATCATTAGAGTGCTACCATTGGGTAGTTACTCAGCAAGTGTATTCATGTCATTATATCAATTATGTCCAAATTTACTTGATGTATTTATGTAATACAGTTGTAAATGTCATAAAGAAATAAAAAAAAATTAAATAAAAAAAAAGAATTAAAGATTGATTAGAATCCAGATGGGCTATAATTAGATATAAAATAATTTTAATGCAGTTTTACCAATATTATCATTCTTTGTTTTTTTACCGTGTTCCAATATAGATAACGATGAAGCACCGTTTTTGTGTACTTCTCCATAAGTTAAGTTGAACTGTGTCACTCTATTCACTCACAATAAAACACACAGAACTAGACAAACAGATGAGCTACTACTGTCATTGCTTATCAGGTGAATAAAACCTGTTATTTAGTATTAAACAAGTTAAACTTTGTACAGTCAGCCTTAACGTAGTAAATGAATAATAAATCTTTGACATTTGATAGTTGTTTAACAAATGAGTTTGAGGTATACATAAACTTTTTTGTTTATTTTATGTTAGTAAAAACATACCTAAAATATTGCCGTGCAATTACGAAACACCCTGTATAATGATAATAATAATATAATTTATATTAATAATAATAATAAGGCTGAGCGAACCCGAAGGTTCGATGCCGACACCACCAATCGCTTGTTACACACCTCCCTCCACCGTTCGCCGTCCAAACCCAGTCCCTTCAGATCGGCTTTAATGCAATCTTCCCACCTTCGCTTCGGTCTACCCCTCGGACGCTTACCATTCGGCACAGCAAATATTAACCTTTTAGGAATTCTCTCGTTACTAAGCCCAACAACTTTACAAGCCCATTTGATTCGCCGCGATGAAATTACCTCAATTATATTACCCGGATACAGCTCACGCAATTCGGCGTTGTGTAACCGTCTGAACTCTCCGGTTAACTCATCCTTCTTCGGTCCGAATATTCTACGCAATACTTTATTTTCAAAAACCTTAAGACGCTGCTCATCCCTTAATGTAAGCGGCCAAGTTTCGCATCCATAAAGAACTGTAGGCAAGATAATTGTTTTATAGATTCTAATTTTTAAGTTTCGGGACAAGAGGCGCGAACTAAGTAGTTTTGTCACAGAAAAATAACAAGCATTCCCCGCCTTCAGTCTAACCTTAATCTCTTCTTCAATTTCGTTTTTTCTAGTTATCGTAGAACCTAGATACCTAAATTTATCTACCTGTTCAAACATATTACCATCTATATCGATATCACCAGTAGTATCGCCATTTTTGCAGCTAACCATATATTTTGTTTTATCCACGTTTATTTCGAGTCCTAGTTCTTTACCGGCTTTCATTAACGTTGTCGTATTTAGTTTTATAGTTTCAACGTCTTCGCTTAACAGTACCAGATCATCAGCATAGCCCAGCACGGATGTTGTCCCGCCCAGATCCAACCCTTTCTCGGTTCGCATTACCTCCCTAATGGCATGTTCTAATGCCAAATTGAACAGGACAGGCGAAAGAGAATCCCCCTGTTTTAAGCCCGAACGAACCTCAAATTTTTCGGACAAATTATTATATTAATTATTATTATTATTATATTATTGTATTAATATAATTAATATCAATATAATAAATATTATTTATTAAAATAAAATTCAACATTGTATTGAAAACTTACCTGCAGTAAAACTTTTACCAATCGAACCGGTGTTTAAGGTTATGTTAGACAGAGGTGGGCACAAGTTTGCACAAGAGTTCTAGATTGGGGACCCCTGTTCTATCATATACCTCTCTAGGTAGAGAATACAACAGCATTCAACAGTAGGATACTAATTGTATAGATTTTGAATATACTCAAATCAAAGTTAAATGACCTAGAAAACATGGAAGCTTTTAAATAAATATATTGTCTTATTTGTCACAAAAACAATTTTATTCATTTATGATGATGACAAATAATCAGGATTAGCAGTCTATATATAGTTTATTAAGCTTGCTAAAGTCTCGAGCAAAGCATGTGCTGTGTTTCTGGACTTTGCGTTTCTATGGCTTGGGGTTCCAGGAACCGAATTCATTTCTGTTAAACGTATTTGATACTTATATTTGTATTTATGTCGGTTCCAAAAGTGAACCAATCAACTGAAAAATATGTGAATTATGTATTTAAAGGTTGAATACCACAGACCCCTACTGTAGAATCATAGATTGAATAATAGACTTCTTAATGAATATCTTTTCAAAATGCATCGTGTTTAAAAAATTACTATTTATTTCTATAATTACTTGGTGGCATGCAAAGGAGATTGTAAAATTATGAAGTTGGTATAATAATTCATATTATTTATAAACTTAACTAAAACAAAAGCATATATGCACAATGAGTATTTGAGAATCTTATTAGAGGAAAATGCTATTTTGGATAAGACTACTAATGATCTATTGATTATATTATTGATAATGATTGCCAACACAAGTTTACATATGTATAACTAAATGAACGCTACGACTTTCTGTTTCTTCATGGTATCTCTTGGGGTGTCGCCGGTATCTCTAGCTGTCTTCTCCAGGCTGCTTGCGGAATCTTCCATATTAACCCCAAGCTGCCTCTGTGGACTCTCCCGTCTTTGTTGCTCTTTCAGGCCGTTTTCTTCAACTGTTCCTTATTTCCAGCCTTTCTGTTATCAATTTTTCTTTTTGTTGTTTTCTTCCATAGGCTGAATTTTCGTAGCATAAGGGATGACCACGCCTTCAGGCCGTAAGGCTGTTTCATCTTTCTCGAAATTGTTTCAGTTCCTTCCTTTATTTAGACAAGCTTTTTGATCTTATCTAAACATACCTACGTATGTATTTAAACATAACCTCTACATCCCTTCTCATAGATCTGCATCATTTCAATACTCCTTTATAGCTCTGCTTCCAACTTCTGGAATACTCTACCTATCAAAATTCGGCATTCCTCCTCTATATCCACATTCAAAACCCTCCTATTCCAAAAACAGTCAGGTGCTTGCCAAAATATTGATATTATACAGTTCTATTTATCATCAAACGATAGTACTATTCTATACTGAAAACTTCAATAGGGATATTACAATATCTTCTGGTTCTTAATGGCACTGAATGCATCTATTGTTTGTTTTTTTTATATAATTAAATCTGTACCTATAACTAGAATTATAGGTACAATGATGAGCCTACATATTATTCATTATTTAAATACTCTGGAATTTTATTGATTGTCAGCTTTGTTAGCAGAAACATACATTTTAAAGAAGAATTCAATGTATTTTTTATTATTTTATTTTTCAAAAGTGTATAATAATAATAATTTTTCCTACTGTACATAGTTTTAAGTGTTTTATAATAGTTTAAAATACTTTGTATTGAGATTTTTTTTTCTTTTTCTGTTTTTATTATTGTTTTATTTTGGCCAGATGTAGTTTTTTAACTATGTTCTATTTTGTTATTCTAAAGAGACTTTGTCCCAGAATAAAGTTATTTTCTATTATATTATATTCTATTCTATGTATGCCTGTGTAGCTGTTTTTGCCGGGGCCTGTCCTTTGGTGTGTTATTGACCCTCAGAAAAGGTTACTCAACCTCAGGTACATGTTTTAGCAATTATTATTTAGAATGCATTTATTCATTTGCAATAATTAAATATATTCCAAATGTGGTCTTTACAATGCATAGCACATGGGTATCATCATCGGGGCAATTCTAAGAACAAGCACTGGAAAATAACAAGATTTTCTTGATGAATACAGAGGCTTATGTCGAAATTTCGACAAGCCTAACATAGACTAAAATTACTAATTATTTGCCATCATCATAATTCTAAAATAACAGCCTGCTATATTATGCATCCCAACATTTTTCCGGTTGGCATTAAACAGCTTGTGAATTTTTTATACTTTGCCTATCTCAAACTCTGTCGTATCTTTGTTAAATTCAATTATTAAATATCAATTTGACATTCCACGGAGTCACTGATCTACTATTGAGGAATTCATTGTTCTGTATTGGTTTCCTGGTGGGTTTCTCCATTGAATATGTCACGCTCATCATAACTTCCATGCCGTCAAATCAAGAGCTATAAATTGGCAATTTTTTTAAAGTAGTTTTTATTTGTTTATTTTCCACGTATGTTAGTATTTCGATCCCAGATCGCTCCTGTTATTTTGTGGAGGATGTTTTTCTCAAACCTTTCAATAAATCCTCCTAGGGTGCTAGATAGTATCCAGGCCTCACAGCCCTAAATCAGAATTATTTTTATCATAGCACTCTACGTTCTCAATTTGAGAGGGAAGAAGCTGTGTTTATGATTGTTACGCGCTGGTTTATTTATGGCTGTTGGTCATTTAATAAGGATATTATTATGAAACCAAGGATAGAATATTTCTACATTCAGGGGGTGATTTCCTTTCTCCTATAGGCTTTTGGATTTATTATCATACAATATTTTTTATTATTATTTAGTTGTTATTTTTCTTCTGTTTATTTTAAATTTTTTGTTTATATATTGGGTTGACAAATAATCCCTTTCGGTTCTTGAGGCTGATATAAAACTTAATGCATTATAGACATATAATTTATTATAATCTACAATATATTGACCATTATTTTATATTACTTTTTTCCACCTTTCCACTAAATGCATAATGCCATGTTCATAGAATGTCTGAAGTTTATTGTTAAAAAACTGATCCAAGCGGTTTTGGATTCCTCTTCCTTTTGGAATATCTTTCAATTCTTGGAACTCTGCAGGGACCAGAATAAGTGACAGTGATTTGGAGCTGGGTCTGGTGAATAGGGAGGTTGTGACAAAAGGTCATATCGAAGGCTCAATAATTTTTGTGAATGAGGTGTAGGGCGTAGCGTTGTCTTGGTGGAACACAAAACATTTCCGATTTTTCATCATTGTTCAGGGGGTTCTTCAAATTCGATGATACTATATCGATTGGGAAGCTGAATTATTGCTCTTGAAAGCCGTATGAATGATTTTTTTATTTAATGCCTAAATAAGAAATAAGCAAAGAAAAATTCCTTATAGGTTTTTTTTTTTTTAACTTCATTTGTTGTTCGTTTGCGAAGGTCTTGTTGATGTAATTTTGTGTAGTTTATAGGGCCCTAAATTTCTGCTAAATTTCTTGTAGATAGCTAAAGCGTGTTAAGTTATAACATTTTTTTTTATTTTTGAAAAAAAATCATGAGGGACCCAAGCATTAAGCCTGCAAACATAGCCGATCTTCTGCAAATGGTTTTCTACGCTTTTGTGTGACACATTTAGGGCAATATCAATCTATCGCACTGATTGAGTTGGATTTTGATCAACAATGATCTATGAGAAGACCGTTAAGAATCATTGATGTCAAAATTTTCTGAATGAAATGTTGCAAACAAATTTTGACATGTACATTCGGTTAAGGCATTATTTCTTTAAACACTGCACATTTTTCTATGAGCTTCTGCAGCATGTTTATCTTTTTTAAAATAATACAATAAAATATCGCGATAATGAATGATATTTTCTTCCAATACTAAGCTAGTTTCAACAAGAGTTAACAAATATAGTTGTTGAGCTATTACAAACAGTATAAACAATCGACCTTATGGATTAATTCATCATATAAGAAGTGTATCATAGTGACGTAAAAATAAACAGAAAATCCGACAGGACTTATTTGCCCACAGAATAGTACAAATCTGACCTTACCTTCCTATAAGTATTGTGTAAGTGATAGAATATTGTATTACTCACTAAGTAAAAAAAAATATCATATATTCTGATATATCTTAATTTACTTGTAGGCCAATTTAAATTGCTTCTGTTTACAGAGTGTAGCACGTCTCTCTTTATCCTGTTGATATCTTCCAAGGACAGCTTATCATCTGCATATCCTAGGGCTTTATAGCTTCCGCTTCTTATATCTTTATAGCTGTATATCTTCCGACCTCTCGATCTTCGCTTGATGTTGTTATTATTCAACTTCTCCAGTGCTAGTCGAACATCATCTCAGTCTGGTAATCCGATCAATTCAAACTTTGAAGGTCCTATAAGGCTTCTTGTATTAGAACGTGACAATTAGGGACATTTCTCTTCTTGCTCAATCTTACCGATTTCCTGGAAACTCCTTGCTCGGTTATGATCTTCCAAAGACAGTCCAACGGAATTCAACTCCTTATCGATTCATAAATTTACTTGTATTTTTAAAGAAATTCTTTCACAAAGCAATAGTCCAAGAAAGTTTGATTTTGAGAAGGCTTGTTGATTCTGGCTGCCAAATCTACAAATATTGCAGAGTAATATAAAAGAAAATTCATTGTTTTTTATATCATTTTAAATACATACTTTTTAGAAGGAATTTTTAAATTTTAATGGATTATATAGAAATTACATATCTTTGGCACTAAGTTAAACTTTTACATGGTGGCGGCGATATTGTACTAATGTTAAATAACAGTTATTTAAACAATTATATTAATTGTTTTTGTTACATTTTTTTTCAGTCCGAATCCGAAGAATCGAAAGACTTCTGAGCTCAACGTCAATTGGTATGTCCATTAAAATTTTATTTATATTTCGTCAGTTTAAATTTGTGACTGTGGCTAAATAACATATTTCATAATTGTGGCAAATTTTTCTTTTAAAAACAGGTTATTTCATCATAACATTTTCATTTATTTCTTCTTCAAGTATTCTAAATGCAATACTTCACATTTTATTATTCACCAAAAAACGACTCAACCTAATCTAATAATACGTAAAAACTTATGGCAACCCTTTAATTTTAATTCAGTTTCGTTAATCCGATTTTGACATAATTTTCAGATAATGTGCAAGTTGTTACATAGATGGACCAATTTCAATTTCATCAGGTTCCATCTACTAATACTCCCTGCTGGCGCGCAAGCGTATTATGAATGGCCTGTATATAAAAAATGGCTCGTTCGATTAGTCCTTAATGTGAAACGAGTATGAAGTTAGTAAACAAAATTATCCAGAATTAACTTTATCGAATTCCATTCCTATATTCGAATATGGATGCACTAAGCTATTTTTACCTTTACACCTATAGTTTGAAAGCGACCCAAAGTGTATACAATTTGGTCCACATTCGTAAAAAAATAGAGAAATAACATGCAAAGTAGTTGCTTTTTTGGCTTCACCTCCAAACCTAACTTACGCCTCAAATATCTTAAAATGCTATTTAAGATATTTGGAACGGCTAAAAAATCTCACCTTTCTAAATTTCGAATCTTTCAAACAAAAACTGACTGTTAAAAGCACCATGGTACGCTAGCAACTTAGCCTTACACACTGAATTTCATTTGCCAATTGTAAACGAACAGATACGAACCCATTGTAAACGATTCAATGAAAAATTACAAGAACGTCCTGACTCATATAGTCATAAATGAAATTGCCACAACTTGGATTTCAGGTATTGTACGTACAAGGTTTATTTAGGAGAGTTGGATGAGGGACCTCCTCGCATAATAATGAATGTAGATTTCAGGCTAGGAAGAGGTGCCACTGGATGTTGCTCCTTTTCTGCCTCTCCTTCCATTATATTTTGTAACGTAGATCTCATCCACTGGTCGTAATTATCATTTTCAACAGGTGTGAATAAAAATTTAGAAGTTATAAAAAAGTTTTAATTTTACCAATGTTCAGTTAAGAAATAAAATTAAGATAAACGTTATGGATATAGTGGCTGTAATATGAATATCGTTGCCAAAACGCAAGATTCATAGTCAGTCTTGGTCTTAGTAATGTATCTAGTCTTAGTATTGCACAGTAAGTCTTCGTTTTGATATTGCGGTAAGAGTCTCTCTCGGCGATTAGCCTATAGCCATTTATTCAGTCTTGTTGCTCAAATTTTGCAGGATCAGACTTCATCTTGGTCATGCTCTTTTTACAATTAGGGAGTGTTGGTCTTCCTACATTAAGACAGTTTTGGTCTTCATACATTTAGGCAGTACTGTGAAAATGGAAGAACATAACCACGATTGAAAGGCTAAAATCATTTTTGGTTAAAACTAGAAATGAGATAGGCAGTAAACAAATGGCAATGGGAATTTATATTAGTTTTTAACTTATTGTGATTTATTAGACGAGTATTATTTGATTTTTCGATTGTAATATTATAAATGGAGTGAGAGATGTACTTATTTTCTTGGAAGCCTTTTCTGTTTTATTTTAATTTTAATTATTTAACAATATGAGTTTTAAAAAGTTTAGTTTGATGAATAAATTCTGAGAAACCGGTATTAATTTCCTGTTAAGTTTTTTGTACATGTTTTTTGTTTCTACATTATTTAATAAATATGCTTTAAAGGTAGAAAGTATATTTTTTTGATGCTGAAACATAGCGAAATCATTTGTTATAAAATATAATTATTGAGATGGGAGTAAGGTAGCTCAGATTACGGTAATCCGTTATAATGGACTCATGTTTTTCGGTAATAATTCAGCTTTTTGAGAAGAGGACGAGATTAATGTGACTAATTTGTTGGGGTTTTCATAACCCTTTGGCTGGGAAGGGAGGGCTTCCTAATTTATGCCCCGCCCCTTCCACCGCCTCCTAGACCGCCTTTGTCATTCCTCTTTGGAACTATATTCGATGGCCTAATATCGATATATCATCTCTATTGATAGTATGGCAGGGACATTGTTATTAAAGTAAGAAAATTCTACTACATTGTTTTTAAAATATCTAGAAATAATACATTTTGCCACATTTAAGGGCACTGAGTACTAAAGCTGAGCCCATTCATACTATATATAAAATGCAATAAAAAAATAAAAATAAAAATAAATAAATAAAAATATATATCTATATAACAAAGGTAAAAAATATAAAACCAAAGTAATGTAACTTTTTTTTTTGTCTATAAGATATATATTTGCGCCTGTCAACAATAAGTTGACAATCAGCAAATGTGATGGCGATAATGATAAAATGACATGACAGGCATGGGGAAGGAAAGTACTCAGCAGTACCTCTTCCCTAACTTGTTCCAATTACTTAGGTTGTCTAAGGAAGGAGATCCCTCATCCAACGCGTTTTTAGCGTCCTGCTCATGTTCTGAGGTATGTCAACTGTGGCCATGTCGCTTATAAGTCTGTTATTATGTCCATTTAAATGTGTGTAAAATCGTTGATATAGGGTCGTTATATGTTGGTCAACTGTTGGAAAGTGGAGGTCAGTATGTAGAGTTTTGTTAGTCACGTACCAAGGTGCTTTTGTTATGAGTCGCAATAATTTTGATTGGAACGTTTGAAGTTTTTGTAGGTGGGTCTTTTTAGCGATGCCGTATATTTGTGATGAGTATGTCCATATGGGCTTAAGTAAGTATGTATATGTATTCAGTTTCTGTTTTAGTTTTAGTTTTGAAGATTTGGCAAAAAGAGAGTAAAGTAGTTTGAGTCGTTTGTTAAGTGTCATACGCTTCATTTTAACATGTGGGCCCCATGTCATCCTTCTGTCGAAGGTGAGTCCAAGGTAAAGTACCGTGTCCGTTTGAGGAATTTGATTGTTGTCAATATAAACTGGAGGACAGGTGTTTTTTCGTAGAGTAAATGTCATATGTTTGGATTTGTCATGATTAAGTCGAATTTTCCATAGTGTGAACCAATCTTGTAGTTTAAGTAAATGATGTTGTAGAGTTAGTGAGGCCTGTGTAGGGTGTTGATGTTTTGTGAGGATTGTTGTATCGTCTGCATATGTAGCTGTCAAGATTTCATCGTCAATAGGTATATCGTAAGTGTATATAACGTAAAGTAGAGGGGCTAGTATTGAACCTTGGGGAACTCCGGCCAAGATTGGACGGACTGAAGACACTTCCGAGCCCTGCCGAACTGAAAAAAATCTGTCGAAGAGGAAAGATTGAAGGATAAGATAATACAAGTATAGTCTTAAGTTTAAAGAGAAGACCCTGGTGCCAGACTCTATCAAACGCCTGAGCAACATCCAAAAATACTCCAGTTGCATATAGTTTTTGTTCTAAAGCTCCAGCAATGTAGTCTGTAACTCTGTGCAATTGATGTGTCGTCGAATGGAATGTGCGAAAGCCGAATTGGTGGTCAGGTATTACCTGTTGGTCAGTCAATATGTCAACAAGTCTTTTGTATATTAATTTTTCAAAAACTTTAGAGCATATAGGAAGGAGGCTAATGGGTTTGTATGATGAAGGACTGTATATGTCTTTACCGGGTTTGTGAATCATCTTAATAAGTGAGTATTTCCATTGTAAAGGGAATTTTGACGTCCTTAGTATACAGTTGTAAATTGTTGTCAGAAATACTAGAGCTTTCTTGGGCATTTGTTGGAGTGCTTCGGCTGTTATTAAGTCATAACCAGGAGATTTTCTTTTCGGTAATTGTTTGATTTGAAGTGCAACCTGAGATGGAGTAAAAGAAGCAGGTGGTAGTGTCAGCTGAAGTGGGATAACTTGAAATCAAATTAAAAAAATATATATATTTTTTTATAAAATATTTCGAGATTGAAGTCCAGTATGTGCTGCTCTCTTACAGATTTATCTTTGAATCTTTGCCTCCATCATTGTGTCTCTATTCCTATCTATAGAGACACAATATCCTCAGCCAATAGTTTATAGAAGCATCTATAAGTTGTGGCGTATTTGTCCGGGTAATGATGTGGCACTTGATTCACATTTAATTTATGTGTATTTTCTTATTAAGGTATGTAGATAATTAGAAAAAAATATCAAACTAGCAATAGGAATCTGCCGGTAACTTTGATGTATAAAATTTATAGGTAGATGTATAGCATAAAGTTTTAGGATTTGTTGATGACAATTATCCTCGGTGATATTGCAAAACCCTAAGACTCTTGACAGATATTAATAATCAAATGGGACCTTGTAGAATTGTTCAGCGGAGATTTACTCAGAATTATTTGATGATATAGACGGTTTAACCCCGATGGTTGCTTTATTTAAATCATAATTGGTTTTAATCCGCCTGGCTAGTCATGTATCATCCCCTTGGGTCATTAGGCTCGTTAAAGCGATCAAGCGGAATTCCCCTGAAGGAATAAAAATAAGTTAAACAAAACGATACTAATTGGTAGGAGGTAGTTCTTTTCAGTTAAAATATTTGTTACAAAGTTTTAAAAAAGGAGGGGGAATGAATGATGTAATATAATCCCTTATGTAATATTATATTCATTTATTTTAATTATTTCAAGAAACATGATATTCTTGTTTGCTTAATTAAGATCTTTATCTCAGAAACGATACTTGTGACATTTTTACTGCTTATAATTTAAAGATATTGTTTTTGATATATGAGATTGCATTTCTGATTCTTTGAAAAAATTAATTCAAAGTATTTCGAGTAAGCGACACATATTTAACAATCCTTAACATTTTAATTTTTATGTTTCGGGAAACATAGAATTCAACAACCAAAAACAATCTTGTTTTTGTGAAAAATCGATTTTTTTTTATTTCTTTACCCACACCTGTCAGAAGAATTAACGATTAGGGAGTGTGTTATTATTAACGATAAAAACACTAACAGTGGCTTGATCGGCGTGAGGTAAAGGAATGCCCAGCGGCATTTTTAGGTGAGGAAATCCATAATCCAGCTTATTTTGAGTCTCTGAAGCGTGTTTTCGGGCATGTTAATCGTGGTCTTGAATCAGTATGTTAGTATGTCCATGTGAAGTTATCGTGAAATTATTTGTAGTGTGTCCGTATTAGGTCGTAAACTATTGATAACTGGCAGGTTTACATCTATCTGTAAAGTAATGTTTGTGACGTACCATTTAGGTTTAATTGTAGTACTAAACGTTTTTGACTGAAAAGTTCTATTTTTCGTATGTGGGTCATTTTGGCTGTTCCGTAAATTTTGTGAAACGTAGTTATATATAGTCTTCAGTAAATAAATGTAGTTGTTCAGTTTCTGTTTTAATTTTAATTTTGAGCGTCTTAAAAGAAGTGAGTATAATATTCGTAGTCTGAGGTTAACGTTTATGTTTTTTTATTGATGTGTGAGCAATATCCAATTCTTCTGTCGAATGTCAGTCCAAGAGATTGCATCCGAATCAATTTAACCTTTTTTTATTAGTTAACGCTTTTTTTTTTTTTTTTTTATCATTTGTTGATTATTACAACAATCTGTTACATGGACAGTAGCCCTGATGAAGACGTGGAAAGTGGGTCGAAAAGTCGGCAGAAAAATTAAATAATACTATTTCTATAATTAATATTTATTTTACCGCACCCTCCTATCAACTCCTTCCCATATGTTAAATATAGTTGAAACCGATTGGTCAACATTTTTTAAGGTATAACTTTTAATAAACGGTTTATAAATATTTTAGTCAATAATTTATCAGTGTTTAGAGTAAATAAACCAAAATAATAATCGAAGTACAAGCGATCGACCCAAATTCTTTTGTTCTTGTGAGTTCACCGTAATAAGTTAACAAAAATAATTTAATTTTCAGTTTGGGAGAATAGACAAAGTAATTCAGAAAAGAGGAAATTTTTAAAATACACTTTTAATGGCATATAAAAAAGAAAAGGTCAAAGATTGGATTAGGGGACCAGTGGCCAGTGTAGTAGAGATTTTATTAAGATAAGACTTCAAAACGTTTTTAAAACGATTATTTCATTTCATGAAGTTGACTATGCGGAACTAAATTTCTTTTCATTTGTTTAAATATTCCTACTGAAGTTTTCTTTCTTTCTATCTCCTTATTATTATTGAATTGAAAAATTCTTTTGGCTCGGAAGTTTAACGCTCATTTGGTTATAAACGGCTCAAGTCGATTAATTGAAGTATTTTTGCATATGAATTAAAATATCTTAGATACTAAAAATCTTACTTGCATGCTGTAAGCGATAGAAATTTTCAGCATTTCATTCTCTTTTTAATAAGTAAATACACAACCATAAATGTGTATAGCACTATAGTGCACTATAGCAAGATTTTTGCCATCATTTACTGTTAATTTTTACTTTATTAGTTTGATTTTAATATAAGTTTACAGGTCAAGATTGGCTGTTATAAAAACAACTACCTCTTTTTTTTTCAATACTTTAGTTAGACTAGCCTATTCTAAAAGAAATAAAAATTAATTCTTCTCGTTTTTTCTTTCTGGTTAATCTGGTGAGCCGGTTAAGCGAGGATCTACTGTATATATTTTATAGAAAATTTAGATGTGATTATGATTGTTTCAAAACTATTTTTCTGTGATTTGCGAATCGGTATTTCCAGATTTTTTTCATAACTATTTTACTTTCAACTACTTAGAGAGGTAAAAAGTAAACATACTGTAAAAAAAGAAATGATTAAGAGTTTTGTTGAACATTCGGATTAAAATATCTCAGAAATTAAAAATCGGACTTGCATATAGTCGTTCTTATTTGATTTTTTGCACTGTTGTTTTCTAATTTTCGGCTCTTTGACTCGGTGTCACGTTCAAATACAATTTTGATTGATAGCTCATTGCAAAGCGACGGAAATGTTCAAAATTGTATTCATCGATTCAGTCAAATAACTGTTTTGAAGATTTAGACAAAAACATCTACAAATTTTAATACCATAAACTATTCAGAAATTGCTTTGCTAAAGTCGATATAAATAATTTTTTTAATTAACCATAAAAATAATTTTATTATTATTTATTAGATATACATATTTCTGGCTCACAATAAATTTGCCATTTACATTGTTAATCAGCAAATATGATATCAAGGACAAGAAATGATAGCATAAGAAAAAAAAAATAATAGTAATAACAAAATAGAAAGACAAAAAAAAAAAAGAAGAAGAAAAGAACAGTAGTAAAATAACACATAATAACACATACATGTTAACAGAATAACACCCACAAAAAAGAAAAGATAATGCAGCAAGTAGCTCAATGCAATAAGTCTCTTGGCCAGCGCCTCAGCAGTCTTCTGGGCGGATTATATGGATTTGTGGCAGTAGATAGAGCTTGAGTAAGTGGATTGGAATTTAGAGTCAGTCTGTCATGAAAATTATTAAAGCGGTCAGTGGCAGTTGCCGTGCTGAAAGGAGTGTTAAGGTCAGTGTGTATAGTGAGGTTTGAAACATAAAAGGGTGCGTCTACAATTTTCCGAAGGACTTTTGACTGGAATGACTGAATGATTTTTATATTTGATATCTTTGCTGTTCCCCATAGTTCGATCCCATATGTCCAAAGTGGTTTAATGAGGACTTTGTAAATAGTTAGTTTATTAGTCACAGATAATTTAGAACGTCTGTCAAGTAGCCTAGAAAGAAGTCCGTATCGCTGATTAAGTTCTTTTCTTTTAAAAATAAAAAATAAAAAATAAAAATAAAAAATAAAACTTATGTGTTTCTATTCGACTTACTTTTGCACTCAATTGGGTTTCGACAAATTATCGACTCACCTCAAAGAAGTTATGTTTAAAGAATGAAGGAGTTTTTAGATAGATAGATGGATAATAACTTTATTCTGGGATAAATTCCCTTGAGAATAACAAAATTAAAAGATTAAATCTGGCCTAAATAAAACCAATAGAAAAAAAATAATGTAAAGAAAATAACTAAACATTATATATACAAAACAAACGAAACTCTTTACAAAACAATCAGCACTATGACAAGACATTATTTGCGATGATAGACCAGTATACACTTTTAAGAAAACAATAAAGAAAAAAGTATTAAATTCTTCATTAAAATAAGCTTTGAAGGAAGTTATTCGGCTGTTCTACATATCATGGGTGATAAATATTCAGGACGCAGTCTTTTTTTTCATAAAAAAATTTAATTTTTTATTGTATTTTTAAAAAAATTAATATAAAAAAAATACTGTCCTGAATATTTATCACCCATAAAATAAGCTTTGTGTTTCTGTTGAAAAAAAAATAAAGCTGAACATGTTTTAGTAGTAGAAGGAGTTTTTAGTAGATACATAGCAAATTGATTTCAATCAAAAGTATTCATCACCTATTTTAGTTATTATAAATCATTTTTATAGTATAATACAAATGGTGATAAATCAGAGTAAAGTTTACTACAGTAATTTATACACAATTAAAACTGTTTATATTGTGAATACAGTTATATACATAATAAATTTTATTGCTTTGTAAATATAGAACAATTTCTTTATGGAATATAGAAAAAATGTATGTCTCATATTATTAACCTTGCCTTGTTACTATTATTTATATTAACTATTACTATTCATTAGGTTATATTTTTATTGAGTGTGTTAAAAGGTGGGTTTAAAAAGTTAATTTATAGTTTTGTTTCTGATTATAATTCACAAGATATTTTGCTTTAATAATATATTACGTACTTATTTTAAAACATTTTTTTTTGAACATATATTATTTAAATTTTTGTGGTAAACCTATGACTTCTTGTCCTACAGTAACCTTCAATAATACTCCGCTTATTCCTGTTGAGCAAATCCGCTACTTAGGACTCCATTTGGATAAACGTCTTACTTGGAATCCTCATACTAGACTGAAACGACAAGAAACTGCTCGACGTTTCCGACTGCTCCAACACTTACTAGACAAACGCTCCAAACTTTCTATTGATTACAAAAGACTTATCTACATAACTATAATAAGACCTATATGGACATACGGAGTTGAGCTTTGGGGCTCCATCCAAATCCGCTTGTTTCCACTCTTGCTTCTTCCTCGATTTCTGATAATCCTCCTAGGCGTCTGAAAAGGAGATGGGCTCGTGACCTTCTTACTTAAAATTATTTAGAGAGTGCTACCACTGGGTAGTAACTCTTCAAGCCTGTACATGCCATTATTTATATTTGCGCATATTTACTAGTTGTATTTGTATACAGTTGTAAATTCAATAAATAAACAAAAATAAAAAAATAAAAATTTTTGTGTCTAATGCTGTACTATCAGCAGATTGGCAAGAGTTTGAAGATGCTGTGGAAGAATTGAGGTAGATTTAAAGATTGTTCAAAGTATGAATATACTTTAGTCATTTTAGTTAACTAAATTTTTGTAATAAATTATATACTCTATTAGCTCTAGAGCTGTAAACTAAAACTTAAACCAGCTATTTTTAAGGTATTTTTTTCTTTATAATATCTAATCTTTAAGGCTGATTTATCATTTATTCTGGTAAGTCAAGAAGAAAAAATCTTCAAAGGCTATAAAAAACAGTAATCGTTGATGGTGTTCCCTGAGGCTGCTTCCACAATCAGAAGGCGCCCCCTCCCAAAAAGAAGAAAAATCTGATATTTTTTCTGAGGGGGCTGATCTTGGGGTTTACGATGACGACAATCCCAGTTGGGGTTTTTACGATGTTACTGACGTATAGCTCAGCCAGGATGATATACGTTACGGCTTCAGATCTAACTATACGACATGCCCTTCTGCATCTTTAAGAAGATAGTTTCAAAGGAAAAGAAACCTAATTAAGGGAAGTGAAGTGATATATATTCTGAATTGATTTAATTTTCTGTCCCTCACTATCAAAAGTAGAAAAGTTTTGCGGGTGGGGGGCTTAAAAATAGAAAGTTTCCTCTTACATATTAAGTTTTGAACATCAAGAAAAAACCGATTGGTTTAACAATATCTATATTTCAAATCTTCCTCATTCCTCAAAAAAATAATTAATAAATAAATTAAAAAAAAAATAGAAATAAAATTAAATAAAACAAAAAAATAAAAAAAAACTTTACCACTAACAACTTGCTATCCATTGAACATAGCAAATAGGTTTTGAAAAATTTTTATTTAGTGTCGAAAACGAGTTATTATATCCTGACACCAAACACATCAGGCACCTGCCTGGAATCTGCAAGGACCGACCTATTACTGGACCCTGGGGAAGGCTCAGAGAAAAAACTAGTAACGGGCTAAGTAACTGGTTCCTTTGAGGGTGTTACCAGTTATTGTGAAGTAATAGGGTGAAGTTAAGAACCAATGGAAACCATCCTTGCCCCACCCTGAATATCTGTATAAAATCTACCGAGAAGGAAGAAAAGAGGTCTTATGTTGAGTTCCGGCCTTGAGGATGGTTCTTATATTTTCTTCTGGCTTGGGGACTTAATTTATTCTACATAGACCATGATGATCCTGGCAGAGCTTTGAACCATGATCTCAAAATAGCAGATGCAGTGATGAAATCTACTACTTACATCACTTCACATACCATAATAGCTAAGTTGTAATTCCTAATCCTAATGTTATAATATTTCATGGCAAAAATTTTCACTCAATTACATAGAGTTAATGACTACATTGCTGAGCGCTAGAGCGAAAATAAAATGCTACCGGCGTTTTGCTGGATGTTGCCCAGGCCTTTAAGTCTGGCTCCAGAGACTTCTCTTCAAACTCAAAACTATACTGCCTAATAAATACTATCTCATTCTTCAGTCTTTCCTTTTCGATATATTGTTCTTTGACCAGTATCAGTAGGGTATATACTCATGACATGCCTACCATCTCTGAAACATTGACTGCTACTTACGCTGACGATACAACAATTTTAACAAAACACTATGACCCCAGACTAGACTTATTAAATTTACAAAATCACTAACTAAATTTACAAAAATTGGTATTCACTTTGGAAAATTAGATTAAATCATAACAAATCACAACACATAACATTTACGCTTTGACGAGAAACATGCCCACCAGTTTATATCAGCAGCAATCCAATTCCTCATACGGACACTACACGCTACCTCGGACTAATATTTGACAGAAGGATGACCTGGGGCCCACACGTCAAAATGAAAAGAAAGACATTGAACAAGCGACTGAAAATACTGTACTAATTTTTTTAAAAATCATAATTGAAAATTAGATTAAAACTAAATACATAAACTTACATGCTCTAACCCATTTGGACATACGCCTCACAGATTTACGGTTCAGCTAAAAAGACTCACTTACAAAAACTACAATCATTTCTATCTAAAATTTTAAGACTAATATGCAGGCCCCTGGTATGTCAACAACAAGACTTTACATACCGACCTAAGACAACCAACCATTGACCAGCACATACCTACTCTCTACTTCCGATTTCATCTTAAACTCCACGGACATCACAATGAACTTATTAACGACATGGCCACGGCTGAAATGATCATCAGGAGGCGACTAAAAACGAGCTGGATTAGAGATCTGGCAGGTGCGGATGAAAAATTAAAGACCAAAAAAATAACAAAAAAAATTTTAAACTATAATAGCTGTTTAATAGTGTAGTCTTAAACACATGACAAAGAAAATTTATATTAGTATTTAAACTTGACACAAATTGTTAGACGTGTTTTTATTGGATTATTCTATTGAATTTCAATTATATATTATAACCTTAGTGAAATCAATCCCTATATGCGTATTTTCTTATGTAGCCTATAAAAAAGAGATTTACCTCGGAGATATTTTTTTTAAACTGCTCAACCAATAATATATTGCTGTTTCAATTATCAATTTTTACTGTACCAATAGAAAATATGATTGCTAATCACTGGAAAGAAAAGATTGGGTGATAGAATCAGTAATTTTATATTTGAGATTTTTTATCGCCGTCTTAGAAAAATTCTCCTTTTACGCTCAGGGACATAAATCTTTCATGTCTTGGTGAAAATGGTCCAGATGGCGCGGTGGTCGTAAAAATAACAGCTGATACATGTTAACAATACCTGTCTCTCTCTAGCCGATCTAGTTTTTATCATTTATAGCATTCAGTTTATCTTTATGTACATAGGCAATATTTCTTCAATGGAGGTATATTCCAGGAACAGCTTATACCACATTATTTTTCAATTTTCTAAAGCGAAAATTTACTTTTCATTAGAGTTATCTTTTTATTTGCAAGATATCTATTACCATATCTATCTGGGACATGCTACAGTTTATAAAAATAGGGTAATGGAATTCGAATCTACTTTATGAATAACCAGATTAGCTTCAAGATAAACATGAAAGGATTGGATTTAATAATTATTTTTATATAGTTAACGATTACAATATTTGGCAAAAAAATAAATAATGTTTTTCTACTTTACACATTTTGAAGTGTGCAGAGTTCGAATTTGAAGTACGAACAATTCTATTAAGCACCAATTTAGAGGAAATGGAGGTTGTTTTTGAAAAAAAAAAAATGAAATAGCATACTTTTCTTACTTCATTTATTTTTATTTGTTTATAACTAGCCCCTTTTGTACACCATTATTATCTTACCTATCTTTACGTTAAGAAATGATGATGAAATATTTATGTATTATTCAACATTTAAATGATAATGTATTTATATAATACTCAGGCACTTTATATTGTCAGGTTCAGATTTCAATTTTTTCAACAGAAACACGAAGTATATTTTAAGGAAGAATTTGATATGTTTTTATTTTATTTTTATTGTTTTCTTGAAATCCTCGTAAGGACATAAGTAACATTATCTTCCTAATGACAAAGAAAAACAAATAAAAGATGGTTACAAATATTGTACTAAACATTTTTTTTTAATCATCAGTAAATTAAAATTAGAATTACTTTCGTAACACATTCAAAACCAAAACAAAGGATATAACCTTTGCAGCAGAACATATAAAAAAACATCTAGAGACCATAGCTTTGCTCCTTATTGGCCAATTTTAACGATTTTTTTTTTGTTTTTTAGGAAAATTTCTTAAACTTATAAATAACCATGCAATAGTAACAAATCTAATTTTACCATCCCTCGTTACTTTTTTTCCAGCTTCTTTTCGTCTAAGTATGTTATATAGATAAATTTAAAGGGCATCGAGAAGAAGACATTGACAAAGTTTCATTGAAATCGTTACATTCGTTTAGACGCTATAGTCTATAACAACACAGGTCTTTCGGTCGCCATCTTGAAAGGAAAATACGGATAAAAATGTCGATGAAGGAAGATCATCATCTGGTGACCTTTAATTTTAAATCCAAATTTAAAAAAAATTGGTCCAATAGTTTAGGATAAAAAAAAAATTATTCGTTTTTCGAATTTTAAGTATCCTGAAACGTAAAATCACAAATTTTGAGAGCGGGTTGAGTTTTCAATTTTTTGTTCGATTGCAAACATACACTCATTTAAGTGGAGAATCTGGTCATTGCCATAGTTCCAATACAAACAATCCCTTTCAAAATTTCTTCAATTTCTAGTCATAGACAATATCTATTTTCTTTGCTTTCGATGTGAATGAGATACATATCATCCTAATTTTATATGAAAACTTATCTAAGGTTATGAACGTATATTATTACCATTCAAGATATTTTTTAGATATCTTTTAGCCAACTATAATTTTCTACAAATGAACATCTGTCAGATATCTTTTTTTTTTTAAATTATATTAAAGATAAATAAAAAACCTGGTGTGGTGTGTGGATCACAAATCTTTCACATATTATCCTTTTATCAGCAGACATAAGTAATTTCAGACAAAATGGAAGCGCAAGTAAAAATTATAAACACTATATTTGTTTATATTTCATTGTGGGTATTTTTATTTGTATAAGCATTTTTATATATACAAATTTTAATATTTTTACAGCTGTAATCTATACAATTTAATATTAAATAACAACAAAAATACCATTTATGAAAACTGTATATTTATATAATTTTGTCGGAGTCGGTATTATGTAAAGCTCACCTTACGTACTGAAGCGTGGTTTAATCTTTCAGGCGATCTCGGGTGAGCTCGTATTATTTGCTTCCTTAATTACTACTATTCTCCGTCACGAGCTCTTATTTCTCCTTTAGTTAATTATCAAGTTCTTTCATATTTTATATTAAACTATCTTTCATATTAGAGATTAATGTTAAATGGTCATTTGTTTCAAATAAAATAATTAAAGTACTTTAGGGGAAGCTAATATTTAAAATTATCCATTTAAACCCTGTTAGAGAAAATCAATCAGAATAAAAACTACATTTTATTTAAAACTGCTTAATTTTACTCTGACATGTGGAACTCCATCCCTCCCGACATCTGTCAATCCAAAACCCTTCTTACCTTTAAAACCCGCCTGTTCTCTCATTTCTTATCCACCCAGTCCCTATGAAATTGTGAATAGTTTCTACTGTAAATATTTATATAAATTATCTGATCGTTCTTCATTATTTTTACTTCATGTTTATTTTCAATTTTTTTTTTTATTTTGACTAATCACTTACTCTATATTTTTGTTTATGTATCTCTGAGGCTTCTTAACCTACATTTTTGTCTTTCTGTATTATTCTAAAGGTACTCGTCCCAGAATAAATAAAGCATTATTATTATTATTATTATTATTATGTATTAAATCAAAATCTTTAGAGCCCTCTTCGAGAAAATCGTAAAAATGTGTTTAGTCCATGGTATAAAGTGGCACTTCTGGTTAGCCGATTTTTACGAAAAATTTGCTGTTACATCCATAGCATATACAAACCTTAAATATGCAATTTACCTTTAGTACGATTATCTGTTTTTGAGTTGAGCTGTTAACACACACACAGAGACCACTTTGTGGGACTTAGTTGTTATGGACTCAGGGGACCTAAAAACCTGTAATTCCGTTGAAAACTGAGATCCGAAAATTTTCACGATCGCAATACTTTTCTTTAGTGTATATTTGATATATATTTAAGTTAGGGGGGCGGGGTAGCCGACTGGGCTAAAGCATGTGCACAGCACCGCGAGTTGCCTGGCAACCGGAGAACAAGATTTGAGATGATTTAAAAAGTATCAGTTCCGGAGGGGATTTTAAATTCCCCACCCTCACCCTCCGGAAAACAAAAAAAAAAAAAAAAAAAAAAAAAAAAAAAAAAAATAAATATATATATATATATATATATATATATATATATATATATAAGTTAAAGTAAAAATATCCTTTGATTTTTTTTCAGATATTGATGTTGTAATGGAAAAACAGGTCATAAGTAATTAAACAATTACACATTAGATAGTTGCGAAGTTAGTGGTAATTAATTGCAACACACGAAGGAGTAAATGAAGGTCCTTTGTTGGTACTAATTAAGGAAGTGGAAGAGAAGGACCTAAATATTCGGAGGACTTCGCTCCCTCGCAATTTAATTAGGTTAGAGTCAGATGTCGCCGGGCACTATCAGTTGGGGCACGTATTCCATTAGTCCGCCCATTTCTTATTTTCCTTTTAGGCGCCCCCGCCCCCTCCACCATTTTATTTAATCTAACCCACATTAATTATCTCATCCTTCGAGCGGGGAAATTGGCTTGTTACCCTAAATAAATAGAATAATTTATTATACTTTTTTTTTTTTTTGGAAGTGCTGAATAGAAAATAGGTCATACAGTAGCTTTTATACATTATTAAAGTCTAATATGTTCGGATGGTGTTCGTATAAGAGATATGGCTATTATTGACTACAAAACTGATGTTGCGAAACATTGTATGGGGTCCATAACATAACAACAATAGACTGACTCACCTCCACCTCATAACAAAAGATTCTATCCCCAGATGTCAAAAGTGTAACCAATCACTAACTATAAGACATATTTTGGAAGAATGCCCTTTTTACACCGCAAGATTAAAAGAACTCGGAATACCCCAGAATATATCAGCATCCCTGGAAATCAGGAAGAAATCGTTACCAAAGTCATTAAGTTCCTGGTTAGTGAAAGACTTAAATAACACATATGACAGGCTTATAATTAATGATCCTTTGCAGATTTATTATTTTTTTTTTATTAATTATTTTTTCTTTATCTATTTATTTTTATTCTATTTTCTCTTATTTTTATTCTTTTCTATTTATTTATTTTTTTTCATTTGATTTCATTTCATTTTAAATTCATTTGTTTATTAATCTCAATTCATTTATTGATTTTACTGCTATTTTTTAAAGTTTATTTATTTGTACATTCTATCTTATTACCTATAAATGTCTATTATTATACTTATTTATTTTATTCTATCAATCCACTTCTTTATTTATTTATTTTAATATTATTATTTATTTTTTTATTTATTTTTTAAATTTATTTATTTATTTTTATTTTATTTTATTTTATTTTTTGTACCAAACATCCAAATAGTATTAAGTGATGTTACTTAGTTGATCGGGCGCTTATGACCTGGATGTTTTGCGCCTAGACATCGAAACAAACAAACAAACAAACAAACATAATATAACCTAACATTTTCCTTTATGATACGCCTTTGTATTTCAAAAAAATAAAATCTTACATGGGGAAAACTGGGGTACGATTCACAATCATTACAATCGTCATATCAGCGAAACAATAAGAAATTTCCAATAGGTTTACAGAGAATAAAGGGATGTTTGTGCCCGTTTGAATTAAACAGTATTGAAAAAGCATCACGTTACAATAACGCCAGTAATTATTTTATTTTTGTTACATATCTACAGAAAGAGTGATGAATGATTTTCCTGTTTATGAGTTAAACATTAATCATTAATTAGCCGTTAATTTGCACGTAGATAATTTTATATTGTCAAGGTGAATGTTTTTACTTTCCTACCTATACTAGATAAGGAAAGTATTGCGATCCGGTAAAATTTCCAACATGCTGTTTTCGATGGATCTATACGTTTCTGAGCCTTCTGAATAAAAAAAAAAAAAAAAAACACATTTTCAGCCATCTGTATGTCTATCTGTCTGTGCCAAGATTATCTCGGGAACTAGTGGACCGATTTTTTTTTTTTTTTTTTATTTTGTAGGATTTTGACTACTGATTCCTTGGGTGCTCCATGCGCAATATAGGCTGCGCATTAAGTGAAGAACATATTTTTCTTTGGACTGTAGCGCTAAAACGGCTCTAATAATTTTATTAAAACTTTACTATAATTATCTAATTATAGTACATTAATTATAGTAAGTTTTTATACATACACTAAATTCTTGAGAAAATACAGGAAATAAGTTATAAAGAAAAGAAAAATATTTTGATGTCTAACTCACTAAGTATGTGTTCTACGGTAAAATTTATTTGTAAAAAGGCAATTAAACTACCTACGAAACAAAATAAAACCAATATTACCGATGATACAGCGTATTTTATTTTGTACACGTGTTTTAATTTATTACTTTCCTACCTATATTATGTAAGGAAAGTATTGCGATCGGGTCAAATTTCCGACATGCGGTTTTCGACGGATCTGTACGTTTCAGAGCCCCCTGAGTCCGAAAAACACATTTCTAGCCATTAGTCTGTCCGTCTGTCTGTCAGTCTGTCTGTCGGTCTGTGCCAAGATTGTCTCGGGAACTATTCACCCGATTATATTGCTTCTTTTTTTATTTTGTAGGATTTTGACTACTGATTCCTGTGCCACAAATTGGGTGTCCCATGCGCAATATCGGCTATGCATTAAGTGAAGAACATATTTTTGTGTAGGACTGTTTTGCTAAAACGGCTTTAAAAACAGATTTACCGATGATACAGCGTATTTTATTTTCTACACATGTTTTAATTTATTACTTTCCTACCTATATTAGGCAAGGAAAGTATTACGATCAGGCCAAAATTCCGGCATGCGGTTTTCGACGGATCTATAAGTTTCAGAGCCCCCTGACTCCGAAAAACACATTTTTAGTCATTGGTCTGTCCGTCTGTTCCAAGATTATCTCGGAAACTAGTGGATCGATTTTGTTGCTTCTTTTTTTATTTTGTAGAGTTTTGACTACTGATGAGTGTAACACAAATTGGTTGATCCATGCTCAATAATAAGAGATATGGTATAATAATACTAATTATTATATTATGGTTTCTTTTTTTTGTCTTCAGCCAAAAGATACCCTATTTGTAGTAAAACATTTTTGTATAATAAGATTTAAAGCTATATTAATTAATTTGAGCATTATGCTTACCGTTAATTATTTATCTAACAAAAATGGTGAGGAACTTACACAGATTAACTTGCAGAACCTTTTATTTTTTTACTAAAATATTTTTTCGTTATGAGATTCTAAATCACTTGATATAAGAGTTTGAAAGTCCTTCTACGCCCACATTAGATATGATAGACAAAACATGATACTATTTGAACTTAGGATATCTAAAATGAAATCGCCGATTTAGAAAAAAAAAATTAAACGTTTCGTCAGCATATCCCCTCTCTACTAACCCCTCACAGCTCTTAGCCAATCAGCTGCTCGATATCCAAGTACGGGCAACGCTTATAGAATCGAAAATCAGAAACCTGTTGCAGGCTGATACGGCTATCTCGAACGGTCAGACATCTGGTGAAAGCATTCCAGTAATGGACCTCGGTTTATTTTTCAGGGCAAATATTTTCAATAAAGGCCAGCAGATATGAGAGGGTTTATTTTTGCTAGGATATTTCTCCCTACCCATATTGGCTCGTCAACTTCAAACGATTTAGACGATGGTATTGCTTAGAAGACCTGAAATTTGATATTTATAATGTATCTTTACTCCAATTAATCAAATATATATACATATATATTCTGGTGTAATCAAAACAAAATTCAGTAGAAGTTTTATTTTTTTCAAATATATAATATAATATACTTTGAGAGTATTACTTTAATTATATAGATATATATTTTTTAAATTCTTTATTATTGAAGGAAGTTAGTCGACTGTTCTACATATCATGGGTGTTAAATATTCAGGACGCAGTCTTTTTTAAACATTTTTATTTTTGCCAACGTTTCAACACAAACATGTTGGCTATCTTTATTTGATATTTTTAATGTATCTTTACTCCAGTTAATCATCTTCACCAGTCTCTCACAAACTGCTCTCAGTCCCCCACCACGATTCGCCAATATAGATCCATTCCATACATCGCTGTCCTATCTCAAAAAATCAAAAAAAGCTACAATTTCCAAATTTCCCCATCTACAAATAGTTTTAAAAAATGACAGTAAACTAAGAAATCTATACACCTAACTCAAAGATCCTGTTCCGCTCCTACAACAATCAAATATTGTATATCACATGCTCTAGCCCAAACCGTAATTCTTCTTATATAGGAGAAACCAAAAACTATTTTAAAAAACGAATCTATCACCACAAATATAGCATCTCCACACGAAACCCGTTTGCCTCAAAACTAGTGGAACACGCCATAACCCTAAACCACACATTTGATTTCGAAAACCCAACCATACTCGCCACAGTTCCCAATCACCAAAAACGAGTACTATCGGAATCTATATTCATTAATTTGGAAAAAAGTAATCCGGTAAACCATAAAATAGACAAAGAAAAGATCTACAATACATATTAAAATATTTTCCGCCTCCTGAAACAATAGCCTATGTAATCCTTAATATAACACAAACTTACATTATGATAAATATTGTATAATATGTTATCCTAAGTATCATTTGAATACATTGAAATTGTTTTTATTATAAAAATTATTCATCTAACCGTTGTATACTTGCTATCAAACTAAGCTATAGCAACCTTTTGCTTATGTTCATTTCATTACTAGTCAATAGTCACATTTCTGTAGCCATATGAAATAACTTAAATATTGTACGCGTCTCAAATATTTGTCAGCAAATTATGTATATTCTACAAACATAAATGTTACCCCCCTTCCCCTCTAACCTTGTTTACTTACCTTTTGCTATCTGAAAAAGGACAAGTGGGAAATCCTCCCCCCCCCTGACCTTTTCACTTACCTACCAAACATGTGTCAGTACATGAACACCCTCAGTGCTCAAACCACCGTTAGTAAGAGAAATGTTACAAATTTACATTAATGGATTATATACATTATTTCTTATTTTTAGTTTGTATAACTATTTTAATATGTGTATTACAATATTAGTTAAGATTCATGTGCCATCAATCACTATAGTTTATTATTTATAATTAGCGGTCGTATATTATTATATATCTGATTGTAATTTTTAAAAAACATTTTCAGCCCTGAAGATGACCCACATGCTTGGGTTGAAACGTTGGCAAAAATAAAAAAAATTAAAAAAGACTGCGTCCTGAATATTTATCACCCATAAATTCTTTATTGAGATATATTACATTCTGTCACATCTAAGGATAATAGTAATAGTGATATAGGAGTAGCTCATTCACACTATTTACATTAAATAAAAATAAATAAATAGCATTTTTTTTTTATCTTAAATTCTTTATCCACACCTGTCATGGTAGTGACAATTAGGAGATTTGTTGTCAGTTAGAAAATGGCATGATAGGCATGAAGAAGAATCTAACCCAGCAGCACCTCTTCCTTAGTCTGTTTACATTCTAAATTCAGGAAAGATCTCTCATCCAGCTCCTTTTCAGTTTCCTCCTGATGAGCATTTCTACCGTGGACATGCCGTTGATAAGTCCATTGTCCGTGTAGTTCAAGATGAAATAGGGAGTAGAGAGTAAGTTTGTGCTGGTCAATGATTGGTTTTCTTTGGTCTGTATGTAGTAAGTCTTAAAATTTTAGATTGAAAAGATTGTTGTTTTTGTAAGCAAATTCTTATTTGTTGAACCGTAAATCAAATGGTTTTGATCAGATAGGTGTATTTATTTAGTTTTTGTCTAATTTTCAATTTTGTTTTAGAAAAAAATACATAATTTAAAACTTTTATTGTTAATATGAAATGACATAATTTATAACTTGTTTGAAACATATTATATATAATATAAGAGTAATATCAATTGTATATACGATAAATATTGTTTGGACAGTTGGAATGAAGCCGTTAAAATTAATAAATCTTAATAAACTTTGCAAAATGTTATTTATACGGTCTTGAAGAGCGGTAATTCAGCTTTCCAACGGTTGTAGAAACATTGAATTAGAATAAAATCCTGAGGTGTTATGAATGTTTTAGTTAACGGCAGGCAAAAACATCATAATAAAAAGTGAAGTCGTTGCCATGACCACTATCTTACCACAGCTCTTCTATCCTATAATATCACTTCTAAAATGTGTTTTTTGGTCGGTACGCAATAACTTCGTCAATTCTTCATAAAATGCAATGATTGACCATTCATTTTGATGAAATTCTTCTCCTTCACCCGCGAAAGATAGTCGGCCAATATAATAGTACTTAAAGTAAATGTATATAAATTAAAAGAACCTAAACTAAACAAAATGAAACTGAACAAATCAAAATATAAGTATACAAACAAAGTGTTCGTATCTTCTACACATATAATACTTGATATTTTAACTACATTGTCACCCACTATATCTCTGATATCATCTTTTTTTTCTGTATCTGACAACTTTTTCTTATTTTATCTATTTATATTCATTTTTTTATTTTCACCATGTTTTGTATCCTTTGTAGCCCTGAAGACGACCTCCAAAGTGGGTCGAAACGTCGGCAAAATTAAATAATTACTATCTGTTTTATGTAGTATTTATTTGACAGCACCCCCCGATTAGCTCCTCATATTTATTTCTGATCGAATCAAATGCCTTGGAATAGTCAAAAAAACGATGAGTAGTCTTGCAAGCCATATTCTATACTTTTCTCGATGATCTGATTAACATGAATCGATGAACTCGATTTATTGTATTGAATGTCGTTCAAAATCCAGGTTTTTCTATATCATGGTCCTGGTAAATATTGTTTATAATACTAGACAGATAGATATCTTGAGAAAAGAAAAACGGGTTCGTATTAAATTATATATAATTCCCTTTAAATACAAGTGGAATTTATTTATAGGTAGTGTACACTTTACTATAAATAAAACCTTTCTTCTATCTAATCGGTATAATAACAAAATTGAAGACGAATACATCCGAATTTTCACAACCGTACCCATTCTCTCCTATACGTAAAATAAATCTCTGATACTTCTCCAACGTAGATTTCTAAATGATGTTGGAGTAGTAATGTAGCTCTGCTAAATATGGTAAATCTTAAAATACCCGAAAATGGAATCAGAGTTCATTTGTCTATCCCCTTCCTACTCCCTCATTTTCCATTCACAAATTTTCCTCATTGAGAAACAGCATTAATTCATGGGATTAACAGAGTACATTGATATGTTTTTCCTTCCTGTCTGTTCGACATTGGTTATAGTGAGGTAGGATGACATTCACACCATATGTACAAAAAAATAAAATAAATAGAACAAAATAATAATCAAAAGTATATACAATAGACAATAAAATAAAATAACCTAAAAAATAAGAAAATTAAAACTAAGGAAAAAAAAAAAAAAATAACATGCATACCTATATACAATCAGGCGAGGGAACTCCAGGAGAACCCTGCGCTACTCTCCCAACCGCGTCACTGGTACTAAAGCCAGCGGAGATTGGTCGAGAGCACTTTAGCCACATACACACATGTCTTGAGTGAAGAATCTGGCCATTGCCAGAACTCCAATTTATGTAATTTACAAAAGGTCGCGAGGCCACTGCCGTTTCAACCTTCTTGGAGGATTATAGGGATGGGAGATGCTTGATAGGGATTGTGCAAGAGGATTTGGGTGGTAAGTAAGGTTCTGGTGAAATTTGGAGAACTTTTCTGGGATAAGGTCTAGGACAAATGGGATGTTAAGGTCATGATGTAGGGTTTTGTTGGATACATAGAAAGGAGCATCGACTATTGTTCGAAGGACTTTAGACTGGAAGGATTGGATGCGCTTGATGTTAGAAAATTTTGCTGATCCCCACAGTTCTAGTCCGTAAGTCCAAATAGGTTTCAGTATTGTCTTGTAGATCAGTAGCTTGTTTTCAATGGAAAGTTTAGATTTTCTGCTTAGTAGTCGGTATAGTTGGCCGTATCGTCGGTTGAGTTCTTGTCTTTTGAGTCTAGTATGCGGGTTCCAAGTTAGTCTTCGGTCTAAATGAAAGCCAAGATACCGGACTGTGTCTGAATAAGGAAGCTGGATGGAATTAAAGAGTACTGGTGGACAGGAATTGCGTCGGAGTGTAAAAGTAATGTGTTGGCATTTAGATTCATTAACTTTAATGCGCCAGTTATTACACCAGTGCTCAATCAAGGTGAGATGACTTTGGAGATTTAAGGATGCTATTTCGGGATCAGAGTTGGATGATAAGATTGCGGTGTCGTCAGCGAATGTTGCAAGAAAAGTATCGGGATGAACAGGGATGTCAGCAGTAAAGAGGATGTAAAGCACGGGACCCAAGACGCTGCCTTGGGGAACACCGGCTTTAACGGAGTAGATATTGGAAAATTCTGTTCCACAGCGAACTCGAAAGGAGCGGTCAGAGAGGTAGGATCGGAGGACTAGGTACAAGGACTGAGGTAAATGGATTTTAAGCTTGGAGAGCAGTCCGGAGTGCCATACCCGGTCAAATGCCTGTGCAATGTCCAGAAAGGCACCCGAACAGTATTCCTTGTTTTCTAGGGCTGAGGAAATATGATCAACGACTCGGAGTCCTTGTTGAACAGTAGAATGTTGAGAGCGAAAACCAAACTGATGGGAAGGGATATTTTGGGATTCTATAATGGCTAGGATTCGTTTCAAAAGGATCTTTTCAAAAATTTTTGAAAGGATTGGGAGTAGGCTGATTGGTCTATAGGATGTTGAGCTATTGAGAGGTTTTCCTGGTTTTGGGAAAAGGATAATAGTGGAGTGTTTCCATAACAGAGGGAAGTGGGTGGTGCGTAGGATACATTTCCTTCATTAATGTTGGATATTATTCCACTAATCAGACACACTTACCTATTCATATATTCAACATGCTAAAAAATCTGAATTTTAAATAGAGGAAACCGCCTAGTTCGCTGCTGTAAATATATCGAGAGAAAAATCTGGTTCGGTGCACGCATCACACAACTTTCACTTACCACCCTCTTAGCAGAAATAAATATTTTAGAACAAAGGAGATAAGGACTTTAATTATTTACATTTCATTGTGGGTATTTTTATTTGTATACGTACCCTTATATATATAAATTTTAATATTTATATTGGTGTAATCTATACAATTAAATATTAAATAATACCAAAAATTGTATTTATAAAAACCGCTTTATAATTATATAATATAGTCGGTTTCCGTATTATATTAAGCTCATGTCACGTATCGAAGGCTGTTATAATCTTTCGTGCGAGCTTGGAGCCGGTCAATTTCAACTATTCTCCTTTAGTTAATTATCAAATCCTGTCATATTTTATATTTAAATTTCTTATATATTATAAATTAATGATAAGTACTCAATTGTTTCAAATAAAAAAAAAAATAAAGGTACTTTATAGGAAGTTAATAATGAAAATTAGCCATTTAAGCCATGTCAGAGAACATCATTCAGAATAAAAACTACATTTTACTTAAAACTGCTAAATTTTACACTGGCATAATTAATTGAATAAAAATCGTTAGAGCCATTGCCAAGAAAATTCTAGAATTGTGTTTGGCCCATGATATAAAGTGCCACTTGCGGTCATTTTGACGAAAAAGTAACGTAATTTCACTTTTGTACGACTTTTCGTTAACTAGACTGTTAACACACACACACAGGCACACAGACCATTTTGCCGGACTTGGTTATTTAGACTTAGCGGACCTCAAAAAGTGTATTTCCTTTGAAAACTGAAATTCAAAAATTTTCACTATCGCAATACTTTCCTTTACTATATAGCTGATAGAATAGAATAGAATAGAAAATTAAACTTTATTCTGGGACCAAGTCCCTTTAGAATAACAATGATGAGTTAATACAAAGTAAAGTACAAATCTGGCCAATAAAAAACTTCTAAAAATTATAATATTATATACATTATTTAAAAAATATGTAACCAGTAAAAAATAAAATATATATACAAATGAACATAAAATCTTCTCAAAATTACTTAATTGTGATGAAAAAAAAAGAAGAGAAATTACATATTTATATATACATAACTACACAATTTATAAAACAATAAGCTATCTAATAGAAACTAACTTAATACAAAATGTAATAATATCTGCAGTGGTTTATATAATAATATGCATACACTAAGATAAAATAAAATCTTAGGATACTCGTGTTGTAATGGAAGAAAAAAAAAATAAATAAAAGGAACTATTTATACGTACATTCTCATATTGCCACACATAAAGACAAAAATATAAACATATATACCTGAAAGAAAAAGCACAACCTGAGGAGAAGAGAAAAATAAATAAATTATAAAAATAATAGTCAAACTAGGTGACAAAGATCATTACTGTTTTATGTTAAAACTTAAACAGTAGGTGCCACTATTTATTTCACGCAAATTCAGTTCATAAAATAAAATTTATGATGATAAATCTTATGTTTGGGATGTAAGGAGATATTGGAAAAGGAGGTATTTGAATGTTGGCAGGGAAGAGGCATGACGGATGTTATGTGGCAAAGAATTCCAGTAGGAGACGGAGCGGGCTAAGAAGGAACGTTCATAGGTTTTTGTCCTGTGGAATGGAATATAGAGGTCAGAAACACGGGATCTCGTTTTTATTGAGTGTACTATAAGACTAGCTGATATATAGGTAAGTGAAAGTAAAAATCATAAGTACATGCTCATGTTAAAATCCAAAGAAGTAAAATATTCTGCATAATGTTGCTAACTAACCCTTTTCACAAGTTCGATACTCTATCCCCATATTTGCATAGACCCTAAAACGAATGTAAATAATTTGGAAACATTTGCATACGAACGCATGTTAATTCAGGCGCCCTGATCTAATTCCACGGCTCGCTATAGATTTCAGAGCAGTAGTTAGTGGAACACACAACTTTCTCGAATTACTCCCAGGCCTGCTGTAGAGATGTAGAGTTCTGTAGAGTGGAATTTCCTTTGCGGAAAATATTATTTTGATTCGAACCTCTAGAGAAATATTTCTACAGTATGCTAGTAATAAATAGTAATAATTTGTATGGCATGCTTTAGGCAGAGTAAGATTTTGAAAGATGATGAAGTTAAGATTTTGCAGTTGTTTTTTTTTACTACTGTGAATGGATTTAAAAACTGATAATTTTATGAGAATTTCTTCAATATCTTACCTTATATAAAAAAATCCCCCTCTTTTGAAACCTCATTCATCAAAACCCATTGAGAACCGGAAACGGAATCTACTGTAACGTAATATATGTGATCGTATTATATACAGAATGTCCAATAAGAAGAGGAAAATATTTGTAGGAGTGTTAACAGACTTCAAAGAGCTACAAAAAAATTATAGAAACAATGAATCGATTTGCGGCAGATATGTAAGAAATTAAAGTTTTATATTTTTTTAAGAAAATCTAGTTTTTCTTGAATAGGAAGCGATAAACTAAAATATATTTAATTTGAATTATTATTGCTTATTTCACTGTTAACTAGACAAAATTTAATTTAATAATTAAAATTGAAGTAGCTTTGGTCAGTGTTAATAGTTAAGAAAATTTTCAAGCGGCTAAAGTAAGCTATGCTCTGTTTTTAATAAAATCATGAATCATTCTTAAAAAAAAAACATTCTAAAGATAATTAACAGAAAAATTATCATTTAATAAAAAAATTATTTTAGAAATAAAATTGCATTAATATTGATCATTATACAATACATCCCAGGTCACGGAAAACAAAGAAATTAAAGCATTGCAATAATTTATTTAGTAATGTTTGGTAAAAGCACGGGTGACATTATATAAAACTAGTTGGCCCGTGCAAAAATTCTCACAGTGTATTGATCAGTGATAAAATAATAAATTAATAAGAAAATAAAATAATGCAACGTATCGTAAAAGAAATCAATAGTTACTTTTTCGCAAAATATAATCGACAAAGGAAACAAACCTTAATTTAAAATTTAGTAGACATTTAATTTTTTAACAACAGAATTAAAACAGTAAGATCTAAGACGTACAGACTCCAAATTTAATTAGGACAAGAAACAGATCTTTACGCCTACAGCTCCTCATCTATACAAGTATAATCCGGTCGGATCTGTTGTATGGTGCACCTTTGTTGGATCATATCAACAAAGCAACTGAGAAAAGGTTCCAATATTCCCAAATTGGAATAATCAGGAAAATGGTTAGAGGAACCACGATGCAGAGAATCCAAACATTGGATATACAAGCTGAGCTAAATTCAACAACAGTAAAAGAATTTCTCGCAAAACGAAAAAACCCTTTTTCGAAAAGTCTCAACAATTGGCAAACTCTCTTTTCAACAACTTATATACTAAATAGTGACAAAAATATTTTATAAGCCAACGGAATCGACCATACTTTGCAATTCTTCTTAATAGAACGGACAAGATACAGAAAGATATAGAGAATTTTGGAAGTTTCATACTATTTAAATAAAAAATTATAAACAATGTGAATAAGCTTATTGAAATTAGAAACAGTAAGTACTTTAAAATATAAACAGAAGAGGCTAAGTAACAGGATCCTAAACTGAAGTAAAATGATGGTAACAATTATTGTAGTATAATACATTTTTTTTTTATTGTTTTAATGGAATTTACAACTGTATTACATAGAAAATACAGTAAGTAAATGTGAAAATAATAATACATTTAAATGTGAATATAGTCCTACGGAAAAGATTCGAAGAAAAGGAAAAAGGATATAATATAAAATAATGGCCATAAAGAAATGTGGAGAAAGAGAAGAAATAATAAAAACCAAAAAATAAAAAAATAAGTAAATAAAATTATAAGAATAAAAAATATATACTTCCAGGTGTGTTCAGCAAGGACATTCACAAAGAGTTGTGTCTGTATATTAACAATTGCATATATTATACTACAAAAATTGTAACCACCTATTTATTTCAGTATAGGATCTTGTTACTTAGCCTACTCTGTTTATATTTTAATGTACTTACTGTTTATAATTTTAATATTTTTATTCAAATTGTTTATAATTTTTTGTCCAAATATTATGGTAACTTCCACAATTCTCTACATCTTTTCGTATCTTGTCCGTTCTAGCCCTTATTTTATTTTTTTTTTTTTATTTATTTTTTTTTTTTTGGGTCCTTCCCTTCCTCGCTGTTATGGCTATACAGGATTTTCCCGGGCCAGGGAGTGCGGGCGGGGATTTAAAAGACTCCCCCGGCACCGGGACGCGAACTCGTGACTATTTTTATATCTTTGATACATATGAATCAAGGTTGCCAGGCAACGGCGGTGCAGTGCACACGCTTTAGCCCATTCGGCTACCCCGCCCACATCCGTTCTAGCCCTAAAAAAGACCTGCGAAGTCGTGTCGAAACGTTGGCTTTTAATAAAATAGTTTTTTCACTATTTAGTCTATTTAGGACCGCCTCCCCGCACCATCTCCTTCATTAATAATACAACGGTCAGCTATTAAGTATTCGATTAAATTAAAATATTTTTAATTATCGTTTCATGTTTATCAGAAAACGCGACTAACTAAAAAAAAACAACTAAAATTCCTAATTTTCCGCCGAAATTCAGACTATTATTTATACAAACTTTTTTTGAAGCTAAATATTTCCCTCTACAATTTCAAATTATTATAAGGTTCAATTTGAAAACAATAAATAAATTATTCCAAGTCAGTGTTAATGGTACAAGAACCTGAGAATAAAAAAACCTTTTACCAAACCTTTCTAACAAGAGGTCTCGTTTGAGATTTCTTTTGAGGTGTTTTTTTTTCTTTATCTTTGAATAGAATTGTTGAAAAGAAAAAACATCCACCCCCAGAGGTCTAAATTAAACTCGTTAAGCTGAAATACGACTTTATCTGGGAACTTTGAAGGATTTAAGGAACATAGAAGTCCAGAGGTTGGTCATCGAGGCTGCCTTTTTGGTCGCTAATAATTGGGTCCTGGGATTAGGAAGAGCGCGATATGAAAGGTCCTTTCAAAGGATAAAGGTCAAGATATCCTCCCCAGGACGATAAGTTTTCCTCGTTATTATTTAATAAAAGATTAAGGGTACCAATACTCTCTTCCTAGAACAGAATAAAGGCTTCTCGTATCGATGATACCTCTAACGCGACTATATTTCTTTTCGGGAAAAGAGTTGTCCATACAAATTATTAAATAGTGGAGATATTATTAAATAACATTAACTTTTATTGTATCAATTTCACTAACATATTCGGTAGAAAGAATATATTTATTTTTATAGTGAAAACTTCTTTAAGGCTCCTTTTGCATTTTTTTTTTTTTTTTTTTTGTGGAGAGTAAATTAGTTTGAGCCGTCAGATGCTGACGTGTAACGTTCAAGTAAAGTTGGCTGAGGTCGATTAATTGAAGCGTTTTTGCATATAGATTGAAATATCTCAAAAACTAAAAATCGGACCAGCATATTATAAGCAAGAAAAATGTTGATAATTTCATCCTCTTTGTAACGATCTATATTATCTCATCTATTTTAAAAATTTTATCTCAGCTCAACACCGTGTTAGAGAGGCGAAAAAAAAATAGTTTCATAAACCAAATGATAACGAGTTTTATTGAAGATATGAATTAAAATATCTCCTTAAATTTACAAAATTGGTATTCACTTTGGAAATTTGGATAAAATCACAACACATAACATTTACGCTTCGACGAGAAACATGCCCACCAGTTTATATCACCAACTATAAAATTCCTCAGACGGACACTATACGCTACCTCCGAATAATATTCTACAGAAGGATGACCTGGGGCCCACACGTCAAAATGAAATGAAAGACTTTGAACAAGCGACTGAAAATACTAATCTAACTGTTTTCTAAATCAAAATTGACAATCAGACAAAAACTTTTTTTTATTTGAAAATTAATACATTCTGCCGCATTAGAGATCATTAATATTAGGCCTACATCAAACATTCACACAATATATACATACGAATGATAACTAAAATAAAAGAAAAAGAGTTTAGCATACATAGATAAAAAAATAAATAAATAAATGAAAAATGAGAAAAGCTAAATGAAATTGAAATATATAAAACACATTCACACCTATATACAAGAAAAAACTAAACACATACACTTACTTACTAAAACCCATTTGGACATACGCCTCACAGATTTACGGTTCAGCAAAAAAGAAACTACAATCCTTTCATTCTAATATTTTAAGACTAATAACTGCAGTTCCCTGGTATGTCAACAACAAGACTTCACATACCGACCTAAGACAACCAACCATTGACCGGTACATATGTACTCTCTACTCCCGATTTCATCTTACATCGACTAATCTCTTCCATTCGAACTACACGGACATCACAATGGACTTATCAACGACATGGCCACGGCTGAAATGCTCATCAGGAGGTGACTGAAAAGGAGCTGGATGAGAGATCTCCTTTCCTGACTCTAGGATGTAAAGGTTGGCATACCGACCAAAAAACACAATTTAGAAGTAATATGTAGGATAGAAGAGCTGTGGTAAGATAGTGGTCATGGCAACGACTTCACTTTTCATTATGATGTTTTTGCCTGGTATTAACTAAAACGTTCATAACTCCTCAGGATTTTATGCTAATTCAATGTTTCTACAACCGTCGGAAAGCTGAATTATGGCTCTTCAAGACCGTATAAATAACATTTTGTAAAGTTTATTTAGATTTATTAATTTTAACGGCTTCATTCCAACTGTCCAAACAATATTTTTGTATATAAAATTGATATTACTCTTATATTATATATAATATGTATCAAACAAGCTATAAATTATATCATTTCATATTAACAATATAAGTTTTAAATTATGTATTTTTTTCTAAAACAAAATTGAAAATTAGACAAAAACTAAATAAATACACCTATCTGATCAAGTCCATTTGATTTACGGTTCAGCAAATAAGAATTACTTACAAAAACTACAATATTTTCAATATAAAATTTTAAGACTAACTACATACCGACCTAAGAAAACCAATCATTGACCAGCACATACGTACTCTTTACTCCCGATTTCATCTTAAATTACACGGACATCACAATGGACTTATTAGCGACATGGCCACGGTGAAGGAAATGCTCATCAGGAGCTGACTGAAAAGGAGCTGGATGAGAGATCCCGTTTCCTAAATTTAGAATGTAAACAGACTAAGGAAAAGGTGCTGTTGGGTTCGTTTCTTCTTCATGACAATCATGCCATTTTCTACCTAACAACAAATCTGCTAATTGTCACTTCATTGAAGAAAAACGAATTATCAATATTCTCTAAAACTTCGCGTTATATATCGTTGTTCCAAAAAACCTTTCCTAACAAGACTATCAAGGTCTAGATTCATTTCTACAAAAACAAAAATTTCTCTTTCTGAGATTGAAATATATTTATTCAAAATGTTTTATAAATAATTTTAATAGATTTTTAAGTAAGTGAAAATTGTTTTTTAATTTTTATTTCTAGGTGTTAAATCGGGGAAAAAAACTCAAGAAGATAGTAATTGAACTACTTTCGAGAGATAATAAAGAGAGATAATATAGCAACAAAATATGATTGAGATTCTGTCATTGTAAGGATTTGTTTCTTTGGCTCTGAACCAATGAGCAGCTAGACTGGAGAATTTATAACACGCTCGGCCACCACTACCTCATCTGAATGTGTTACTTTATTAGCTTATTTATTAACTTACAATTGAAAACATTGTAGTATGAAAAGCCACACGTTTCCAAAATGCATAAATAATAGGATTTAAAAAAAACCGTAGAACCGGAGACGAAATTTTGGAGTCATAAGGCGAATTAATTGGAAATTTCCCAATTACAACCTAACATTGAATCTCTGTCTCTTTGTGCGTTTTTTTACTGATTTATATTCATTTATTGATTTATGTACCCACCTGACCTTTTCATTAGGAACCTGTACTAATCAAATATTAAACATTTCAGCTAATTTATTTCGTGTTTTCCTGTTAACATCCCTTTTAACTGTATAAGTGATTAATTAATTAAACAGAAATTCGTCGAGAGCATACTTATTTCATTTAAAATAGCTCTGAAAACATATTGACAATTCTTTAGTTTTAAAAGGGATTTGACATAAAGAATTGATTTTAAATATTTAAACGCTAAAATTCTTTAATTTACTAACCATCACAATTTCAGAATAACAAGGTTCATGGAATTGCTATTTTGATTACTACATATGACTGTTAGGTAACTATCTTGGTGAATAAAAATTCTATTGGTTCAAGTTATACATAAATAATTCATAATTAAAAAACAATGATTTATTTACCCTTATTTAACTATTATTTGGGTCAGACAACTTAGTATTTGGGACGATCTGTAATATTTAGGTAATTCTCTTTACTGATTTAAACGTAAGCAACTTAGACCAAAGACTAAAGCCCAACTCACGTACAAGACTTTAAAGACAAGAGCTTAACCGACGATACGGCCAACTGGACAGATTACTGATTAGTTTTTTGTAGTTCAACTGATAATAAATTAGTGATCTACAAGACAATCCTGGAATCTATTTGGATCTACGGACCTGAATTGTTGGAGACAGCAATATTTTCTGTCTAAAGACCATCGATCAATAGATGATGCTCCATCATATATAAACCAATGCTATGACCTTAACATCCCATTTGTCTTAAACCTTATGCCAAAAAATTATCGAAATATTCACCAGAACCTTACCTGCCATCATATTTCTTTGCACAATCCCAATCTAGCATCACCCATCCCTATAATCCTTCAAGAAGGCTAAAATGGCAGTGACCTTTTGTAGTTTGTTTATACTGAAGTTTTATCAATAGCCAGATTTTCCACTTAAGACAAGAGTTTATGGGCTAAAGCGCTCTCGCTCAATTTCACATGGCTTGTGGACCACTGACGTGTTTGAGAGAGTAGCGCAGCAATCCCCTGGAGTTCTGTTTTTCTGTTCACAAAGTTGGAGGGACAAGTCTTCCTCGATTTTCTCTATACTGATTATAAATAATGTATAAGTGTATGTCTGTTCATTTTAATTTAATTATTTTAAACCTTATTCCAGAAAAAATCTCCAAATTTCACAAAACCTTACCACTCATCTGAAACCCCTTGTACAATCTCTATTCAACACAATCCGTCCTTACAATCCTCCTCGAAGTTTGATACAGCAGTGGCCCAGAGACCTTTGGTGAAGTATATATTGGAGTTTTGGCAATGGTCAGATTCTCTACTCTAGCCATGTATGAGTGGCTAAGCGCCTCTTCTCAGCCTCTCCTGGTCTTTAACACCACTCGAAGATTTTAGGTGAATGATGAAGCAGGAAGTATGTGGGTATTTGGGTAGTTATTTTCATTGGCTTAGTTTTTTTTTTATTTAGTTTAGTTAATTTTTGTTTATTTTATTTTAAATACATTTATTTTTCCGTATTTTTTATTTCGAATGAGAGTGAATGTGCTCTTTAAACTATACGTTATATTACTCAATAAATAATAATACAAAAAAATGTGCATATCGATTAGGTAAGGAATGTTAATCAAACAGAATCACTACGTCATATGTTATTAGAACAAAGAAGACCCAAGTATTCTGGAGAAATTCTCATATTTTTCTTGTTAACTGAGAATATATAGGCCCTAATCTACGAGCCTATATTACTCGTACAATAGCTCCTCTTCTTTCACCGATTAATCTTCTGCGCTTTTAATATTAAGAAAGATCGTAAAGTCTCAAAGAACATCTCTTTTCATATGTTTTTTTTCTTTACAACACGACTAACTTCACATACACTTTATCGGTATTTTCGAGATTTATAACTCGTTAAATTATTAGTATACTTGTGTATTTCATAAACAAGACCATGAGTGTTGGAAATTAAAAAAAAAAAAAAACTAAATCAACGACCCTTAAAAAAAAATATTTGACAGATTACTTTATGCAAAAAAAGTTTATTAGTGTGTTCCAGTGAGAACTTTCTCATTATCTCTAATGTCTTCTCAGTATGAACGATATCAGTGAAAGATATCTATTCGTATATACAATATAATACTATCAAGAAGCCTATACAACACAAAAATTTTAAATTTATTTTATAGTAATCAGCTTGTCCCAATAAAATATCCCTCTAGTTTAATAGTTATGCAACAAGACACAGCTATCCCTGAACGTATACTAATCCATTATTGTATTTTATGCATTATTATTATTATATTATTCATTATTGTATCAAGATCTATTTGTTTTGTGAACAAGAGCCTCAGTTTGTAGTTCTCCTACGTGCTAAAAGTTAAGAAACCATTCCTAAATCTAATTCGTATTTCTTTAAAATAGATAAAATCGAAAAAAAAGGGTACGTATATGTTATAGGTATACATACCGTGTGTGACGTATGTAGATTGAAATATTTAAAAGTGCCACTTTATATGAACACATTTTTACAATTTTCTCAAAAACGGCTCTAACGATTTTGATTAAACTCGGTATATCATTGTATAATTAAGTGTTCTTTAATGATTTAAGTCTTATCCCCGTTGATGTCACTTTACAGGGCTTAAATGCCCAATGTTCATATATGTCTTTCTCTAAAGTACCTTTAACATGGTTTACTTTAAAAAGTTAACCATTTCGCATTATTCAGAGTTACGAAAAAAATGCTACATATAACTTTTGAATGAATTTGATAAGTTAATAAAGGAGAAAAAAATAAAAATGCAGAAAAATCTGCGTTGCTATAGACTGTAGCGCCTAAACGAATGTACCGATTTCAATGAAACTTCGCTAAAGTCATTTTCTTGACCCCCTTTAAATGTATCTATGTAACATACTTCAACGAAAAGAAGCTGGAAAAAAAGTTACGAGATATGGTATTCTTTCAGATAACTTAAATTCCGAATAACTGAAAAAGTATAGAATTTTTTGGGGATATTGTAGTTTTTTAAAAGTTTAGAGAATTTCCTAAAAAAACAAAAAAAATAGTTAAAATCGGACAATTACGAGGAAAGATATGGCCTCTAGTTTTTTTTCCCTGAAGAGGCGAAAATTTGGATAAATTTAAAATATACTTTTTTAAATTGTTGAGGCTAAAAAAACCTTTTTTCTACAGATATTTAATAAATTATCTGTCTTAAGAAGTAAGTACCTAAATTTATACCTTTATTTTCAGTTCTATATTTCAACACTGCAATCACCACCTCCGGAATCAACTTACTCATTGTCTACATAGATAACTTTTTCAACTAATAATAAAAAGCAGATGAAGTGACTAGATTTTTATTGCCTGTCGTCGATACATTAAATAAACGTTTTGTAATTATAATGGTCTTAATGACTTGTTATCTGTAAGCTTTAAGCTTTAGCTCCGTTTAAAATGCACTTCAAAAAATTTTATAATAGCCCAGCATTGCCAGAAAATAATTTCTATTCAAAGTAGATCAGTAAGTGAAAGTTGCGTGTTGTGCGCAACAGATTTTTTAATCTCGGATACCTGGTCGGTCAGCCACTGAGATAAGTGTTCGGAAGAAGTTCTACGATGTTCAGAGCACAGGTGCGCCGTGAGGTAGTTGGACTGTTGGACCCTAAACCAGGACCTGACAGTCCTATTGGTAGGCAAGCCGCTGTGGGTTCAGGCCGAGCCACCAACTTTCACTTGAAGCTTCTCTTTAAAACTTGCGGTGCACCTCTTCGTGAGGTTAGGTCTAAGTTCTTAACCCTAACTTGTTAACTCTTTCAGGGTCTTCACTTAGCTAACTACGTGATGTGTAAACGCCCAGGTGTTTGTGTATAGATGTATATATATATATATATATATATATATATATATATATATATATATATATGTGTGTGTGTGTGTATATGTATATATACTTATTATTACAACATAAAATAAAATATTTTATTAGATATAATTTATAAATATTTTTTACTTATTAATTATAATTTATATGACCCTGACACAGCATAAATATAATGTACCAATCAATAAAAAAAAATTAAAGTATAACTATAGAGATTACTGATAATAATAGTAATAAAATACTTAGCGAGTCCGAAGGATCAGTACCGAAACCACCAATAGATTTTTACACACCGTCCTCCACCGTTCTCGGGCCAAACCCAATTCCTCCAAATCACCTTCAACGTAATCCTCCCACTTTCGCTTCGTTCTGCCTCTCGGACTTTTACCATTCGACACAGCACATATTATTCTTTTTGGAATTATTTTAGAGTACTTTTTTTTTTTTTTTTTATTAAATATTAATACGTTCTGCCACATTGAAGGAAATAAATATTAAGGCTACATTAAAAAAGAAAATAAAATGTAGAAAAATAAAATAAGTAAATTAATGTGCCTATGTACAATTGTTTTTCTGAATTTCTAATTTTTCTATTCAGGAGATTGTATTTCATTGAAATGTATTTTATTTGCAAATTATCTTTGACACACTCCTCGCTATATATCTATATATATATATATATATATATATATATACTTTATTTTAATTTTTTCTTCTCCTAATCTTTACGTGTAGTAACTTAAACATCTTAGGGAACCAGATTGACCAGATTTATTGTTAATTTATATGAACAATAATGTTATTCTAATGAAATCTAGTCCCAGAATAAAGATGATTTTTCTATTCTATTATACTCTATACTACAAAAAACAAAATAATAGTTAGAAGCTAAATGAAATTAAAGTAAATAAAACACATTCACAGCTATATACAATATTTGCATTCGCCCAGAGGATTCTGAGTCATGCTTTGTCCCCCAAATGTAGAATCCAAGCCAGGATTCCAGGAGATCCCAGTGCTTCTCTCCCAGCCGCGTCACTGGTATTGAAATCCAGTGGAGACTGATGGAGGGTACTACAGCGACAGACGACGTTGGAATACAAAACCCAAAATTTTTTCCCGTCCATTTTATTTACCGCAATGCAATCAATTGTAATCGCAAATCAGCGTTGTGTAGCCGTCTAAATTCTCCTCTTGATTAATCTACCTTATTTGGCCCGAATATTCTAGGTAAAACTTTGTTATAGAAAATCTTAAAACGTTGTCCATTTCTTAATGTAAGCGGCCATAAAGTGGTTTTGTAAAAAACAAAAAAATGGCGTTTGTCTAGTAAATGCTGGAGTATTCGAGAGGTGTCTTGCCGTTTCAGTCTGATGAGAATTAAAAGCTACACGTTTGTCTAAGGTATCGGATTCCTCCAACAGGGATAAGTGGGAAATTATTAAAGGATACTGTAGGACAGGAAGTCATAGGTTTATGTGTAAGGGTAAAGGTGATTTGATAGGATTTATTTTAATCCTCCAGTTTTGACACCATTCTTCAAAGGTTTATGATGTGTGATTGAAGAGTTTGAGATGCAATTGTTGGGTCATTATTAACTGATAGGACACATGTATCATCGGCATCTGTAGTAATGACAGTGTTAGGGTGTTGACAGGGTTGGGACGTCAGCTGTATAAGTTGCGTAAAGGGTAGGACCAGTGATACTACATTGAGGAACACCAGGGAATTGGAAAAAAAGGGATCAGTAAGCCTTATTGTGATTAACTTTAAAGTAAGTATCGGTTAGATAGGAACGGATAATGAGGAAGTATGTAGGATGTACTGATTTACGGAGTTTGTAAAGCAATCCTGGGTGCTAGACTCGATCAAAAGCCTGTTCTACATCGAGAAAGACTCCCGTGCAGTACATTCCAGTACAAAGGAGACAAGATCCACCACACGATGGCATTGCTGGATAGTTTTGAAAATTCTAAGTTATAAGTTTCGGGACATTAGGCGCGAGCTAATTAGTATTTTTTAAAGAAAAATAACAAGCATTCAACCCCACCTTCAACCTAACCTTAATTTCGTTATTTCTAGGTTTTGTAGATCCTAAATTGCTCTACCTGTTCGAACATATTCCCATCTATATAGACATAATCGAAATTGTCACCGTTTTTACCGCTAACCATAAATTTTGTCTTATCAGTGTTTATTTCCACCCCCAGTTCTTTACTGGCTTTCATTAACGTTGACATTTTTAGTTTTATAATTTCCGTGTCTTCGTTTCAAAGGATGAAATCATCCCCATAACCAAGCGCAGATATTGTTCCATCCACATTCAAACGTTTCCCGGTACGCGTTCCAATACTGAATAAAACAGGACATATGAAAGGAAATCTCCGTTTTAAACCCGAATGAAGCTCAAAATTCCCGGATAAATAAATACAGATTCAAACTTTATTGAAAGTATCTGTAAAGCACATGCCATCTAGATTTATATATTTTTTTAATCCCTTTCTCTATTAGAATATTATACAGATACTGGCGGTCAATAGAATCTTAATACTTTCTGAAATCGATATACAGCTGGTGAACAATACCAGTGTAGTCTAATGTTTTCTGTAATATTTACCCTAAAGAAAATATCTCATCAATAGTTGAACGATTTATATATATATATATATATATATATATATATATATATATCGATGATCAACAATGACATCAATACTTTGCGGATCTTCATAAGGAGGTGTATACAATATGGAGTTCCAGTTGAAACAGCCATCAGTTCCAATCAGTTTCCTTACTTATTAATATAACATGGTCAACCATCAAGTATTCAATGAAAAACATAAGTGTTAGTTCAAAATTTTAGCTGCGTAAAAAGTATAATTTTTAACGAATATTTAATAGTTGACCGTTGCATTATAAAGGAAGGAGATTGTCCGGTGTGGCGGTCATAAGTAGGCTAAATAGTGGTAAAGCTATTTTATTAAAATTCGATGTTTCGACCCCACTTTGCAGATGTGAATATACTTCTACAGATGGAAGAATAGAATTAGAGACTTACAGATGTGTTTCACTTAGAACTGGAAAACCAGGAGTAAGGGCAGGTATAGGGGAAGCTGACTTGTTTGGGTAATGAGGAAAAACATAAAATATATACAACTGATAGTCTCTATTATTACCTGTTAGTCCGTTATTCTTCCATTTTATTTACTTATTTATTTAATTTTTGGTTTCCTTTCTCCACATTTCTTTAGGTCTATTATTTCATATTATATCCTTTTTCCTTTTCTTTCAATCTATCCTGTAGATCTGTAGAAGTATATTCACATTTGCATTTATTATATGTTACACTACAACAATTGTTAGCATTTATTTACTTCAGTTTAGGATCTTGTTACTTAGCTTACTCTGCTCATATTTTAATGTACTTGCTGCTTACAAATTCAATAAGGTTATTCACATTTTTTATAATCTTTTTTGTCTAAATATTATGTAACTGCCACTATTCTCTATCTTTTTGTATCTTATCCTTACTAGCCCTGAAGAAGACCTGCAAAGTCGGGTCGAAACGTCGGCTTTTAATAAAATAGTTTTACCACTATTTAGCCTATTTATGACCGCCACCCTGGACCATCTCCTTCCTTTATAATTTTTAATCTATCCTTATTTGATTATTAATAACATATGACTTCAGGATTATCCCTCAGAGAAGCGAACAAACGGAATATCTTAGAAATCATTACGAATAAAACTGTATAAATACAGTTTTTATATATTCTTCAACTATTCTATAAAATTAAATATATTCAGATATTCTACAGAGTGATTTCGTTCTTAATAACCAAGCTCAGGGATGTAATTTTAGACCAAATTTCCAACAGGAAATGTTATTTAATGACGTTTGCCATCAGCCGGTATAAAGGTGGTCGCTATATGCATTAAAACGTTTCATATCTAATGTATCAAATTATAGAAAATTAGTAGAATAATAGAGGATATTGCCCTTTGAATATCAATTGTTTGTTTTCTTTCTTCATGCTAATAATCTTTTAATTGAATTTTAAAATATAATTTATTATTTATATTTAAAAAATAAACTGTATTTATTGTTTTGATTGATGTTGTGTATGTGTTTTGACAGCATATTAGATTTTATATAAATGTTAATGATTTTCGTTATTTAACTGTCTGAGATTTTATCAAATATGCTTTTAATGCATTCTTGTAGTAATATTGTTATAATATTTGTAATGTAGTATATAAATGAATAAAGAAAAAAAATTGTAATAATATAAGAGAAATTATATTTGTTATACAAAGAGAGACTTTATTTGTATGGGAGACTTTCCTGACAACAAATAAAGATTAAATAAATAAAAAAAAGTAGAATATCCATTAAAACGTTCTAGAAGCCATTTGAATCATTATTCCTGTGATTGTTCTCGGTACAATTGGTGCTATAAACGATATCTACTGTATATCCGATTAGAATATATATATATATATATACTGTAGAGATGGGTTAGTAATTGTCTGATGAAAAAAAATTTTTACATTTAATTTTTTTTCAAATCAATTTTGATTGAACTCTTGACAATCTTGTTTCCTCCTCAAAATAAATATACAAATTCCAAGCCTTGTTTGCTACATGATGGACTTTAAAAAAAATAGTATATGATTCTGCTTAGTTTATATTAATGGTAAGATGATGTTATATAATTATACTTATATAAATGAGTCAATTTCTAATGTATTGCAGGAAAAATTGTCAAGATATTACTTATCCTTACAAGTTTTTTACTATATATATCTTCTGACTTAGAAGTAAAGTAAATATATAAAGTATTAGTTGTAGAAAGTTCTTTAAATCGAATTAAATGATAACTTTTTAAAAAATATCTTTGATTTTTCTTGAAAGTGAAGATACTAAGTTAGTAAATTACTTCGATATCAGAAAAGCATGTTTTCCTTTCGATCTCAAAAGTTGGTTATCGATAGATTAGTTAAGCACCGTGAGAAGAAAAATATATCACAAACTTTAACTAGATGTTCAAATACATGAAATATAATCACGATATAATTTCGATGCAAACTTTTTTTTATCCACACCTATTAGAAGTACAGCTAATTAGCGATTCTGCTTTAAGTATACTACTAACAGTGGCTTAATCGGCGTGGAGAAAAGGAGTGCCCAGCGGCATACCTTTTTGATTTGAATTCTGCATATTTTTAGATGAGGAAATGTCCCATTCAACTTCTTTTGAGCCTCCGATGTGTGTTTTCGGGCATGTTATTCCTGATCATCAATGTGTTGGTATGTCCATGTAAGTTAGTTTGAAATTTTTTGTAGTGTGTCAGTATATGGTCGTTAACTTTTGGCATGTTTACATCTTTATGTAAAGTAATGTTTGTGGCGTACCATGGAGCTTTAGTTATGGTCCTAAAAGTTTTTGACTGAAAGATTTGTTGTTTTCCTATTTGGATCATTCTGGCTGTTCCGTATATTTGAGAAGCGTAGGTCCATACAGACTTTGGGAGATAAATGTAGGTTCGTCGTATACCAACGAATTCCTGTCCTACAGTTTCCTTTAACAATACTCCACTTATCCCTGTTGAGCAAATCCGATACCTAGTACTCCACCTGGACAAACGACTAACTTGGAATTCTCATACTAGACTGAAACGACAAGAAACCGCTCGACGTTTCCGATTACTTCAGCACTTACTAGATAAACGCTCTAAACTTCCCATTAATTACAAAAGACTCATATACTTGACTATAATAAGACCTATTTGGACTAACTGAGTTGAGCTATTGGGCTCCACTAAACCATCGAATTCCTCTCGCATCCAAACCTTACAATCCAAAATCCTTCGTAAAATCCTCAATGCTCCTTACTTTGTCACTAACAAAATTATCCATAAAGATCTTAATGTTCCTTATCTTTCAGATCTGGCCCAATCCAGATACCTATCCTTCCATAATAAACTTCAGAATCATCCCAACCCTCTCGTTTCTAACCTTGCTTCCTCTTCAATTCCTGATAACCCTCCGAGGCGTCTGAAAAGAAGATGGCCCCGTGATCTCCTAATGTAGTCATATCATTAGAGTGCTACCATTGGGTAGTTACTCAGCAAGTGTATTCATGTCATTATATCTATTATGTCCAAATTTACTTGATGTATTTATGTAATAAGTTGTAAATGTCATAAAGAAATAAAAAAAAAATGTAGATGTACAGTTTCTGTTTTAATTTTGATTTAAATTGTCTTGAAAGAAGTGAGTATAATATTCGTAGTCTGAGGTTCAACTTGAAAAAAGTTAAATTCAGAATTATAATTATACGAACTACCCCGCAGCAAAATTTTCTTACTAAACGAGAAAACAAAAAGGTAGAATGAATATGACCAAATGTTTGCGTGTTTGAATATTTTAGTAATGAATGTGGATGTACAAAAATATTTATTTATAAAATATACATTATGCTTGCTTTAGGCAATTTTATTTTATTCACTTAGTTTAATTTTTTCTTTTCTGATATTTTATGAACTGATCTGATTTATTTGTTACTGTAACGTACCTCTGTGTGAGTGTGTTTATGTGTCAGTAGATGAGCCGAGCAGTTTCTTGTCGTTTCAGTCTTGTACGAGTATTCCGAGAAAGACTTGTGTCCAGGTGGTGTCCTAGATATCGGATATGTTCAACAGGGATGAGTGAGGTATTATTAAAGGAATTCATAGGTTTACGACGATGAGTAAAGGTGATTTGATGGAATTTATCGGACTTTGCTTTAATCCACTGTTTTAAATTTAATTAATTAAACATTAAATGAATTTGAAGAGAAAGTTATTTATTTGATTATATCGGTAAGTATAACTTGTGTGACGTATGCCGCATCAGATTTTTAAAAATAATTTACAAATAGCTGATATATTTATTAATTCTTTTCAGAATTTTTGGCCTAATACCAATAAATTATGTCAAAACCCGTCAATAAACAAGATGGAAACTTAACGAACTCATTTGCATCGAGTTAAAGCAGTTTAAATAGCCACAAACTGCTTTCTATTATTTATAATGACATGCTTGTTTGTTTGCGGCGTTTGGTTAATTCACCCATCGCTGGAATTGAGGGCTGAATTAGAGATTGGGAACTGAGTTTATGTTAGCCGAATTTACTTTCCTTTAATGGAGGGAAACGGTGTATAGAATATGAATTTCCACGAATTTGTCAATATCATACGTCGTGAGGTTACATTATATCAGAGGTCGCTTAGCTTTAGTAAAATTTATCTTTGGCAATTTATAATGGTTAACCGTCAAATAAAATATCATATTTGTTGAAGAGTTAGTTGAATAAAACAAAATTTAAATATAGTTATTAATATTGAATAAATAATAACATTTTCAGAATGCGGATGGAAGATTTTTTATACAAAATCAGGTGCAGTGCGCATAACACAACTTTTATTTGCCACCGTATTTTGAGTAAAAAAGTCTGGTGACGGCTTTCAATTACCACCCTCTTATTAGCAGAAATAAGTATTTTCAGACAAATGGGAAGCGAAAGTAAAAATTATAGACGCTATATTTATTTACAATTCATTGTGGGTAATTTTATTTGTTTGATTACCCTTATATATGCGTATTATATATGTGTGTGTGTGTGTGTGTGTATGAATATATATTAATTTTTATATTCCAGTAATATATACAATTAAAGATTAACTAATATCAACGATAGTATTTATGGAAACCGCATATGTATATGTACAAAATAAAGTCCGTTTTATATTAAGCTCATGTTACCTATGGAAGGAAGCCTGTTCTAATCTTTCGGGCGATCTTCAGTGAGTCATCCTTTTGTTCCTCAAATTCAACTATTATCTGTTACTCTCCTTTAGTTAATTATCAAAATCTTTCATATTTTATATTTAACTATTTTTTGTATCTAAGAATAATGTGAAATGGTTAATTTTTTTTCAAAATAAAGATACTTCAGAGTAAGCTAATATTGAAAATTAGCCATTTAAGCCCGGTTATAGAATATCAAAACTACATTTTATTTTAAATTGCTTAATTTTACACTGACGTAATGCATTTAATCAAAATCGTTTTAGTATATACAAACCTTAAATATGCAATTTCACTTTCGTACGTAGGCTTTTCCTATTATATACTGCTGTAATAGTGGGAACTAAACACCAAAATGCTTCTGTGACAGCATTTGCTAATGACATAGCTGTCTCAAGTAGTAGTATGAATGCCAACAAATCTATGCAGCAGGCGGAAATAGCTTGTGAAAAAATTGCAGAACAGCTAAAAATATTAAACATAGATGTTAATCCGGAAAAGACGAAAGAAATTATATTTTCATACCAAAAAGGAAAAAAGAAAATGCCAAATGAATTCAAAATTAACAACAACAGTATTAAATTATCGACTTAGTTAACATATCTCGGTAATCACTTCAACAGACATTTAGATAGAAAAATTAAAACAGTAAGATCTTTCGAAAAACAAACCTATCTTTCTAAAGTTTCTAGTCTATACAAGTATAATACAACTCTGTTGTATGGTACACCTCTGTTCGAACATATCAGCAAAACAAGTGAGAAAAGATTACAATATTTCCAAAATGGAATAATTAGAAAAATTGTAAGAGGAACAACGCTGCAGAGAAAGAAGTCAGTTGATATACAAGCAACACTAAACTTATCAACAATAAAATTTTTTTTGCAAAACGAAAAAAATCATTATTCGCAAAATCTCAACAATTTATTTATTTATTTATTTGATTTTTTTTGTTGCCTCTACCCTATAGGGTCATTGGCAACACCTTTGAATTACACTCTGTTGTAGAATTTTATCACTTTTAAGAACCTTAAAGTTTTTTTAACTGCACTTTCATGGTCTTGTAGATTTTCTTTTAGACTCTGTGCCATGTCTAACTTTTTCCTTGTAGGATCAAATGTAGGGCATTCTTGAATAATGTGCTTTACTGTCCTTTGGACATTGCAGTTCTCGCAGGTCGGAGGATCAAGTCCTCTTAGTAGGTAGGAGTGCGAGAACTCACAATGTCCAATTCGCAGTCTGCAAAGGGCTGTCTCCTCTTTTCGAGATGATCGGTGAGAGGTTTCCCATTTTAAACAGTGGGGTTTAATTTCTTTTAATTTCGATTCTCCTTGTTCCCACTTGTTTTGCCACATGTTCCACACATTCTCCTTAATTTTTATAACGTAATCCTCTAGAGGGATTTCATTAATTGATTCAACGGATGTTGTATCTGGCTTTCTTGCCATGTTGGCTGCTTGATCGGCTTGTTCATTACCGATGATCCCGCAATGCGAAGGGACCCAAATGAACACTACTTCTTTGACCTTCTCCGTTAGTAGCCCTCAAACGTTTCTTACATCTATTGCGAGAATGGTTTTGGGCCTGGTATGTTCAATAGTTAGTAATGAACTCATAGAGTTTGTCACCACTGCCCAATTGGTAGTTTCACATGTCTCTATGTGTTTAAGAGCTTCTCTGATTGCTAGCATTTCACCAGTAAACACTGAACAAGCCTCCGGAATTTCGAAAAGTTCTCAAACCCTCTTTTAAACAATTTCTTACCAGCCAAAATTTCAAAACGTTGGCAAACAATCACATGAGATAGATGTTTTATTAATTTAATTAGCTCTAGTGGATAAGGTCAACTCAAGCCTGAGGTGAGCCCCCTCACCTTTATATTGCAGATGAAGAACGGAATATTTAGAAACGACAAACATTTAAAAAATAAACCTTAAAATACTTTTAAGCAATAAAAGGACTATTATGAAGACAATGAAAAGGATTTTAGTGAAAAATAAAATAAAAAGGGGCTATAAAAAAAAAAAAAGACATTAATAGTTCCCAATATTTAAAGTTATTTTATGACCGCCTCTCAGAACCATCAAGTAAATGGTGAACCATCAAATATCCAATAAAATTTCTCTCAATAAACAGGAGATAAATACTCAAATTTTAAATCCCTGATAAGGTCCAAATCATAATGTAATTTAATAAAAATCTTAATATTGTGTCACAAAAAAGAAACAAACCAAGTTCAAAAGCTTGGGTCTAAAGAGAAAATGAATATACCGTTGGAAGTTAATTTCAGAACAGAATTCATTTCTTGTTAAAATATTTACTCCGAGCTAACCCAGTCGTGAATATAGCTTCTTCAACAGTCGGTTTCAGGGCCTCTTAAGAAGAACATAATTTCGGAATATGTTTAGGCACAATTAAGGTGGGGGGAGGGCTCTCCACCAGCTCTTAGCACTGGAATAAAAGTTAATGGATGCCGGTTTACCTCAAATTTATTACTTAGACCTTAATGAGATAAAAGCACCAAGTACTCTCAATCCTAATTGGTCTTTAGAAGGGATAGTGCCTTGTACCTGAGAGGGGGATGATAAGGGGGTTGGTAACCCCTCAGGTAACTTGGGCTACCTTACTCAAGCCTAATTAACAGGTACAATTAATAAACTTATCGGTAGGAGGTTTCCTTCTTATGGGCTTTTAATCGCCAAATTCAGCTTTTTTGAGGAGTTTATTATAATTCTTTCTTAACACCTCTGTCTGAAAAAGGATTTTGTTTTCTTTTATTTATTTTATTTTTAAATAAAACAACAGGATATAAGATACACTCGGATTTAATACAATTTTTCTTGACATTTTCAAACAATAACAACAAATAATAATATACTTTATGAATGATAAATATCCAGGACGCAGTTATTATCAAGTTTTTTATTGATTCCGACAAGAAGGTATAAAACCTAAAGATAAGTAAATTAAAAAAAATAAAAACTCAATCATACCTATGTATAATTTATGCAATAAGGCAGGAAATCATAAGCCAGGTTTGTCCCTAAAACTATAGAGGGAAAAGCAGGACTTCAAAATATCCCTGTGCTATTTTCTCAATCGTGCTAAAGCCAGAGAAGATTGAGTAAGAACGCTTTAGCCGCAAATACACATGTCATGAGTTGAGAATCTGGTCTTTGCCAAATATGCCTTATCAAGAGCATTGATATTTTTTAGGCATATTTTTCGGGTTTTATTGTATATTATTTGATATGTTCTGCGAGTTTTTACTATATAACTATCCAGACTCTAACTATAGTGTTTTACAGTATTTAATATGTCAGAATGAGGTTATTGTTCGTCTCTAGTTTGATAATGAATTATTTAGGAGAAGAGGAGAAATTGTGAAGTAGATAATGGAAGGTGGTAATAAGGGAAAATGAAGAAAGGCGTTGAGATGAAGAAGGCTTTGAAGAGTGGACGCAATATCACTCATGAGAAGAAAGCCCCCCCCCCCCTCCAACGGCCCCCTCCCAAATGGGATCCTGATATCGTTAGGCCATTCTCTCAGGATATCTTCTTCCTCTTCCAAATGCGTCCTGTCTAATGTAGGAATCCTATATCTCCTTCTATCCTTCTCATTTAATTAGTACAGGAATTTGAATCATAACCGCAGTATTGTAGTAGATAGTGCTCAAATATTTAGTTATTCTTTGATAGTGATAATCATAGAACTATTAGTTCTTGAGAACATTGGGATTTTTAAACTATTTATCGTTTAAACTAGTCCTAATAATGTAAAAATAATAAAAGGTTAATTTTTATTCGCTAGTGCTATGTATTGTAAAGACCGCGGGTGGAATAATTATTTTAAAGGTATAAATAAAGAAACATCATAAGTGCTCACATCTGGCGATACATGAGAGAGGGTAACGACCCACGAGGACAACCTTTTGTAAGTGGTAATAAAAACCTTTAAGAACCACCGACCAAGACCGATAATTGAGTGTTTAAACAGGATCCCGAAAGAGCTTTTCACACCTTCCACCAGAAATACGTAAATCTGTACCTGCTGCTTTACCTTGGCCTAGGGGAGAGGGCGTGGTCACCCCTTAGGCTAGGAATATTCAGCCAATCAGAGAAGACTACCAAAAGAGAGGGGGATGAAGAAAGGTGGGAAATAGCGAACTAGGACTAAGGACTTCCTTTTGGGACTCAGCTGAGGAGAGCTGGGACACAGGCTAGGACTGGATCAGGAGAAGCGGAGAGAGGAAGATATGGACTGATAGCTGGGACTCAGGCTAGAAGACAGCCGGAGGGAGCAAGATGAAGACTTGAAGACCAGATCGACGGAGCTTCCAGAGAGGTAGCCAGAACAGCTAGAGATAACGACAACACCCCTCACCAGCTAGCTAATAACCCTCATTTAGTTATACAGATGTAGATTTGTGTTGGCAACCATAAATCATTAATTAATAAAACCAGTAGAACACATGTAACTCTAATCAAGCATTCTCCTCTAGTATGATTCTTTCAACTATTTTTATGTACATAGGTTTCTTAATTATCATTGTATATATGTTTTGGTTATTTAAATTTGTAAATATAATAGTTAGTAAACCATCTTGATGATTTTACATTCTACCTTGCATGCCACCAATTAGTTATAGAACAAATAGTAAATTTAAAAACATGATACCTTTAGAAAAGAAATCCAATAAAAATTACATGGTTCAATCTAGGATACTACAGTAAGGGGTCTGTGGTATCTAACCATTTAATACAGAATTAATATATTTTTCGGTAGATCGGTTCCCTTCTGGGACCGATATAAATACCAATATAAGTATTAAATACAAATCAATGCGGTTCCATGGAACCCTCTACTCGCCGTAGAAACGCGAGGCCAGGAACATAGCACTAGTTTGTAATTTGCTTGAAATAGCTAAGGCCGCAAGTGGGGACTTGCGGCCTTTGTCAGCTAACTGCTTCCTCCAAACAGTTTTCGCAATATTCATTAAATTAATGATAGAATTACGTAACTAATTACTATTTGGAAAAGTATATACATCCTAAGGGAACGTACTTTCATATCTAATTAAATATCTTTGTAGATTGATAGGAAAGTAGTCATCTACTAATATATTTCATTTTTTATACTTATTTTTTCAGCCTCATAGCAGACTGAAACGACAAGAAACCGCTCGACGTTTCCGTTTACTTCAGTGCTTACTAGACCATTGCTCTAAATTTCCAATTAATTACAAATGACTCATATACATGACTATAATAAGGCCTATTTGGACTTATGGAGTTGGGCTATGGGGCTTCACTAAACCATCGAATTTCTATCATATCCAATTCTTACAATCCAAAATCCATCGTAAAATCCTTGATGCTCCCTACTTTTTAACAAATAAAACCATCCATAATGACCTTAATGTTCCATATGTTTCCGATTTGGCCAAATCCAGATACCTATCCTTCCATAATAAACTTCATAACCATCCGAATCCTCTTGTTTCCTATTCCATTCCTGATAACCCTCTGAGGCGTCTGAAAAGGAGATGGCCTCGTGATCTCCTCATGTAGACAAATTATTAGAGTGCTACCAATGGGTGGTTTCGCAACAAGCGTGTTTCATGTGATTATATTCCTATGTACACATTTACTTGATGTATTAATACTAATACAGTTGTAAATATCATTATAAAAGTTAAAAAAAAAAATTAAAAAAAATAAATTATCATTAGAGTGCTACCGTTGGGTAGTTTATCATCAAGTGCTTTCACGTAATTATATCCTTATGTTCAAATTTACTAAATGTATTTCTTATATACAGTTGTAAATATCATTTTTTTTAAATCTTATTTATTGAAAAATATTTCAATCTGTCTCAAGGACATTTATAATAGTGTTCACAGATCACATTCCCACTCTATGTACAGTAAATAAAATAAATTATACAGAAACATAACATATATACAATAAATAAGAATAAAATAACCTAAAAATAAATGAATAAAAAGAACACATACATACATATATACAATATTTACAATCTGGTGAGGGAACTCCAAACCAGACTTGTCCCTCCAACTGTGGAGGGAAAAGCATAGCTCCAGGAGATCCCAGCACTTCTCTCTCAACCGCGTCACTGGGGCTAACCCCTAGATAGGTCCCTGGGGCTCTAATTTACTAGATTGCAGTACTTTCCTTACCTAGTATAGGTAGGAAAGTAATAAAACACGAGCATACTTTTATACAACATTTCCAGAATCCATTCACTCAGGAGAAATGCGAGCCAAGCCTTTCTTCTCGCTCGTGGAAGGGAACACAGGACTCTAGGTGATCCCAGCGCCTCTTACTCAGTCGCATTACTGATATTAAGGACCAATAGAGGACGAATATTTAAACTTGGTTTAACAATGGGGCCCATTTAACTACACATTTCGCCTCAAGGCTAATAGATTTCGTCCTGTGAATCGGTACACGTCAACATCCGAGTTTTTTTTCGGATGTGATAGGCACAACAACACTAATTTAAATATTCATGGATGTCAATTTCCTTATCATTCTAACAAGATGTTTAAGTAAATGTGGAAGTACATTCCCTAAGGTTGGATAGAATTTCATATCAATTCTAACCAAATACTGGTCTTAGGAAATATGAGAAAATAGCAAAAAAAAAAAAAATATGTAGAATTAAATTTTGGTACATCTAAATTCTTTTTACCGATAAATACGAAGCTGAAGTTTTTGCCCAAAATCTTGTTTTTATCTAGAATTATGTTATAAGATAAGGTTTTCCTCTGAGCGGCCGTTGCTCATAATCGATTCCCATGATATCTCGATACCTCGAATTATGTTTTGTGGTCGAAGTTGTTTTGGCATCCCAACATCCAAGACTTCCAAACTCTCCATCGACCCGGTCTTCTGGAAGCTGCTGGTAGTTGGCTATTGTGTTTCAAGGCATTATCCTTTTGACAGGTCTTCAAACTAGTTTATCCACAGCTAACTTGGGATCAGCGATCAAACAATATCTCTATAATTATCATTTTAGCAAACTGATGTATAGTTGAATTAGATTAGTTTGATTAAAATATATTAATTAGTTTTTTTTCTTCAAATCTTCATGATAGTGATAGTGATTATTATCAGTTTTGTTGTTACGTTATTAAATGGCATGATGAAGAATAGTTTAAATGTCTTTATTTTGAAAATATTATCTCTCAAGTTTATTTAAAATTAGTCAATATTTCTTGAATTTCAGACGAGGATTTTATACTGATTTGTATATAGAATAGAATAGAATAGCGTCGTATACATTTCAAAATTTATTATAGTTACATGGCCAACAATAACGCAAAACGTGCTGAAATAAATCTTCTAGACAATATATTTCCATAACGCTGGTTACTTTTTTTTTTTTTTTAAACTTATTTATTGAAAAATATTACAATCTGTCTCTAGGACATTTATAATAGAGTTCACAGATCACATTCACACTCTACGTACAATAAATAAAATAAATTATACAGAAAAATAATATTTTTTTTATTTTTTTTTATTTGGGTTTTATACAACTTAAGGAGTCATATCCCCAACACCTAAAAGCCACTGCTCCCTGTCCATCCAATCTCCTTCACGAAGCCCTCTGGCTGCCATGCTTTCCTCCACGTCCTCTGTCCATTTCTTCTTTGGCCTTCCACGCTTCCTTCTTTCAGGTGGCATATAGTTATAAATTTTCTTTGGCCAGCGGTTCTCATCCATCCGCATTAAATGGCCATACCACTTTAGCCGTTTGGTCCCGATCAGGTGAAGGATGTTCTTTTGACATCCGACCTTGTCTCTAATAGCTGCGTTTGGAATCCGCTCCATTCTAGATATGCCACAGCTTCTTCTCCAGAAATCCATTTCCATGGAAAGCAACTTATTTTCCAACTTTTTTGTCAGTGTCCAGACTTCTGATCCGTAAGTGGCTACGCTTTCTACAAAGGAATGGTATATCTTCTATGGTATATGGTATATGGTATAAAAATAATATATATATATATACAATAAATAAGAATAAAATAACCTAAAAATAAAAAAATAAAAAGAACACATACACACCTATATACAATATAACTTACTTTTAAAACATTTGAAGCAGTTTCGTAGAAAATGCAATTTGGTAGGTGGTATCATTCAGTACACACAAGTGGCTTTTTTTGTGTAAAAAAAATTGACTTTGCTAGTGTTTTTTATTTCCTAATCAAATGATTTTAGGATATTTTTTTTTATGTTTTGTTATTTTCTGGCTATCCAGATTGAATAAAAGACTAACTTTGACGAAATTAAGTAAAATTCTGATTCCAAGTGACGAAAACAGTCAAAATCGCCAGTCCACCATGTTTAGAAGCCAATTTGAGGCAGTGCGTTCATTTATTTTTTGGAGAACATTGACTTTTTTTTTTATATATAAATAGTTGATAGTAGAATGTTAACAGTCTTTAACAGTGGCAGATAAATATTTAATAATAAGAAAAAGAAAGAAAATTATTTATTTTATACAAGCATATAATCAATACTCTTTATATGATTATATGAAACAATGAATGATACAGGGTAAATTAAAATAAATTGGGGCCTACCGCGTGACTATTAATTTATAAATGTGTCCTCAAGTAGAATAAATCAAAAATATTTTAAAATTGCCATATCTCTACGAATAATGCTTTGATTTTGATGAAACTTCTTTCATCTTTTTAGGAAATATAAATACTTCTTTCTAGGAAACGTCTTATCACAATATATACAAAAAAAGCCAGAGACCATATCTTTGCTCCTAATTGTCCGATTTTAACGATTCTTTTTTGGTTTTTAGGAAATTTCGTAAACTTTTAAAAATACAACATCCAAAAAAGTGGTTTGGTTTCGATGAAACTTTTTTTCATTTTTTAAGAACTTTAAATACCTTTGAAACATCTTATCACAACATCCCCAAAAAAGTGTATACTACGTGTGTGTACCATTCCTCGTAACTTTTTTTCCTGGTTCTTTTCGTTGAAGTATGTTATATAGTTAAATTTAAAAGGTGTCGAGAAAATGACCTTAGCTAAGTTTACACCACTTAATTATACAATCATGTAACGAGTTTAATAAAAATCTTTAGAGCCGTTTTTGAGAAATTGTGAAAATGTGTTTCAGCGTTGATATAAAGTGACACTTCCGGTCAGCCGATTTTAAGGAAAAAGTTGCTGTCACATCCAAGGCTATCTTAAATACGTATCCAACCTATCTTAAATACGTAATATCAGTTTCGTACGACTTTTCGTTTTTGATCTAGACTGCTAACGTACAAACACACAGACACACAGACCATTTTTCGGGAATTGGTTATTTGGAATCAAGGTAACCATAAACGTTGAAACCTCAAGATTAAAAAATTTTCTCGATCGCAATACTTACCCTTACTATATATTACATATATACGTAAATGAGAATTAAAAATATTTTAAAATCGCGATATCTCTACTAATGCTAGTGCTTTGATTTCGATGAAACTTCTTTCATTTTTTAGGCAATTTAAATACTCTTTTAGAAACGTCTTATTACAATATATACAAAAAAGTGTATACTTTTTGAATTATTCGGAATTTAATTTTAACATCCCTCGTAACTTTTTCTCCTGGTTCTTTTCGTTGAAGTATGTTATATAGTTAAATTTAAAAGGTGTCGAGAAAATGACTTTAGCTAAGTTTCATTGAAATCGGTACATTCGTTTAGGCGGTACAGTCTATAGCAAGCCAGGTTTTTCTGCATTTTTATTTTTTTTCTTCTTTATTAACTTATCAAATTCTTTTAAAAGTTATATGTAGCATTTTTTCGTAAAACATGGATAATGTGAAATGATTAACTTTTTAAAATAAACCATATTAAAGGTACTTTAGAGGAAGACATATATGAACATTGGGCATTTAAGCCCTGTAAAGTTAAATAAACGGGGATAAGACCTAATTGATATTAAAGACCACTTAATTATACAATGATACACCGAGTTTAATAAAGATTGTTAGAGCTGTTTTTGAGAAAATTGTGAATATATGTTTCAGCGTTCATATAAAGTAACACTGTTAGCCGATTTTAAGGAAAAAGTTGCTGTCACATCCAAGGCATATATCTATCTTAAATAAATTTGATATAGACTGCTAACATACAAACACATAGAACATTTTTCGAGACTTGGTTATTTGGACTCAGGTCACCCAAAACGTGCATTTACGTTGAAAACTCAGATTCAAAAATTTTCTCGATCGCAATACTTACCCTTACTATATATTACATATGTAGGTAAGTGAAAGTAAAAAATTTTGATGAATCTTGCCCTCGATATTATTTGAAAAATGTTAAATCCTTAAATATTTGCCCTGGCAGTGTTAACCGTGCGGTGGCTAGCTATCACGCCCCCCGCCCAATATCTAATTTGGCCGGCCCCCCTCTCCATCTCTTCCCCCCCCTCTCCATCTCTTCTCCCCCCCTAGGGCTGAGGTGAGTTATAGCTGGCGAGGGTTATTGACTGAGGACCCAAATAGCCGGAACAAACACCCACCGATGGATATCCTTCTCCGACCTAGGTGTCGATATATCGAGTCCCGGCCCTATGGTCTCTAGCATTCATTAGTCCGGTATAAGGGATAGGGTATATCCAGCGGGACGATATTGTAATTTTTAGATCCAAAACATGATACATTAGATAAATACTATGTCTCTCAATATTAATAATAATATGTAATTAGTTAACCTGGGCGAATAATACATAAAGTAAAATGAAAGAATGGTTAGAATGATCAGTAAAAAAAAAAGTTTTTATTTATTTATATGATATTTACAACTGTGTATAAAAAGTACATCTGGTAAATTCGTACATGGATATAATGACATGAAACACATGTTGAGAAACTACCCATTGGTAGCACTCTAATAATATGTCTATATTAGGAGATCACGTGGCAATCTTCTTTTCAGACGCCTCAGAGAATTATCAGGAATGAATAGGAAGCAAGGTTAGAAACAAGAGGGTTGGGATGGTTATGAAGTTTGTTATGGAAGGATAGATATCTGGAATGGGACAGGTCAGAAACATAAGAAACGTTAAAATCGTTATGGACAATTTTATTTGTGACAAAGTAAGGAGCAGAGATGATTTTAGGAAGGATTTTGGATTGTAAGGATTGGATAGGTGAAGAGTTCAATGGCTTTGTGGAGCTCCAAATCTCAACTCTGTAAGTCAAAATAGGTTTTATTGTAGTCATGTATATGAGTCTTTTGTAGTTAACTGTAAGCTTAGAGCGTTTGTCTAATAAGTGCTGGAGTAGTCGGAAACGTCGAGCGATTTCTTGTCGTTTAAGTCTGGTATGAGGATTCCAAGTTAAACGTTTGTCCGAGTGGAGTAAATGGTACCGAAATTGTTCAGCAGTGATAAGCGGGGTATTTTAATCGAAGTTAAAAATAAGGTTGTGCAAATGTAAATGTTTAACGAGTTTCAAAACAAGATAGCAATAATATTATTAATAATAATAATAGTTAAGCAGTTAAGTTAAATTTAAAATATATATTTATATTTACAATATATATAAACTATTATATATAAATATATATGAATGTAAATTATAATACTATTATAAATAATAATTTTTTATAAGGAACATTAAGGTCATTATGGATGATTTTATTTGTAACAAAGGAAGGAGCGTTGAGGATTTTACGAAGGATTTTGGATTGTAAGGATTGGATGCGAGAGGAATTCGATGGTTCAGTGGAGCCCCATAGCTCAACTCCGTAAGTCCACATAGGTCTTATTATAGTCAAGTATATGAGTATTTTGTAGTAATTGGGAAGTTTAGAGCGTTTGTCTAGTAAGTGCTGAAGTAATCGGAAACGTCGAGCGATTTCAGTCTGGGATGGACGTAAAAATTAACTTCAATTATTAAATGAGTCTTTCAGTAAACAGAATTACTGACTCGAATTATATTTGGGAGTAAAGTCATTTCAGTGATATTTCTATTTGGAAAATTTTTAATATCTAGTGTTGCCCAAAATCGGTCTTGGTCTTGCACTTTGAAAGAACAAGACCAATGCCGCCAAACTGTTGCAAGACCAAGACCAGTGCCGGTAAAAAAAAAAATCCATTTTTTTGAATAAAAATTTAGGGGAAATTAGTTACTAATATTTGACAATCTTAGTTACTATAATTGATATAACCAATATACTTTTGAATTTAACTCCTCTAATTTTTCATTCGGTCTTAGATAGGTTTCTCCTATCTAAAAAAATACAGTAATAACTCTATAGCAATAAGCTAATAAGTAACTGCAAGATTGTTGCGATACTCAAGCGTCCAAGACTGAATTTGCAAGACTCGAAGTCTCGAATTTGGCAACGCTAATCTTTACAGACCGTGAGTAAGTTGATTCCAGAGTCGGTAATTGCAGTGTTTAAATAAATAACTCTAAATAAAGTTATACATTTTCTCACTAAAATTAATAATTAAAAACGTTGAAATCGGAAACGTCGAGCGGTTTCTTGTCGTTTCAGTCTAGTATGAGGATTCCAAGTTAGTCGCTTGTCCAGGTGGAGTCCTAGGTATCGGATTTGCTTAACAGGGATAAGTGCTAACAAAGTAAGGAGCGTTGAGGATTTTACGAAGGATTTTGGATTGTAAGGATTGGATGCGAGAGGAATTTGAAGGATTGGTGGAGCCCCATAGTTCAAAGAAAAAAAAAAAAAAGTAAAAATAAATAAGTATATTCATTTTTTATTTTTGCCGATGTTTCGCCATAAGTTCAGAGCGACAAAAAAAACCCAGAAAACAATAGGTATGAGAAACTTTTGACATTAAAACTTTAAAAAAAAATAATATGTAGATGAAATGTATAGTCTAAAAAATGAAGTGAAATGAAAAATAATTCTATTCTATGACTGAACCCCGCTTAGAATTAGTCTGGCATGTAAATATCAAACAAATATATAGCACAACTATTAAGTAATTTGTAAATATATATATATATATATATATATATATATATATATATATATATATATATATAAAGATACTTGTTGTTGTGTTGGAGAGAGTGAGAAACCCTGAGGAACACTTCTTGTTAATTCAAGCGATGAGGAAGGTAGAATAAATTTAAAGTAAAATAAAATAGTCAGAAAAGAATTAAAGTAAAATAAAGAGGTAGAATAAATTTAAAGGTATTATAAAATAACGGTAACAAACTTAAGGGTAGAAAATAGCGGAAGTTAATATATATAATATAACGGTAACGGAGTAAGGAAATTATGAATAAAAACAACAGTAACAGAGAGGTATGAAATAAATAATTAACGGAAACAAACTTAAATAACCATATCTGATTTATTATTTTTGAGATTATATAGTAGCAGAAAAAATTTTGAAATAGTTTAAATACTGTGATGTTATGATACTGTGATATTTAAGTAATTAGAAATTAAACGGATTATTGAGTGTGGTATACGATTCAAGATTAAGCTCCTGTAAACAAAACAAAAAGAAAATCAATCTTTCATAATTTTATTGGCCAGACCAGAAAGACCTTAAAGACCAGTTCAGGGCAGTTGAGCATGAGTAAAAGCAGTTCCCGGATAATGGAAATTCATGATAAAATAATAAACTTCGTTATTCTTTAGCAGCCTGATGGAAACAAGATTAGGGAGATACAGACCTGGATATTGAAAGCAACATTTATTTTCTATATATTTTTTTTTTCTCTTATGCCAGTCGTTGGTCATTTGGTCATCCAACATCTGGCTGCCCTTATTTTCTTTATGATAAGACTTGAATTTCTGTTATATATGTTGGGAAATGCATCAGGAAAATGCATATAACAAATCTGAAAAATATTACTTTTACTTTTTTCATTTATAAAATCTTTTTTGTGTAAGTAATAGAAAGTAGGTGCACAACGTTTTAATATAACATTTTTTATGTAATTTTTATTTAATTATTATATTTAAAATTGTATTAAGAATAAAAAAGACACTCAGTAAATGTGAAAAGAGGAAATAATAACATGAAATCACTCGTTGAAATCTAGTCACTGGTAGCACTCTAAAAATTTATTTACAATAGATGATCTCGAGACCATTTTCTTTTCAGACGCTTCGAAGGTTTATCAGGAATCGAAGAGGAGGCAAGGTTAGAAACAAGAGGGTTCGGATGGTTACAAAGTTTATCATGGAAGGATAAGTATCTGGATTGGGCCAGATCTGAAACATAAGGAACATTAAGATCTTTATGGATAATTTTATTAGTGACAAAGTAAGGAGCATTGAGGATTTTACGAAGGATTTTGGATTATAATCCTCCAGTTTGGACACCAAAGACAAAGGTTTGTGTTGTGTGACTGAAGAGCTTGGTTGGTTAACCATGTAATTGTTGGTTGGTTATTAGCTGATAAGACACACGTGTCATCGGCACACGTGGTGATTCTACATTGAGGAAAACCAGCGGTCTCGGAAAAGAGGAAGTCTCGGTCAGCGAAAAGAGGAAGGAATAAGCGTTATTGTGATTTCCTTTAAAGTATCTATCAGTTAGATAGGATCGGATAATGAGTAAATATGGAGGATGTAAGAATTTACGGAGTTTGTAAAGCACTCCCGGATTCCAGAATCAATCAAAAGCATTTTGTAATCTTAATTTTAAATTTCAATTACTTCTATAGTAAACTTCATTTATGCAGTCCACATAACACCAGAACCAGCACAAATCCTATTACAAGATCAATGGAAGTTGGCCTTCACCAAATTACCGAGATCAAACATAAAATTTTACAATGGAACACCTTATTTCCTTTATCTTCAAAGGAAACTATTTGTAATTTAGATTTAGTGATTAATCCTTTCGTTTTTTCGCATCAATTTGAAATGTTTTACTGTCAATTGCTCTTGGTCATGTACGAAACAACCCTACAGCAAAACTTATATATAATATTATTAAATCCTGAAGAGTTTATATATTTTTTTTTTATTTACCTGTAGCATTTATGGCTGATAAAGTATCGAGGCCTGCAAAAACTTTTTCTAGAGGCAGCTTTCGACAGCTAATTAATATGCTGTCATTATCAGGAGCAATTTGCTTTAAGCGAGTGTTCGTTTAACCGTTATAATCCAATCTGCTCTTGGGAGTTTACCATAAAAGGATTTATTAATCTTTCATAAAAAATATATAAATTTCATTTATAGAAGAAGAATAAAAAGATAAATCTTCCAAAAATATTAAGCCTGTATACAAATTTTCTTTCATCTGGCTTAGAATTAATAATTACGAAACAATTAAATAATAAAATTAAATATTAAATATTTAAGAAGAGCAAGTATAAATAAATGAATCATAAATAAATAAAAATCGTTATCTTGATTGATTTGCAATTTTATACAATACAAATAGCAGATTGGTAAAATTAATATCACAGGAACATTATTCTTATAAATATTCGAAAAATGATTATTGAAGAAGTGGTGAATAATAAGTGTTTAATCAAAGTTATTTTTTTCATTATTTATTTATGATATTTACAACTATATTAAGAAAAAATACATTCAGTAAATGTGATAACAGAAAATAAAACATAGAATCATTTGTTGAGAAACTACCCACTGGTATCACTCTAAAAAAAAAGCATTTACAATAGGAGGTCTCGAGGCCATCTTCTTTTCAGACGGTTTGGATTTTTATGAAGTTTGTTATGGAAGGATAGGTATCTGGAATGGGACAGGTCAGAAACATAAGGAACGTTAAAGTCGTTATGGACAATTTTATTTGTGACAAAGTAAGGAGCAGAGATGATTTTAGGAAGGATTTTGGATTGTAAGGATTGGATAGGTGGAGAGTTCAATGGCTTTGTGGAGCTCCAAATCTCAACTCTGTAAGTCAAAAAGGTTTTATTGTAGTCATGTATATGAGTCTTTTGTAGTTAACTGTAAGCTTAGAGCGTTTGTCTAATAAGTGCTGGAGTAGTCGGAAACGACGAGCGGTTTCTTGTCGTTTAAGTCTGGTATGAGGATTCCAAGTTAAACGTTTGTCCAAGTGGAGTAAAAGGTACCGAAATTGTTCAGCAGTGATAAGCGGGGTATTTTAATCGAAGTTAAAAATAAGGTTGTGCAAATGTAAGTGTTTAACGAGTTTCAAAACAAGATAGCAATAATATTATTAATAATAATAATAGTTAAGCAGTTAAGTTAAATTTAAATTATATATTTATATTCACAATATAAATAAACTATTATATATAAATATATATGAATGTAAATTATAATACTATTATAAATAATCATTTTTTATGATAATACTGTTATATAGAATATGTATTATGTTATTTTAGGTAAACAAAAGATAAAAATATCTGAAACATCCTGTATATATGATACTACTATTATATAAAATAATAATAAAGAGAAGAATAGTTGATGTGATCAATCAAATAAGAAGCCAAAAATAAATGACAATATTTATTTTGACATTAGCCGACGTTTCAACCTGAAGTTCAGGCCATCATCAGGGCTTAGAAAAGTACCCGATAACAAGGTATGAGAAACATAAGTAGTGTAGGTAAAAAAATTAAAGTAAAATTCAGTTGTTAGAATAATGACAATAGAAAGAACAAAGAGATAAATGATAATAAGCGGTACAAAGTGTGGGATGATGAAGTAAACATAATAAAAAAAGAAAAAGGTGACATAGGTATTAAAATGGTAATCTTAGAATAAAATGTAAAAACAGAAAAATATTAAGTTTATTTCAATTAAGTTTCTTATTTCAGCCTTCTCAGTTTCTTTCCTCCTTCCTTTCATCCCTCTGCTTATATGTTGCCTATACATCTTGATAGACTTTCAATTTTCTATCTAACTATTCTATTTACAATATCTTAATTTTACTGTTTGTTTCCATTTCTTATATAACTTCATATTTTTCTGTTTTTACATTTTATTCTAAGATTCCCATTTTAATACTTATGTCATATTTTTCTTTTTTTATTATGTTTACTTCATCATTCTACACTTTATACCGCTTATTATCATTTATCTCTTTTTTCTTCCTATTGTCATTATTCTAACAACTGAATTTTACTTTAATTTTTTTACCTACACTACTTATGTTTCTCGTACCTTCTTATCTGGTTCTTTTCTTAGTCCTGATGATGGCCTGAACTTCAGGTTGAAACGTCGGCTAATGTCAAAATAAATAGTATCATTTATTTTTGCCTTCTCATTTGACTGATCACCCCAACTATTCTTCAACTATTATTTTATATAATAGTAGTATCATATATACAGGATTTTTCATCTTTTGTATAAATAAAATAACATAATACATATTCTATATAATAGTATTATCACAAAAAATTATTATTTATAATAGTATTATAATTTACATTCATATATATTTATATATAATATTTTATTTATATTGTAAATATAAATATATATTTTATAGTAGTATTAGTAATTATCACAGTTGAAATTTATATTATTCAGTAGGACTAGCTAAACGAATTCCCATGTGGAGTTATATTACATCACATGCGCTCCCAGACCGAGCTACAACAATCAACCTCATTCTAATTATTGAGGTATTATGTGGGAGGAGATATGTTTAAAGTTTCAGAGCTGTCAGTGGCAAGCTACCATTATATGGAGTGTTTCCTCTTCAACACGATATATAATGGCTATGGAGAATGCACATCTGCAATTAAAATTATTGTAGAATATAGTTTACTGATAAAATAAAGGAAAGGAACTAAACATCAAAAACTGAAGAAGTGTTTTAGACTATTTCTTAAAAGGATTATTTTAGGATAGCTGTTTAAGCTATTTTTCTCAAACTTCAAATGTTACACACACATATATATATATATATATATATATATATATATATGTATATATATATATAAGGTATTTCGTAATTGCAAGATACTATTTTCATATTAATTTATACCTCAAACTAATTTATTAAATAGATATCAAAGGTTAAAGGTTTATTATATATTTACTACATTAAGACTAACTCTACAAAATTTAAGGACTGTAGTTGCTCATCTGTTTGTATAGTTCTGTGTGTTTTAGTGTGAGTGAATACTGTAAAACAGTTAAATTTAGAATTATCATGGGAGACACTTTAACTTTTTTCATTTTTGCAAAACTATTTGTTGATCGGCGTTTACTCATATAAAATTTAGTGTTCCATTATCCGTAAGGCGTTTATTAATGGCCTCAAACGTTTTACGATTTGGTATTCTTTGGTTAGGAAATTTTCCACGATATCTTCGAACAGCAGCAGCACCGTTTCTATGTACCTCGCCATAAGTTAAAAGTATGTCTGTTTGTTTTGGAAAAGTAAATAATTTTGTGTTGTCTCTCATGATAATCATAAATTGAATTATGTCACAGTACTCACTCACACTAAAACACACAGAACTAGACAAACAGATGAGCAACCAATATTGCTTATCGTATATTTGTTTATCAAGTGATTAAAACTTTGTACATTCGGTCTTAATGTAATAAATAAATAATAAATCTTTAACCTTTGATGTCTGTTTAATAAATGTGTTTGAGATATATCTTAATATAAATAATTTTAGTTTATTATGTGTTAGTGAACACATTAAGAATGTGTTAGTGAACACTTTAGGTGTTTTTCTTACTTTGTGGAGAGTTAATTAGATTGAGTAGTCAGATTAATGATGTGTAACGCTGAGATAAGGTTAGCTGGAGTATTTTTTAAAAGTATTTTTGCATATATATTAAAATATCTCAGAAGCTAAAAATCGGACTTGCATAATTTAAGCAAGATAATTGATCAGCACTTCATCCTCTGTGTAGTTGGCTATTACTCAAAAGTTAAATCTATTATTCAAAAATCTTAACGCGTCGCTCTATTAGAGAGGAAATTTTTTATTTTTTTTTTGTATATAAAAGATGTATTTGCGCCTGTCAACTTATTGTTCACAATCAACAAATGTGATGGCGATACATGAAATAATGACATGACAGGCATGGAGAAGGAAAGTACTCAGCAGTACCTCTTCCCTAACTCGTTCCAATTACTTAGGTTGTCTAAGGAAGGAGATCCCTCATTCAACGCCTTTTTAGTCTCCTGCTCATGTTCTGAGGTATGTCAGCTGTGGCCATGTCTCTAATTAGTCTGTTATTATGTTCATTTAAATTATTGTAAAATCGTTGATAAAGGGTCGTTATATGTTGGTCAACTGTTGAAAAGAGGAGGGTCAGTATGTAGAGTTTTATCAGTCACGTACCAAGGTACTTTTGTTACGAGTCGCAATAATTTTGATTGGAACGTTTGAAGTTTTTATAGGTGGGTCTTTTTAGCGATGCCGTATATTTGTGATGAGTAAGTGCATATGGGCTTCAGTAAGTATGTATATGTATTCAGTTTCTGTTTTAGTTTTAGTTTTGAAGATTTGGCAAAAAGAGAGTAAAGTAGTTTGAGTCGTTTGTTAAGTGTCATACGCTTCATTTTAACATGTGGGCCCCATGTCATCCTTCTGTCGAAGGTGAGTCCAAGGTAAAGTACCGTGTCCGTTTATTTAATTTAATAATGAGCTAATATTAATAATTTATATTTCATATTATTAATATGACCTAGTTGATGTTTTCACTTCTATCGTGTGGTCTAAAGCACATACCTTCGTTTTTTTTTTTAGTTTTTATGTAGACGAAAATATCAGAATTCAATAATCTCACTTTAATATAACTGTATAAGAGAAGAAGTTGATAGCGAAAAGCTTATACGTTGCTATGTTATCAACTCCCACTTCTTCTCCTTTATTGGCCCAATCTTATCACTTTTATATAGCCCCCATCTCTTTCCAGCCTCTCTCCTGTACTACACAACCGAAAAGCTTTCATTTGAATGAGATTCTCAACTTTATTACCTATTATCTCCGCTCGGATGGAAAAATTCAAGAAGCTGTTGAACGGGGCTATCTCATACGACAGTTATGACATCGTAAATTTATATATTACAATACAGTTTTATTTCATGACAACTGTTAAGAGCTCACGTATTTTATTTATTTCTACTTCCTTCATTATTATATTTAGGGAGAGGGGTGGCTCAGTGGTATGGCACTGAGCTTCCAATGCTAAAGGTCATAGGTTCGAATCCCGGCTCATGGCAGAAAATTTATTTATCCTGTTTCATCTGCCGTGTGGCGACCCTGGGTCGAGAGACCCTCCTGTGGCACACACAGCTTCTATAAAGTGAATACATTTAATTAAAATAATTAATTAATGGGGAAGACTTGGTGGTTGAGCGAGATCTCAGTCAAATCACCACCTTGACTAATAAACAGTACTTTCCCTAAATAGTGCTGAACCCAAGACCCTTCATGGGTTGTAGTGGTACAGGTTTTTTTTTCTTCTTATTATTATTATTGTATTTGTTCCTGAATTACCTTTACGGTTTCATTCGAGATCCATATTTGATCATACATGCTTTTTTTACACATAATGAGTCAATGAATGCAATATAAAAAAAAAAGAAAAAATAATGAATGAGTCTTTATACAGGTTGTCTCGTAAGTAAATTTCTAAGTTTGAAAAAAAGAGTATTTAAAATCCACCCAATCATGGCATTGCCATTGTGTAAAAATCAATTTCATTTGTACTTGAGTGAAAGAAGAAGTGAAATATAAAAATATTGCATAAATATGTTTATAATATAAAAACTTTTGCTGTAATTTAATAACACAAGATATGATATTATATTTAAATAAATAGGTATTTATTGGTTGTTTATTCCAAAAAATCATAAAGTAACCTTTTAGAAAATTAAATTAGTGACTAACTTGATGAATTTTCCTTTTGTGAAATCCCAACATTATCCCCTTACTATTAGTGTGACAAGTTTTGAAATGTCTATGACAGGCAATGGAAATCACGTAATTTCATTTTAGTAAAGTTCACAATGGAAAATAACAGTTTAATAACTAATATTCCTGCAATTAATAATCATTTATAGGTTAAATTTTCAGATGTACTTTCAAATCTCTCTTGAACTTTTCGGTTGTCAGAATGACTAACTCCAAGTCTTTATTATCGATTTTAGTGATTTTTCTAGTGGAACAATTTATACCTTTATTCACAGTTCTACATTTCAACACTGCAATCACGTACTCTGGAGTCAACTTGCTCACGGTCTGTATAGACATAACTTTTCCAACTAGAAATAACATTACTCAAAAATGTTGAAATTGGAGTTAGCCATTCTGTCAACTGAAAGGCACACATAGATCAGACACTTAATTTCTCTGGTTTATAAAAGCAGGTGGAGTAACTACATTTTTAATGCGTACCGTTGATATAATAAATATAATCTTTGTAATTTAAATGTTCTTAATGATTTGTTATCTGTAAGCTTTAAACTATAGCTCCGTTAAAAATGTACTTTAAAATTTTTTTAGTAGCCCAACAATGCCAGGAAATAATATATATTCAAAGTAAATAAAGGTAAGTAAATAAGGTAAGTAAAAGTTGTGTGTTGTGCCCACCTGATTTTTTCCGTCTATTTCACATTCTCTTTTAGTCCATTATTACTTGCTTTTCCTTTTCTTTCAATCTCTCCTGGAGATCTTTAGGATTATATTCAATATTGCGTATATTATCCATCCTCCATATTACATTCAATTTTTTCTGTATTTCCAATAATCTTCAACAATTGTTACCATTTATTTACTTTAGTTTAGGATCTTGTTACTTAGTTATAATTCGTTTCCTCTGTTTATATAGTTAATTATTCTTAATATATCTTTTTTTTTTTGCAATTCGCACTGTTATGTATCCACCTCATTGTTCTAAAGCATTTTGTATGTTGTTTGTTTTAGCCCTAAAGAAATCACCAGATGTTTATATTAATTTTTATTTTACTCTAAATTATATTTACATCTATTTTATTTTTTATTATAGGTAAGTCATAGAAACGTCATAACGTCATATACTTGATTGGAGAGGGAAAAATGGATGTAACTACCAAAGTCTGACACATTTCAGGAATTTACGATAACTTTAGTAACAAAATCAGAAATTCAACGTATATTATATGATCATTTTCTTCATTATAATTTGTTTGCAATGTGTTTATATTTAAGTGATAATACACATAGTTTTGTACTTTTGTGCTTTTTCGATCATTTTAAATTTAAACTTTGTTAATCCGAACAGGTCATGGAATTTACCTGTACAGATTATAAAGCCGATATAATATATTTGTATTTTATGTTCATTGCTACTTTATTTTAAAAATATATTTATTATTTACATAAAAGTAAAGAGGCAGCCCATAATCTTTGATACAAAAAGTAATAAATAAAAACGTAGATGATAATTCATATAATGATTCAAATATGAGCGAAATTAATAATAATAATATACTTTTTTTTTTATTCTGGGAGAATTCTCTTCAGAAAAAACATAAATTTGGTCTTTGATGTCTCTGAGATATATAAGATGAATCTTAACATAAATAAATATACATAATAAAATCTATTATTATTCAAATAAGGAAAAATGATTTTAAAACTGAAAATAAAAATCTCTATTATATAAAAAAAGTTTTTAGTGTCCGGGTAATATTTTAGATATAATAGTTTTGAAAAAGTCGGTTTATATGTAATACCGAATGAAAAATATTTATTTATGGATAATGATGGAATAAAAATGCAGTACAATATAGAGGAAAAAGTGATTAGCAACATTTGAAGTGGCAAGGAACGCGTATTTTGGGAGTTAACAAAGGATTTGAATTGAAAGAGGTCGGAGATGTATGAAGGACGGCTGGATTGAATGGCTTGGAAGAATAAGGCTATCCGGAAATATTTAATTAATCACAATTATATAATTTGGATACGTCTTGAACTAATATGTTTCATAGCCTAATTTTTACCTCAATAAAAAACATAGAATTTTTTTTTCCTGTGGCGTAACAATGGTTTGGAAGAAATGGGAAGAAATTGGGTAGCACATACATTTTTATACATTAAATAAAATATTAAGGCTTAATAATATAACTATTTAAAAACGATCGAGTTTCTCTGTTTAGTCCATCGAAATAAACAGAATATGAAAATTTACTTTTTCCTCATTTCCTAATTTCGGAAAACTGTCGGGAATAGGGTAGCTTTATCGAATTGGTATTCTGGACTCAGCTGGTCACTTCCATACCTGAATGCCAAAACAGTAAGCCTCCAGGCTTTCTGCATTTTCTTCTACTTTTCGTTAAACGGAATAAAGAAATACACGTTCAATTTGAAATATCTGCCAGCTACGTGTACATTCATAAGGGTCCAGAAATTATCAAACGCTGTCCGATTGGTATTATGATTTTAATTATTATAAATCAATGATCATTTATTCAAAATTAGTATTACAACAAATCATCAAACGTTATCTATATTCGAAAAGAGTTAATAATTAAATAATTTGAAATTAAAAAACAAAATATCTGGTGTGTCCACTCACACGACTTTCCTACCTATTTCAGAAAAGTTTTTATATCTTTACATATGTTCATGAAGAAACAAAAATAATTGAACTCGATACATTTTCCTGAAAATTGATCAAACATAAGATTTGAGTACGATTTATTTGATAAACTAAAGCAATGTAAAGCGGCTTAAGGTAGATCAGTGTAAAAATTTCAACACCCTCTAATATTGCTGATCAACAACTTTTTGCCATAGCTTAGTATTGTCAAACAATAATTTCTGTTAAAAGTAGGGAAAATAGTGAAGCTTGTGTGATCGGGCAACAGATTTTCTTACTTTCACTTAATCATCTTTATTCTCTCATTCACCCATTTCTGAAACCAGGATATGAAACCGTAATCTTACATCAGAAATTGAATAGTTGAATAATTAATAGTTGTCCAAAATGAACGATTTTTATATGGATTTGTAGGGAATTTCATTGCTTTTTAAACGACAGGCTAAACGGCGCAGAAAATCTAGGCACAGAGAGACAGACTAATGGGTAAAATGGCTAAAATTTCCTTACCTAGTATAGGTAGGAAAGTAAACAAGTTTTTAATGTCGAAATGTCATTTTTTCCTCCTTATCTGAGCTAGTCTTGGTCTTGCACACTCAATCTTGGTCTAGTAACAGTCTTGAAGATACATGTTAGCTCATTACAATACAGATATTACTGTAATTTTTCAGAAAGGGGAAACCTGACTACGTCGGAATGAAAAATTTTGTTTTTTATTTGTTTATTTAGAAATATTACATTCAGTCACATCAAGGACATTTATAATAGTGTTCAGAGAGCACACTCACTCTCTATTTACAATAAGTAAAAATAAATAGTAGAGGAATTAATAATAATAAAAATAAATGTACATAAACAAAAGAACTAACCTAATCATACACATTTGGGCTTGAGTGGAGGATCTGGCCATTGCCAAAACTCCAATAGATGCTTATTCACAGAAGGTCTCTGGGCCACTGCCGCTTCAGCCTTCGAGGAGGATTGTAAGGATGGGTGGTGCTGGATAGAGATTGTGCAAGGGAATTTGGATGATAGGTAAGTTTCTGGTGAAATTTGGAGAATTTTTCTGGGATAAGGTCTAGGACAAATGGGATATTAAGATAATGGTGTATGATTTTGTTAGTTACATAGAACGGAGCATCAACTATTGTTCGAAGGACTTTAGATTGAAAGGATTTGATGTTAGAAACTTTTGCTGTCCCCCACAGAAATAAAATTTAGAAGAGTTAAATGCATAAGTATATTGGTTGTACCAGTTCATTACATATAGTAAATTGTCAAGTCTTAATAACTATTTTACCTTAATTATTAGATACAAAAATGTTTTTTTTTACCAGGCTTGGTCTTGTAAAGAGCAAGACCAAGACCGATTTATGACAACATTAATCCAAACTTATTAGTTTCTAGCCTTGGATCCCTTTCGATTTCAGACAATCTTTCTAGAAGTCTAAAAAGCCTGGAGACCTTTTAATATAGAAATATAATTGGAATGCTATCAATGGGTAGTTTGCCTTCATGTCATTATAGAAATTAACATTTAGTTGTTGCATTTTTAGTTAACACAGTAAGGCGGTCTTGGTCTTGGTCTTGCAAAGTGCAAGAACGAGACCGATTTTGGGCAATACGTCTGAGCCATCCTACTTTCTGAATTTTCAGATATAGTCCCGTGATATATGCCCCTTTTTATCAAATTATTAACATCCGTCTGAAACTTCATCAGGCTTAAAAATAAAATAGCTTCATCTCATCCTAACCTACAAATACTTTATATACGCAAATTTTCGGAATTGGGATGTTTTCAATCTGTAGGTTGGGAATCTTTGCCTATTTAATTAGGTGCTAAAAATTTTTAAATATCTACTTGTTTTCCACTTCTTAATATAATTTGATCACAATATTGATAAAAAAAAGTTGACTTATAATAATATTAGGTCCGTGTGACCTATATTATCTCGGATTGGAAATTAGTATGAAATCGTTGGTAAAGAGTCCTTATGTGTTGGTCAACTGTTCGTATTTTTTTAATTTAAGTCAGTTGTGTAAATGCACCAATTAGTGTATATAGGTATGTATGTGTTTTTCGCTTAGTTTTAATTTTCTAATTTTTTAGGTTATTTTATTTTATTATATATACTTTTGATTATTATTTTGCTTCTATTTATTTTATATTTTTTGTACATATAGTGTGAATGTTATCCTACCTCACTATAACTAATGTCCAAGAGACAGATTGTTGTAATACTCAATAAATAAATATATAAAAAATGCACCAATAGCTGACATGCTTAAAAAATCTTTTTGAACTTTCACATGTATAAACTTAAATATTGATGTTGCTGTATTTATATTGGGTTCATCTTATAGAAATATGTTTCACAATACCAAGAAACATTTTAAATCCATGAAATATCATACTGAATTTAAAAAAAAAAAATTAATTTCGAGAAAAAGTTTAGTTGTAACAGTCTGAAAATGTATTTACAATAGGAAATCTCGAGGCCATCTTCTTTTGAGACGCCTCGAAGTGTTATCAGGAATCGAAGAGGAAGCAAGGCTAGGAACGAGAGGGTTAGAATGTTTCTGAACTTTATTATGGAAGGATATGTATCTGGGTTGGTCCAGATCGGAAACATAAGATCGTTATGGATGATTTTATTAGTGACAAAGTAATAATATAGGTCTTATTGTAGTCATGAGTCTTTTGTTAAGGGATCAAAGAGGAGGCAAGGTTAGAAACGAGAAGGTACCAACGGTTCTGAGATTTTTAATGGAAAGATAGTTATCAGAATTGGGCCAGTGAGTATTTTATGAATAAAGTAAAATGTAAATATTACATAAGTAAATAAATATTATTTTAAAATATTTTCTCCTATAGACATAAATCTTCTGAAATTTATTATATTACTATATTACGTAAGATATAATATATATAAGCTACATTATCATAATAATCAAGATTGCTTATAAGAGAAAATAGTAGATTTTAATAATGTGCGAAGAAGTAAATACCAATTTAAATGCAATATAATTCCATCTCCAAAAGGAAACAAACTCATTATATCATATCTGTACGAAGACATTGTAGGCCATTGCTATGGATGTAGCGTCTTTATTAAGCCCATATTTCTGGCGAGGTGGCTTATATCTTCACTAAGGGCGGATGTCCTGAAAATTCTTACGCTGGATGCTCCGTCCACCACTATTTCGTATATCCTGGAAACAATTTTATTATGTCTATGAGAAATGATGACATAACGAAGAAAAACGTATTTCCCAAACTAACGGAAATTGTTAGTTGCAGTTACTTATACATTAAATATGTATATACAATATATAATATGTCTGTGTGTGCATTTGAATATAAATTAAATCTCCTATGAAGGGAGTCCAGTAAAAATTTATCTAAAAATAATATTTAGTTATGGCATTACCATAATGCTTATCATTAGCATTCAATTTGCATTAGTCTGCAAACTCAAAGAAAGAAAGTTTTAAAATGATTCCTATTGCAAAATGATAGATCTAATTCGTAAACATTTTATTTTAACTAAAAGATTTTATCAAACCAAAATAAAACCATTCTCCTGTTTTTTAACACTCCTTCCTCGCCTTTTAGGCTATAGGAGGTTTTCTCAGGCCAGGAGAGAGGGCGGAGTATCAATGTAAAAATTAAGAATCTCTCTGCAGCGGGATGCGAACTCTTAGTTATTTGATCATATATAAACTTTGTATTTTGTACATGAGTTCGGCCTCCGAAACTACACACCTCCCAGAAGCCAATAAACGCTGTCTGCCGAAGTTAGAAGGAAGTCTTTTAGACGAGAAAAATAAAAAGACACTTTTTTTCATTCCATAGTGCATTTTGCATATACAGAGAATACTGCAATTCCTCTTGCCTTTTTTTTTTTAATCCATGTCGAATATATTGAAATTTGTAATACTTTAGAAATAGTACGATTTGAAATATTGAAATAAGTTAGGCTGTGATATTTGTCCACTGTATATACGTTTTTGTGTAAATAGAAATCGTTTGCGAATAAATATATAAATAGAAAAATATATTTATTTTGGACGGTGTCATAAGAATAACAGAATGTTACAGAAAAAAAAATTACTTCTAACAAGATGAATTATTACATTAAATAAATAAATATATAAAAAAATCTTGAGTAAACTAACAATATACATACAAACCAAAATATATTTACACAATATCTATATTCCTTGTATAGTAATAAGAGGATAAAATAATATTCTGGAGTTTTGCATTGTTTAAATTTGCAATATCAGTGGCTTGTTTCTTTATTATTCAGAGAAGTACAATCATATATGAATTATATATAAACTGTTTTTTTAAGATCACCATTTCTATCTACATCTGTAAATAAAATTCGGGGTTCATAACCTGTCAGATATTAATTTCAAAAGACATCGGAATTGAGATGATTAAGAAGATTACGTTCTTATGAGGATAAATGGTAAGAAAAAATAATGGCAACTAAAACGATAAATTGAGAAAAAGCCATAAATAGTTTTCGAAAGAGTGGCTGAGGTGAAGTTGAATTATATCGTAGCGGTAAATAACGGTTTTCTGTAGTCGGGAGTTGAGCGTTGCACTCTCGGCAGCCAGTAAATCTTCCAGCGGCCCAATTATTATATGACATTCTTCCCAAACCTTATCCCGTTTAGTGATTTATATTTCATTAAATTTTGACCCGGACTCCTCCTGGATCCGATATTGCAAAAACTGTATTAAGGCGGGTTTGTTTTTATTGTTTGAATTTTTTGAGAAGATTAAAAACAAGTTTTGATTTACTATTTGGATAACGTAAAGTGGAGGTTTTCTTTCTATCATACCGGTTCTAAAGATCCACTAAATATCTTTACCTATATTCGAATAAATATCAAGATCGCTAGTTTTCAATACAGAATGAGTTTCATGTAGATTTTAATTTACACGTAAAACATCTCGTGCGGTGCGCGGTTCACACAACTTTCTCTTGTCTTCCTTCCTTCATGAGAAATAGGTTTTCTCACATAAAGAACAGAGAAACTAAAAATCACAGACGTTAATAAAATATTTTTTGCAACAATCAATTGCTATGTATTTTTCACAGCCATCTAATATATCATACTTATATTTTGCTATGTATTCTAAAGACTACCTGTGGAGTTTACTTAATAATTTTAAATGTATAAATAAATAAATATCATAAGTGCTCACTTCTGGCGGTTGGGTACCTGAGCGAGGGTAACGATCCACGAGGACGACCTTTTGTAAGTGGTAATAAAAACCCTTAAGAACCACCGACCAAAACCGACAACTGAGTGTTTAAACAGGGTCCCAAAAGACCTTTCATCACACCTTCCACCAGAAATACGTAAATCTGTACCTGCTGCTTTACCTTGGCCTGGGGGAGAGGGCGTGGTCATCCCTTAGGCTAGGAATATTCAGCCAATCAGGAAAAAGACTACCAAAAGAGAGGGGGATGAAGAAAGGTGGGAAATAGTAGGGACTAGGGACTGAAGGCACTTCTTTTTGGGACTCAGATGAGGAGACTTCAAGCTGGGAAGGAAGCGAGGAAGGACTTGATCAGGAGAGCCGGAGAGAGCAACAGATGGACTGATAGCTGGGACTCAGGCTAGAAGACAGCCGGAGGGAGCAAGATGAAGACTTGAAGACCAGATCGACGGAGCTCCCAGAGAGGTAGCCAGAACAGCTAGAGATAACGACAACAGCCCTCACCAGCTAAGTAATAACATTCATTTAGTTATACAGATGTAGATTTGTGTTGGCAACCATAAATCATTAATTAATAAAATCAATAGAACACATGTAACTCTAATCAAGCATTCTCCTCTAGTATGATTCTCAACTATTATTATGTATATAGGTTTGTTAATTATCATTGTATATATGTTTTGGTGATTTAAATTTGTAAATATAATAGTTAGTAAACCATCTTGATGATTTTACATTCTACCTTGCATGCCACCAATTAGATATAGAACAAATAGTAAATTTAAAAACATGATACCTTTAGAAAAGAAATCCAATAAAAATTATATGGTTCAATCTAGGATACTACAGTAGGGGGTCTGTGGTATCTAACCTTTTAATACAGAATTAATATATTTTTCGGTAGATCGGTTCCCTTCTTGGACCGATATAAATACCAATATAAGTATTAAATACAAATAAATGCGGTTTCTGGAACCCCCTACTCGCCGTATAAACGCGAGGCCAGGAACATAGCAATTTCTTTAGAAAATTATTGCTTTTGACGATTGTATATTTTAATTATTTACTTGCTTATAATAGATAATCAAGTACCACGAAATATTTTTAGTCTGACAAGAGTGATAATGAAGACTACATTTATATAAATTCCATTGTAGGTGTTTTTATTTCTTTAAGCATTGGTAAATATATATAAATTTTAATTTTTGTATTCTTGTAACTTTTGCAATTAAAATGAAAACTGCACATGATGTATAGTTGGGATTCACAAAAACACTCACTGACCATTTTGCTGGACTTGGTTATTTGGACTCCGGGGACCACAAATCATATATTTCTGTTGAAAAGTCAGATCCGAAAATTTTCACGATTGCAATACTATGAACTCCCCTATGAATATGAATATTATATATTTGTTTTCAATTCGTCTTTTGACTTAAAAGACTCCAATCAACGTCTCTCCAATTATTGACTAAAGGCTACCACCAATCCACTGTCTTTAATCCTTGAAGTTCGATTAGGTAACACGTATCTATATCTGACGTGGTGGCCTGCGGACTGAATGTTTTCACAATGGATTAATTTTTCATTATTATTAATTTTTCATTTGTTTATTTGTTTTTGTTAATGATATAAGTTAAGAACTTATCAATCGGAAGTATTTATGAATTAAATTTAAACTTTAGTAATTGAGAAATTTATCGCTAAAAGCATTATTGATGTTGCAATTACCACATTATTACTTTGCCGTACCTATGTAGAATATATAGTAAGGGTAAGTATTGCGATCATGAAAATTGTCGAATTTGAGTTTTCAACAAAAACACATGATTTGAAGTCTCCTGAGTCCAAATAACCAAGTCCCGCAAAATGATTTGTGTGTATGTAGACAGTCCAGCTCAACAACGAAAAGTTGTACGAAACTGATATTACGTACTTTTTGTGATATTTTGATTAAACTTGATGTATTATTGTATAATTAAATGGTCTTTAATATCATTTCAGTCTTATCCCCATTGATGTCACTTTACAGGGCTTAAATGATTAAATGTTCAATTAAATGTCTTCCGCTAAACGTACTTTTAATTTGGTTTATTTTAAATAATTAACTATCTCTCATTATTAAGACCTACATCACTTTTGAAAGAATTTGATATGAAAAATGGAGAAAAAAGAAAATGTTTATTTATGTCGAAAATGAATTTCCGGAAATATTAGTTAGAAAGTACACGTATAATATATCGTTGGAAAGAGGTGAATTATAGAAAAACAATATCTAATGTAGAAAGTCGTAGAAAGTAATGGAGATTGACAAAACATTATAAATAATAAATTGTGAAAACTAATATTATTAAAGGAAATATCACGTTTTTAATGAAATTTACTAAATAAATGTAAACTTTTTTATGTTTGAGAAAAGTATTTAAGATCCTATTAATCAAGGCAATGACATTGTTCAAACAACGATTTCGTAGTACTTATGTGAAAGAAGAAGTGAAATACAAAAATAATTCATGGATCTATAAAGGATATGTTTATAACCTTAAATACATTTACTGTAGTTTAATAATTCTAGATCTGATATTATCTTTAAATAATCAGGTGTCAACGTCCGTTTATTCCGAAAAAATCGTGATGTGACCTTATAGAAAATTATATTAATACTTTGCTAAATCGAAACATTATCCTTCTAAAATTACTGTGACAATTTTTGACCTATCTATGGCAGGCAATGAAAATCTCGTAATTTTAGTAAACTTACAACGGAAAATGACCATAACTAATAGGCTACGTACATATCCATAATCATTTATGGTTATCATTTATAGAATATACAGATATACTTTCAAATCTCTCTAGGCAGTTTAATAGCTCATAGTCGTGCAATCCATAATCAACTGGTAGTATGATAAATAGGACGTTTGTTATTTCAATGGTATTTGTGGTTTGTTAGCTGTAAGATTTTAGCTTCAGCTGGGTTAAAATTGCAATTCAAAAATTGTATAATATCCCAACATGACTAGAAAATAATTTCTCTTCGAAGTAGAACGGTAAGTGAAAGTTTTGTGGTGAGCGTACCAGATTTTTTTTACTATTGTTGGCCTTAAAGTACTCCTGCTATGTTCCTGGCCTCGCGTTTCTACGGCGAGTAGGGGGTTCCAGAAACCGCATTTATTTGTATTAAATACTTATATTGGTATTTATATCGGTCCTAGAAGGGAACCGATCAACTTAAAAATATATTAATGATGTATTTAATTGTTAGATACCACAAACCCCCTACTGTAGTATCCTAGATTGAACCATATAATTTTTATTGGATATCCTTTCTAAAGGTATCATGTTTTTAAATTTACTATTTGTTCTATATCTAATTGGTGGCATGCAAGGTAGAATGTAAAAGTACTAAGATGGTTTGCTAACTAATATATTTACAAATTTAAATAATCAAAACATATATACAATGGTGATGAACAAACCTATATACATAATAATAGTTGAGAATCATACTAGAGGAAAATGCTTGATTAGAGTTACATGTGTTCTATTGGTTTTATTAATTAACGATTTATGGTTGCCAACACAAATTTACATCTGTATAACTAAATGACTGTTATTACTTAGCTGGTGAGGGGTGTTGTCGTTATCTCTAGCTGTTCTGGCTACCTCTCTGGAAGCTCCGTCGATCTGGTCTTCAAGTCTTCATCTTGCTCCCTCCGGCTGTCTTCTAGCCTGAGTCCCAGCTATCAGTCCAGAACTTCCTCACTCCGGCTCTCCTGATCCAGTCTTCTAGCCTGTGTCCCAGCTCTCCTAAGCTGAGTCCCAAAAGGAAGTGTTCCGTCCCAATTCTCTATTTCCCACCTTTCTTCATCCCCCTCTCTTTTGGTAGCCTTCTCTGATTGGCTGAAATTCCTAGCCTAAGGGATGACCACGCCCTCTCCCCCAGGCCAAGTTAAACCAGCAGGTACAGATTTACGTATTTCTTGTGGAAGGTGTGAAAAGGTCTTTCGGGATCCTGTTTAAACACTCAGTTGTCGGTCTTGGTCGGTGGTTCTTAAGGGTTTTTATTACCACTTACAAAAGGTTTTCCTCGTGGGTCGTTACCCTTGATCAGGTACCCAACCGCCAGATGTGAGCACTTTATACCAGATGTTTATTTATTTATACCTTTAAACTAATTATTCCACCGGCGGTCTTTACAATACATAGCACTCCATAAATTCCATTTCATAATGGTAGTGTTTAGTTTTTTACATAGACATTACCTTTCCTTAAAAAAAAAAAAAGAAAGAAAATCCTTTCCTCAAAAATTAAATCCTCGATTTATTTAGAACTACTGCATTCAATAACCTGAAAACTTTGTAACAAAAATAACAAATTATAATCTTCCTACATATTGTAATTTCTGTACATTATTTTTTTTTTTTTTTTTAACAGGGATCCTTCGTGTATATTTTTCTAGAACAGATGAATTCCTCTACAACCATTTTGGATGCATTAGAGCAGGACTGACCCCTCGCTGGAGATTCGCAACTCCAAAACTGGACTGCCCCCCTTCCTATGAATATGAATCTCTACATGAATAAATTCATGACAGACACCGTTCTGGTCAGAAACACATTTCCGAATTGTCACTTTGGAGTTGTTAAAAATTTCTCGTTATTAACTTTTGAATTATCTTCTTTTTTTTCTTGCATAAAATCCCTGTGAGAGGAATTTATTTTATTTTTATAGGAGTTTATTTAAGTTCTATATGCACCATGCCAATTATCATATTATATGTATAAATATTTAATTTAAATTTTATTAAAGGTATTGTTATGTTTTTTTAATCATATGAAAGTAACTAAAAAATTTTTTTTCTTATTTATGATATTTACAACTGTATTAAGAACGAATACATTAAGTAAATATGATAACAGAAAATGAAAAAACTTGTTGAGAAACTACCCACTGATAGCACTCTAAGAAAAAAAAATGTATTTAAAATAGAAGATCTCGAGGCCATCTTCTTTTAAGACGCTTCGGAGGGTTATCACAGATCTAATAGGGAGTAAGTTTAGAAACGATAGGGTTCGGATTGTTCTGAAGTTCATTATGGAAGAATAGGTATCTAGATTGGGGCAAATCGGAAACATAAGGAACATTAAGGCTTTATGGTTGATTTTATTAATGACAAAGTAAGGAGCATTGAGGATTTTACGAAGGATTTTGGATTGTAAGGATCGTATGCGTGATTAATTGGATGGCTTTGTGGAGCCCCATATATCAACTCCGTATGTCCAGATAGGTCTTATTGCAGTCATGGATATGAGTCTTTTGTAATTAACTAGAAGCTTAGAGCGTTTGTCTAGTAAGTGTTGGAGCAGTCGGAAACGTCGATCGGTTTCTTGTCGTTTAAGTCTGCTATGATTCCAAATTAGACGTTTGTCCAAGTGGAGTCCAAGGTACCGAATTTGTTCAACAGGGATAAGCGGGGTATTATTAAAGGATACTATAGAACAGGAAGTCATAGGTTTACGACGAAGGGTAAAGGTGATTTGACGGGATTTATTGGAATTTATTTTAATCCTCCAATTTTGACAACATTCTTCGAACTAAAACACAAAGTAAAAAATAATAGTTATATATGATGTAGTAATTAAAAAAAGTAAATTGTTTTGTTCAAATAAACAAATATATAGATTAATGTAGACGAATTGAAAGGGGAAAAAAAAACTTTTATTTTTTAAATGTTATTGTACATAGGAATGAATGTGTTCCAAGTATTGTTTTTTCTTCTTTCTTTATTATTAGAACTACAACTTTTTCCCTTGTTAATTTTCTAGTGAAGGTTTTACACAAAAATCGATATAAAAAGATTTCTTATTCTTAGCTATTCAAACAAATGATGCATAACAATCATGTTTAATTAATTTATGACAAATTACAACTGTAATCTAAACTTCTTTTAATAACTTAAACGAATAAATGTTAAAATTTAACTGTAAATCTAGAAAGTTTAACTTGAATATAAAAAGTTTTCTTAAAACTTTTATTTTAAGATTTTTTTCCTTTAAACATTTCCCAGGAACTGTTAAAATAAAACTTTTTTAAAAAGTTCCATAAGGTTTTAAATTCTAGAATAAACACAATAAAATAAGATATAGTAAAAAGGAGTAACTAAATAAAAAAATTAACTAAATTTTGACGATAATATTACCAATTGTGAATGAAAATACTGGTGAGTATAGTAAATTGAATAAATTATAGTAAAAAAATTGAAATACTAACATTGTAAGTTAATATAAATTTAAAAATACAAAAGGTTGTACAAATATAAATTAGAGGAAAAAAAATAAAATAAAACCTTTTGCAACATGTGGAAAATTGTATAACATCTTTTACAGTTACTATGTAAGTAAGATTACTGTCCGAGTATGTCACACTTTATCATTACAAAAATAGGCCAAAAAAAACTATTCAATAAAATTTTGTTCAACCGATTTTTTTTTTTTTTTTTTTGTTATCGACAAGTTTTATTGATACCAATAGAAAACTGTCTGGAAACTGTGTATAAATGAAAATGTAAATGTTAGTTTGTAAACATTCACTAATCTCCGAAACTTGTTCACTGATTACTTTAAAATTTCGATACAACGTTAGATTAAACTTTAGAATTGTGTAATATACATTCCAATAAAATCCGTTCTTTTATTTTGAAATAAGAGCTGGAAATCGTGTGTCACTTTAGATTGTAGCACCAAAACGATTGTAATGATTTTAATGAATTTGACTTTATTCTTTATCCTGAAGTCTTTGAAAATGAAATAAAAAAGAAAATCATTGAAATCCGAAAATATCATATCGGATAAGATATTTTTATTTTGAAGTTGTCCGGTTTATATTGTTTAGATGAGCTCTATTATGACAAATTTATGTTTGGCATATTGATAAAGTATGAGTATAATGGTGAAATGAAACATATTATTCCGACTGAATGAGCAAAGTAATTGCGAATATATTTTTTGAAATAATTAATGATGGATTTAAAATTTTATTTGGGAATAAATTAAAAAGTAAACAATTGGTATTAAATTGTAAATTTATATAAAAGTGTATGTAAGAATATACAAGGGGAAAAAAAAATTAATTATAAAGGAATGAGATGGTCCGGGGTGGCGGTCATAAATAATGGCAAAACTATTTTATTAAAAGCCAATGATTTTATTAAAAGCCAGGCTTTTAATAAAATAGTTTTGCCACTAATTAACCTATTTATGACCGCCAACCCGGACCATCTCTTTCCTTTATAATGCTACGGTCAACTATTAAATATTCAAAATGTAATTGTGTTTTTCTCAAATGTTCAATAATGATTGTGGAATTTCTAATTTCATCCACTGAGCGAACACTATAATATTAAATTAGTTGATTATGATGATATTCCTTAACCTTATTAGGGATCGAAATCAATATATTGATTCATTTTCATTAAATATATTATTTAAAACATTTAATAAAATATGTTTACACTAAACTTTAAATACTGGCTAGTACACAGCGAGAAAGAAAAAGAATTATGATAAAGTATTCAGATAAGGAGAAGCCTATAAAGTTTTAAGTCCAGTTGAATTCTAAATGTAAACTTAAGAGGTCGAAAATAATATTATGTTATCCTCGTCTTCTGAATTTCATCACAAATATTCGAAGATTCTTTATGATATCTTGGAAGGTTCTTAAATAGTTGATGAAGACATGATATCTGTTGATTATCATAAGTATTGATACGATAGACCAGAATATGACCAATACATTAATCATTATTTTTACATGATTACTCACCAGGTCAGATACATATTTTATAATAGATTTCTATGTTTCTTAATAATAGATAATGATATTTATTTTTTATTAAAACTTCAAAATTTTTCAAGAGTATATATTAACAAAATAATTTATAAAATCGAGGACCCTATGTTTTACCCTTATACATTTATTCAATGCTTTAATTCATTTAAATTTCTTGACAACGTTTCGGGCAATATTGTCCATTTCCAAGTCGAATATTTATTTCTATAATACAATTTATATCTGATATTTTGGATTTTTCGTTTATTATTCTTTTATGTGCTGTTATATTTTTACAAATATATTTATAATTATTGTACAATTGTATTATAGATATAAATATTCGACTTGAAAATCGGAAAAATTGCCCGAAACGTTTATTTAAATAAAAGTATAATGGTAAAATAAAGTGTTTTCCTCAATATTATAAATTTTATTAGTGATATATTTATAAAAGATGATCTTGGGAAAGAGACGATAATAAGTATTAGTAGAAAAAGGCCTTTTCAGTCTCGATAAAGAATTGCTTTATTTCAAATTTATATAAATTTTCGCCTCTTCAGGGATCTTCAGGGGATTTTCCAATTATCCCTGAAGATGTCTGAAGAGGCCAAAATTTAGGTAAATTAGAAATAATGCAATTATTTATCGAGACTGAAAAGGCCTTTTTCTACTAAAAGTGATATATTCATCTTCTTTTTATTCTGTTGTAAATTCTATAACTTTTTAAATAATTCAGTAAGGGAAGTTTTCTTTCTAAATTATGATTTTTTTAAAATAACTTTAAGTAACAAACTTACTTTTAGAAGTTATTAATTTTTTTACGTTCTTTATTAAATTCAAATTTATTTTTCTCTTTATAAAATAACATTTTGATATTTACATCCTTAAAAATTTGGCACATATTTTTATTCTTATAAATAAACATCAGAAAAATAAATTTCAAAGTTAGATTATAATTGAAAAATTTTCCTTCTCACAGCCTTCTATCTCGAAAGTGCAGATAACGAATGGAAAAACTCGTCAACGTTGCGGAAATTCACATAGGCTAGGTCTAATGGAATGATCTGATCTTTGATTTATTTTATTTTCTGTTCTAATGATGTCTGAATTGGCGAAATTCTTCTTTAGCAATTCTAATTATAACCCAACATTACTCTTATCGTATATATATTTAAATATATAGGATTTTTTTTTAATACAATTTATGTATTGATTATTAAAATTATGTTTTTATTTCTTTTTAATTTACATTACTTCATAATCATACGTACATTTTTTTTTTACTATTATATGTGTTTATATATTAATTTTAATTTATAACAGATTTATTTCGAAATAAATTCTATATTTAATACTAATATAATCCCTCGAGAAAACTCAGAACTAAAGCACATGCGACGTATGAAAATTTCCTGCAGATACATTTCTATTCCATTGCTGAATTCTTTGGACTTATAATTATTCAAGATGGTGCGAATGTATATTGGTAAGTGAACAAATGATAATATAATATCGCTACTATTATTGCAAAAGATCATTTGTAAAAATTGAATTTGAATGAAAAAACTACTATATCTTTATGATGTATTAGTATAATTTCATATTTATTTCCCTCTGTAATATTCCTATTAAGCAGACTACTTATAGCTGTTATAGACTAAAAAATGCCACGTTCATATAAAAGTTCATATAAAAATGGGCCAATTTTCAGCAGAAAATTACCAAATCCAACTTTTGTTTTATTTTATGTGAGTCATGGTTTTTGTTGAATCGAAGGAAGTAACTAAAGAAATATTTAATTTAAGAAACTATTAATTGCTTTATATTAAACAAGATAAAATTTACTTTTAAAAAAATAAAGTTTATCATTGTTGAAACCATTTAAATATGACATTTGAACGGCTAAACTAAGCTAAGTTTTGTTTTTAGAAAAATCATAAATTATTCGCTATTTTTTGTTTTATCATCATCCAACTTTATTAGTTACACCACATTTGCAGGAACTTCTTCGTTTAATAAGCTTTTAATAAGTTTGTATTAATTAAGTTGAGGTTTATTAGGGATTCAGGTTAAGATTTGTAAAAAAAATGATTTTTTTTTTATTATGTCAAGTAAAAGTACCCGTGTTTTCAGTAAAAATTACTACAATTAACTGTTGAAAAATTTCTTGTTATTTATGATCTAGGATGTATTATAAGAAACCCAATTGCCTAAACATACATTTTATTTATATAAAAAAAATCAATTCGAAAAGAATATCAAATTCGAATAAAAATAATTAATTTTGTATGTTTAAAAGTGTCGAAGGTCTCTACTTGAGTGATTGTCGCACAATGCGTTAGCAATATTGTTGAAGAAATCCAGGGAGGCACAACATCCATTTCTTCCCTAAAAACCTATTAGCAATTTCGCTATTCGCGGATCCATCTATTATCAATAGTCAAATCCATACCACTTCCTCTCTCAGACTCAGTCCGGTATCCTGGCTTTCTTCTAGAGAAAAGACTAAGGTATAACCCACATATCAGACTTAAATAACAACAACTAAACAGAAGATTCAGCTATATAGACTAATGAATAGAAAATCTGAACTTTGAGTCGACAACAAACTACTAATCTACAAGACAATCCTGAAACCTATCTGGACCTACGGACTAGAGCTGTGGGGCTCAACAAAACCTTCTAACATTAAGCGCATTCAATCCTTTCAGTCTAAAGTCCTCCGAAAAAAAGTCGATTCTCCCTTCTATGTATCCAACAAAATCCTCCACAATGAACTTCATATCCCATTTGTTATTGTCCTAATCCCAGACATTTTTTTTTAAATTTAACCAGAAACTCACTCATCATCCAAATCCTGTAGCACAATCCCTATCTAGCTCCAGCCATCCCTACAATCATCCCCGGAGTTAAAACGGTAGTGGCCCCGCGACCTTTTGTAGATATGTATATATTGGAGTACTGGAAATGGCCAGATTCTCCACTCAAGTCCTGAGCGTCTGTTGCTCTAGTGCCCTCCATCAGTCTCCACTGGCTTGCAATACCAGTGACGCGGCTGGGAGAGAAGCACTGGGATCTCCTGGAGTCCTGCCTTGGCTTCCACATTTGGGGGACAAAGCATGACTCAGAATCCCCTGGGCGAATGTAAATATTGTATATAGGTGTGAATGTGTTTTATATATTTTAATTTCATTTAGTTTCTCTCTAATTTATTTTTTTACATATGTATGTTAATTTTCTTATTTTACTTTCTACAACTCTTTTTCTTTTATCTCTATTTTAGTTATCATTTGTATGTATATATTGTGTGAATGTTTAATGTAGCCCTAATATTAATGCCCTCCAATGCGGCAGAATGTATTAATTTTCAAATAAAAAAACAAAAAAATAATAAAAATTATCAATAGATTCGCTAATGTGACCATTGTCACTAACGTATCCAGTCTCCCCTAATGGTAAAGGTTCATTTTTAAAATAAAAGATTCATAAAGTTCAACAGTATAATTTCATGACATAAGGAGAACAAAAAATCATTATAAATTTAACTAGTTTAACAGCAGGTAGCGCTTTTTACCTTGCAGGCCTTGTTGTTGTTGTTGGTGATATATTGTTGGGATGACTAAGAGCCTCGGCCATTGTTGTATCCGTGTTGTTTTGTCCGGCATTGGTTGAGGAGGTGGCAGATACCTGATGGCTGCCAGGGGTTGTCAACTGAATTATACAGAATGCTCTGAGTGATTAATGACAGCGCCGCTAGGAGCGCCACGTTTTACTGTTAATGAATCTCCTCCTTACTCTCTGTATAACAACAGTCTTCCTTTCTATAAGCTAGCTCCTTTTGATATCAATTCTTGAATGGAGAAATTGTATTAAGATTAAAATTAATAATAATAAAAACACTAAATTTGTTCTCAAAATTCTTATTACTGTCACTTACCTATATATGTAATATATAGTATGGGAAAGTATTCCAATCGTGAAAATTTTCGAGTCTGAGTTTTCAACGGAAATAAACGTTTTGAGGTACAATGAGTTCAAATAACCAAGTCAAGCAAAATGCTCTGTCTATCTGTGTGTATATTATCAGTCCAGCTCAAAAATGAAAAGTCGTACGAAACTGAAAATACATATTTAAATCAGGTATATACCAGGGAAGTTATAGCAACTTTTTCATTAAAATCAACTCACTTGAAGTGTTACTTTATATAATCGATTTTACATATATTCTTTTTTTTTTTTTTTTCAATACTTGACTGAAACAACAAGAAACCGATCGACGTTTCCGATTACTTCAGCGCTTACTACACGAAAGCTCTAAAATTCCAATTAAATACAAAAGACTCATATACATGACTATAATAAGGCATGTTTGGACTACTAAGCCATCGAATTCCTCTCGTATCCAATCCTTACAATCCAAAATCCTTCGTAAAATCCTCAATGCTTCCTACTTTGTTACAAATAAAACCATCCATAATGACCTTAATGTTTCTTTTGTTTCAGATCTGGCCCCATCCAGATACCTATCCTTCCATAATATACTTCAGAATCATCCCAACCCAATCTAACCTTGATTCCTCTTCAATTCCTGATAACCCTCCGAGGCGTCTGAAAAGAAGATGGCCCCGTGATCTCCTAATGTAGACATTAGAGTGCTTGGGTAGTTACTCAGCAAGTGTTTTCATGCCATTATGTCCATATGTTCAAATTTACTACATGTATTTATTTAATACAGTTGTAAATATCATTATGAAATAATAAAAAAAAAAAACACAATTTATTCAAATTTTCTAAAAGAAAGGCTCTGACGATTTTGATTAAACTCGGTGTATGAATGTATAATTAAGTTATCTTGAATATCATTTAGATCTTATACCTATTGATGTTTTTTAACAGGGCTTAAATGTCCAATGTTCAACATGTCTCTCAAGTACTTAAAAGTTGGTTTGTTTTAAATAATTAACTATCTCTCGTAATGTAAATGTAATAAGGTAAATACTTCTGCTATCACTTAGTTTTTAGTTATTTTTTTATTGTAATATGTATTTTGGCCAGATGGAATGTTAACTTTTATGTACAAAATTGTTATTCTTAAGAGACTTTGTCCCAGAATAAAGTTGATTCTTCTAATCTATTCTCTCCATGTTAGGACTTATACAAAAATGGCTAAACAAACTTTTGAAAGAATTGGAGTATTTAATAAAGGAGAAAAAAAAAGAAAAATACTTATCCAGGTCGAAAATGAATACACGGAAATAACAGTCAGACTTATACGTATAATATATCGTTGGAAACCGGAGATTTTTAGAAAAACAATGTCTAATAAACAAAGATGTTGAACGTAATAAAGAGTGACGAAAAAAATATAAATAATAATTCATGAACATTAACATTATTTAATCTAAATAACATGTTTTCAAGGAAATCAAATGAAATTCTCTTACTAAATGTAAACTTTAATTTACATTAAATACATTTAATATAGTTTAAAAACTCTAGATATGATATTATATTTAAATAATTAGATATCTATTGGCCTTTTATTTCAAAAAATTATCAAGTTACAATATAGAAAATTAAATTATTAAATAATTTGATGTATTTTAATTTTTTGAAATCCCAACATTAGTGTTGCCCAAAATCGGTCTTGGACTTGCACTTTGCTAGACCAAGACCAACACCGACTATCTTTTGCACGACCAAGACCAAGACTGGTAAAAAAATTCGATTTTTTGAATAAAAATTGGTTCAAAATAGTTACTAACACTTGAATATTTTAGTTACCATATGTAAAGAATTGGTGTAAGCAATATACTTTTGCATTTATCTCTTATAATTTTTCATTAAGACTTAGTTAGATTTCTCATATCTAAAAAATTACAGTAATATCTCCCTAATAATATGCTAATAGGTAACTGCAAGACTGTTACGAAAGACTTGCGCAAGACCAAGACCTAGATTAAGATTGAGTTTGCAAGATCAAGACACGTCTCGATCTCTCATTTAGGCAACGCTACACCACATTATCCAATTACAATTAGTGTGAGAACTTTTGACCTATCCATGGCAAGTTGAAGATCACGCAATTTCATTTTGGTAAACTTCACAATGGAAAATAACAATTTAATAACTAATAGGCGTACAATCCATAATCAATTATATGTTTAATACACAGATATACTTTTAAATACCTCAAGGCAAGTTTATATAGCTCGGAGACTGGAGTTATGTGAATTACAAAAACATCTGGAGTAACGAGGTTTTCATTTCCTATCGTTGACATAATAAATAGATTTTTTGATATTTCAACGGCTTGATTGTACGATTTGAGCTATTGCTCTGTTAGAAATGAAATTTAAATATTTAATAATAGTCCAGCATTGCCTAATAATAATTTCTATTCGAAGTAGAGCTGTAAGTGAAAGTTGTGTTGCCCGCACCAGATTTTTACTTTAGTAGCCCAATTAAAAAAAAACGCTGCAAATTATTTCACAATGGTTTATTATTTCCAAACAATTATACATTTAAAGTAACATTACCTTCCGATTTACAAAGAAAAAAAAACAAAAGTTGATTCCAATTATTGGACAAAACTGTTTTTCTTTAATCATTAGTAATATGAAAAAAAAAATAGCATTAGTTCAGTAACACATTTAAAACCAAACCAAGGATATAAAATTTGGAGTAGAACACATAAAAAAAACCGGAGACCATATCTTTGCTCCTAATTGTCCGATTTTAACGAATTTTTTAGGAAATTTCGTAAACTCTTAAAAAACCATGTCAACAAAAAAGTAAAAACTTTTCGAGTTATTGGGAATTTAATATTACCATCCCTCGTAACTTTTTTTCCAGCTTCTTTTCGTTGAAGTAAGTTATATAGATAAATTTAAAGGGCGTCGAGAAAATGACTTTAGCGAAGTTTCATTGAAATCTGTACATTCGTTTAGGAGCTACAGTCTATAGCAACGCAGGTTTTTCGGCCGCCATTTTGAAAGTTAAAGGCGGAGAGTAATGTCGATGAAGGAGGATCATCCTCGGGTGACCTCTGATTTTATACCAAAATTTGAAAAAAATCGGTCCAGTAGTTTCGGAGAAAATGCTCGGACGGCGGACGGCGGACGGTAAAAAAAAATTGTATTCGTTTTTCGAATTCTACGCCTCTTGAAACATGAAACCTCAAATTTTGAGAGGGGGTTATGTTTTTGAATTTTTTGGTCGATCACAATGTTTCATTATTGAAAATAATAAACCAAAAATCTGGTGTGCGCAATACACAACTTTCACTTACCGCTCAACTTTTAATAGAAATTATTATCTGGCAATGTTGAACTATTATACAATTTTTGAATTGCATTTTTAACACAGCTAAAACTAAAATCTTACAGCTAAAAAACCATAAATACCATTGAAATAACTAAAGTCCCATTTATCATATCACCAGTTGATTATGGATTGCACAACTATGAGCTATTAAACTGTTATTTTCCATTACAAAGGTTATTTAAATAGAATTAAGAGATTTGCATGGTCTGTCATAGACAGGTCAAAAGTTGTCACACTAATTGGAAGTGGATACTGTTGGAATATCACAAAGAGAAAATTCATAAAATAATTCATTAATTTAATTTTTTTAAATGTTACATGATGACTTTTTGGAGTAAACTTATTATTTAAATGTAATATCAGATCTAGAGTTATTAAACTACAGTAAATATATTTAAGGTTATAAACATATCCATATAATATTTTTATTTATCACTTCTTTTTTCTTACAATGAAATCGTATCTTGAACAGAGCCATTTCCTTGAATTCGCGGATTTTAAACACTTTTATTCAAAATTTAAAAAAGTTTACATTTAGCTAGTAAATTTCATGTAATTTCGTTGAAAACTTCTTATCAACGTTAAATAATATCAGTTTTCACAAATTATTATTTTTACTTTTTTTGCCACTCTCTGTTACCTTTTACAACTTTCTATATTAGATATTGTATTTTTATAATTCTCCAATTTTTAACGATGTATTATATGTATAACTTCTGACTAGAATTTCAGGAGATATATTTTCGACCTGGTTAAGCATTTTTATTTTATTTTTTTCCTCCATTCAATCATCAAATTCATTCAAAAAATATTTTCAGCATTTTTCGTAACTCTAAATATTGTGAGACAGTGAATTCTTTAAAATAAACCATATTAAAGGTATTTTAGAGGATGACGTGTATGAACATTACAGGGCATTTAAGTCCTGTAAAGTGACATCAATGGGAATAAAGGCTGATTTATCAATCAAGAGCACTTAATTATAGAATGATACACCGAGTTCATTCAAAATCGTTAGAGCCTTATTTGAGAAAATTGTAAAAATGTGTTTCAGCGTTGATATAAAGTGGCACTTACAGTTAGCCGATTTTAAGGAAAAATTTGCTGTCACATCTAAGGTATTTACCTATCTAAAATAAGTAATATCATTTTCGTATGACTTTTCGTTATTTAGCTAAACGGCTAACATACTGCTAACTTATAAAGACACAGATTATTTTGCAGGACTTGGTTATTTGGATTCAGAGTATCTCAAAACGTGTATTTCCGTTGAAAATTCAGATTCAAAAATTGTCATGATCGCAATACTTACCCTTACTATATATTTCATATATAGGTTAGGGAAAATAATATCATCGAGATATTTTTGCAGAATATGTTTTTGTTTTGTAATATAAAGTTAAATTAGCATTAGATATATAAAATTTATATTTCAAGTCAGTTATTAAGACATGTTATATACCTACTCCTTATTTTTATTAAAACCGTCAAAGTATTATCTGAGTAATGCTTTTCTTCTTTTCTAATATTCTTGTCATTCTATTTTTAATTCGAAGCCTGCCTCGGAGGAAGTAGATGCCGCTGTCTGTGACGAAGATTGAACCAGTGGCTTAGTGAGGAAATTGCTCTGAAGGAAGTGAATTTGTCAACAGCTACCAATATCTTTTGTTTTCTACCTCGGGGGCAATTGCACCTCTCACGCAAACTTAAACTAAATGCATTTCTCGTTTTTATAAACTACATTTTTATCTACAGAAAAGTTCAATTAACTGAATTTATTTTAAAATATCCTACTTTTCTTACTTATACATGACGAATTTAGTACCCATAATAATAATAAACAAGTTGATCCATATAAATAATTCGCATAGTATATTAGTCAATGAAGAAATCATAACATAATAGGAAATAAAACAGTGTAACTTATCATGAAATGGAGGAATCGATTCTTATTTGCTGGGTAATTGAAATCGATCAAGGAAATGAAAATCATATTTTTAATATATGTACAGTCAAAGCGAGTACCATGAAGAAATTAATTTTGAAAATGAAAAAAAAAAAACAGCGAAAATGAACTTTCTAAAAATATTGGTTGTTTAAGAGTTACCTTGGAAAGATATTTAAGATTTTCGACGGGGATCGAGCTTTGGGGCTCCACTAAACCATCAAATTTCTCTCGTATCCAATCCCTACAATCCAAAATCCTTCGTAAAATCCTTAATGCTCCCTACTTTGTCACAAATAAAATCATCCATAATGACCTTAATGTACCATATGTTTCCAATTTAGCTCAATCCAGATACCTGTCCTTTCATAATAAACTTCTGAGCCATCCGAACCCTCTCGTTTCTAACCTTGCTTCCTCTTCTATTCCTGATAACCCTCCGAGGCGTCTAAAAAGAAGATGGCCTCGGGACCTTCTAGTATAGAAATATAATTGGAGTGCTACCAATGGGTAGTTCCTCCTCATGTTGTACATGTCATATTACTTGTTCATATTTACTTGTTGTATTATTATTAATTACAGTTGTAAATGTCGTTAATAAAAAAAAAAAGATTTTCGACGGATTTAAAAAAAAATTAAAACTGCAAGAAAAAAATCATATTAACTCAGTCATATATGTATACGCATAAAGATTTTAGTCTACAAAACTATTGTTTGATCAAGCTAATTTAGTGTGAGCCAAATATTACCCATTGACCTGTAATTGAATTATATTGGGCTGGTGATTGTGAGCATTGGTGTGGACTGTATGAGGTTAGATCAGTAAAATTTAATACATGATTAAATTAAACAAATGACACAGAACATAATTATATTGCATATAATTGTTAAATACAATAGAAACAAAATTTGTGCACTTGTACAAATTCGTTATTGAAAGACACAAACCCTGTGTTTCAGGGGTTGATCCCTGAACAACTATAATACGTCCTACGTCATGTTATCACACAACATTATTTTCAATGATTAACAAATCAGCGGAAAGTAGGCTGCAATCGTTTCAAAATATTAAGAAAAGTAGTTGAAGGGAGGATCATTCTGAGAGAGAAAGTAAGAAATAAGGATTTCAAAACCGAAAGACATACCAAATTTTACAAGTCGTCAGTTCTTTCCACCAGTCGTGTCCGTTCTCCTTATGCGGTTTTCGTCGTTCTCCATTACTATTTATGACTTTATATTACGAAATCCTTTCTACTATTTTCCAACCCACCCTAATGCCATTGCTTATTTCGTTATAAATATAAAAATAAACACGATAAAAATTATTACACAATGGTTTATTATTTTCAACCAATTGTATATCAAAAGTAACATTACTTTCCTTTTGGCCTAAGAAAAAAATTAAAAAGTAATTCCTATTATCGGGCTATGTAATATTTAATCGTTAGGAATTCGCTAAGAGAAATAGAAACCAATGCTTCAATTGACCTAATATTTTCAGAAAACTAAAAACAAAAAAAATTTATCAAAGCTGTTTTGTTTTATTATTTTCAATAAGAAACCATTGTAATTGAAAAAACTTACTCCCCTATCAAAATTTGAGGTTTTACTTTTCAGGGTAATTAGAATTTTTCAAATTTGGATTTAAAACCAGAGGTCACTCAAGGATGATCCTCCTTCATCGACATTACTACCCGAATTTTCCTTTCAAGATGGCGACCGAAAAACCTACGTTGCTATAGACTACAGGGCCTAAACTAATGTACATATTTCTACGAAACTTGACTAAACTCTTCTTCTGGATGCCCTTTAAATTTATTTATATGATATACTTCAACGAAAAGAAGCTGGAAAAAAAGTTACGAGGGATGGTAAAATTTAATTCCGAATGACTCAAAAAGCTTACACTTATTTGTCGATTTTGTATATAGTTTTTTAATGTTTACGGAATTTCCTAAAAAAAAAATTCGTTAAAATCGGACAATTAGGAGCAAAGATATGGTCTTTAGATTTTTTGTTTATATGTTCTACTCCAAATGTTATATACTTTGTTTGGTTTTTAAATTTTGAATGTGTTACTGAAGTAATGCTGTTTTTTTTTTTAGCATACAAGGGTTGATAAAATTATATTCCGAATAACCCAAAAAGTATACACTTTTTTGTTGATATTGTATATGGTTATTTATAAAAGTTTACGAAATATCCTAAAAAAAGAAAATAAATTGTTAAAATAGAAAAATTTGGAGCAAAGATACAGTCTCTAGATTTTTTTATTTGTTCAACGGAAAAGGTTATCCTTAGTTTGGTTTTTGTTTGTTGAATGTGTTACAGAAGTAAGGCTATTTTTTTTTAGAAAATAACTTATGATGAAAAAAAAATGTTTAGGCCAATAATTGATTTTTTTTTTCTTTTCCTTTGTCACTAGGAAGGTAATGTTACTTTAGATGGATAATTTTTCTGAAAAAATAAACCGTTGTGAAATATTTTGCAGCGTTTTTAAATGTATTTGTAACTAACATCAAACTGGAATAAATTTAGAATCGAGTGAAAAAGAAAGATGGTTGAACTGATTTATCAAAATCAGTCTTAAGCAATAATGCACACAAGTATTGGTTTTGACTATAAATAAATTAATGCTGGGACAATTTGTCAACTGTAGGACTGAAGACCTGCTTGTCTAAATTTCCCTCTTCCGTACAGTGTACTGTGATAGTTTAAAATAACATTGAAATTTTACTAGATGAATTTCCAAGTCACCAACTATCAATAAAAAGGATGAAAAATTACTTTTTTCATATTTTGAAATTTTGAAGTTTTTTTCCTCACAGATAGGCAATCTGGCCACATGTGTGGCTGTCGTACATATTTTTTTAAATCGATTTTCGTGTTATGCTTTTCTGGAACTTAATATCGTAAACTTTTAGGGGGATTGAGTTTTTGTAATTTTTGGGAGGTTCATTATTTAAAATAATAAACCAAAAAATAAATATCGCGACGATTCTAAATCCTATTTCGAGTATTGTCGAATAAAGGTTGTTTATTTAAGGAAAGACAAGACATAAGAGGAGATTAGTAAGGTTGTTGTTTACCACAAGGAGGATCTGGACCAAAGGACTTTGCTACCTCAGAAGGGCTTAGCAAGCAGCAGTTGTTGAAGTCTTGTAAAGTCGGATTTAAAATAATTTCATTAACTTAATTTTTATCGAAGTAATTCAATCGACTGTTCTACAAATCTTTTGTAATAAATAGTCAGAAAGCAATAAGTTTTAAGATTTGTATTGTTAATTAATTAAGGTTTCAACCCAAGCTTGTGGATCGTCAACATTAAATTTTAACAGCACCATTGAAGTATGGCTTCAATACTAAAAGCATATAGAAAAATCTGGTGCGGACATCACACGACTTTCACTTACCACCTTCTTATTAGCAGAAATAAGTATTTTCAGAAAAAGTGGAAGTAAAAATTATAGACGCTATATTTATTTAAATTTCATTGTGGGTATTATTATTTGTTTAAATACCCTTATATAAATAATTTTAATTTTTATATCGCTGTATTCTATACAATTAACTATTAAATAATACCAACGTATTATATATATATACATAATATTGTCTGAGTTCTTATTATATGAGGGTCATGTTACGTATGGAATCTTATTGTACTCTTTCAGGCGAGCTCGGACGCACTCGTATTCCTTTGGTTCTTCCGTTACAACTATTATCAGTCAAGATCTCTTATATTTCCTTTAATTAATTATCAAATTCCACATTTAAGCTTGTGCTAACAAATAAAATTACAATCAGTAGATAATTAGTATATATTTTATATTATTCTGAGCCAGACAAAGACCCATAAATTTGTAACTCTGTTATTATTCTTAGGGTACTTAGGGGTCTGTTATTATGCCTGTGTACGAAATTGGGTGTTCCCTGCTCAAAACCGGCTGCGCAGTAAGTGAAAAACATATATTTCTATTGACTGTAGCGCAAAATGGCTCTAACGATAACGATGAAACTTTTCCATAATTTTCTATTTAATGTCCTTTCAATTTTCTTAGATACACTAAATTCCCGAGTAAAGTGGAGAAAAAATTTATAAAGAGAAAAATTATTTTGGGGCCTAAATCGATTAGTATATAATCTATGGTAAAATTTATATTAAAACTTTTGAAAGGTAATTAAATTAACTACAAAACAAAAAAAAAAAATCATCTGAATCAAAGAAGTATTATCGATGATACAGCGTTTTCTATTCCCAACAAAACTATATAAAAATCATATATCTCGGACAACTATTAACAAAGTTACAGCAATTCGTTTTTTATGTAGTATTACGAGATCAAATCCCGATGAGAGAAAAGGGTAAAAGAGAAAGAAAAACGAAAAATAAGTGGATGTAAAAATATCTGGTACCCGCATCATACAACTTACATTTTCCTCTCTAATTTTAACAGAAATTATTGTCTAACAAATAATTGGGCTATGTCAAAAAGTATTTGATTAGCAATATTAGAGAGTATTGAATTTTTTATCCTGATCTTCCACAAACTGGTTTACATTGATTTAGTTTATCAAAGAAATGGTACTCAAATATTTTCTTTGATAAATTTTCAGGAAAATAAATTCAAACTTTTTTTTATTAATGGACAGATTTAAAGATATAAATTTTTTTCTGAAATCAGTAGAATAGTCGTGCGAGTGGACACACCAGATGTTTTTTACATGCATTTTTGTACATAGATACATGTGGGTTTTGTACAAAGTTTTGTTAATTTATTTTAATAAAATAATATGTAACTCTATCACTATAAATTTTATTTTAGAAATTTTATTTATATCGATGTCTTACATCTCCAAAAAAGTCTTGTCCATTAAAACAAAGATAACACAAGAAAACATAAAACTATATTTCAACTTGAGAAAAAATTATATTTCTACTTTATATTTTTCTCGTTATATTGAGAAGTCTTTTATATTGTTAAATAATATTTCTGTACACCATAAATTTTAAAGTAATACAAATGAATGAACATTAGTTACTAAAAATATTTTAATATTTTGTTGAATTGGACTTATATGGTTTCAGGAGTAAACCATATACATCCGATATTTAAAATTTTATGTTGTTATAAAATTTTTTTTGTTTTGTTTTTCAGGTGAGTACTTCTGTTATCAAAAATATTTTGGTTTGTTGTGAATGTTTTTGATAAAAAATTGGGCAGTGCTGAAATATCTTTTTCAAGGTAGGTGTTTATTGTTTTTTTTTGTTTTTTTTGAGATGTGTAAGTAGTTGACTGCTGAAACTATAAGAATTTGTCTGAAGTGTGGAGAAAGAAAGACAGTGGTCCATATCTTTAAGAGTTGTGTCTTTTACTTAGACAATAAACATATGGGGAATACCAGGAAATACACCAGCTGCTTAGAGAAATGATGAAAAAATGCTAGGCAAAATCATATGTTTTCTCTCCGAAGATGGAATCTTCAAAAATATCTGAACCTCTCACGCAGCACTCCTCCCCCCACTTCTTTTTTTCCTCTTATCATTTTTCCCTCCTTTTCCTTTTTCTTTTTTACCTAACGTGCGAAATAACTAAACTTAAATAACAATAAACAACTTTTAACCTTAACGTGCATTTTACATTTTTTTTAAAATTTTATCTAATTCTTAATATTTATTAAGAATAACCAAACGCTATTTATAACCAAAATATGCAATAATATATAATTTTAATTAACGGCGTGTATTACCTACAGGTTCTACGCCTTTACTACACAACCAACCAACTATAAGAATTAAAAAAATTGTGAGGATTTTAAGTTAAAATTTAATGAGGTATCTGAACTTTTGACCCAAACATGTAGTCATTGTCAGGGCTAAAAATTAAAAAAATTAAAATAACATCAGAAAATGATAAATATAATAGTTTTAGAGTAATGAGAGTGAAGAATAAAAGTAAATAAATAAGATAAGAGTAAACTGATAAAAATCAGAAAAAATGATAAATATAAAAGTGTAAGAAAAAAAAGGGTAAAATAAACAAATGAGAAAAGGTTATATAAGTAAGATAATAATAAAAACATTTAAATAAGATAAAAAAGGTTTCTATGTTATGCTATGTATTGTAAAGACCGCCGGTGGTATTCATTTAATTATTTGAAATGTATAAATAAATAAATATCATAAGTGGCCACATCTGGCGCTACCTGTGCGAGGGTAATGACCCACAAGCCCAAACTTTTGTAAGTGGTAATAAAAACCTTTAAGAACCACCGACCAAGACCGACAACTGAGTGTTTAAACAGGATCCCGAAAGACCTTTTCACATCTTCCACCAGAAATACCTAAGTCTGTACCTGCTGCTTTACCTTGGCCTGGGGGAGAGGGCGTGGTCATCCCTTAGGCTGAGAATATTCAGCCAATCAGGAAAAAGACTACCAAAAGAGAGGGGGATGAAGAAAGGTGGGAAATAAAGAATTGGGACTGAACACTTCTTTTTGGGACTCAGAGGAGAGGACTTCTTTTGGGGACGCAGCTGAGGAGACTTCAAGTCGAGGGAGGACTTCCTTTTGGAATTCAGCTGAGGAGAGCTGAGAAACAGGCTAGGACTTGATGAGGAGAGTCGAGGGAGGAAGACGAAGACAGCCGGAGAGAGCAGATGGACGGACTAGACGCTGGAGGAGAGCAGAGACAGGGAATCCAGATATGACGGCTAGAAACACCTAGAAACAACCTAGAACGACCAGCTAAGTGGTAACAAGCATTTAGTTATACTAATGTAAATTTGTGTTGGCAACCATACATCATTAATTAATATAATCAATATAACACGTGTAACTTTAATTGAACATCAAGCATTCTCCTCCAGTATGATTCTCAACTATTCATTATGTATATAGGTTTAGTTATTATTTTGTATATAGATGTTTTTGGTTTTATTTAAGCTTGTAAATATAATAGTTAGTAAACCAACGTAGTACTTTTACCATTTACCTTGCATGCCACCAGTTAGATATAGAACAAATAGTGAATTTAAAAACATATACCTTTAGAAAGGAAATCCAATAAAAATTATATGGTTCAATCTAGGATACTATAGTAGGGGGTCTGTGGTATCTTACCTTTAAATACCTAATTAATATATTTTTCTGCAGATCGGTTCCCTTCTGGAACCGATATGAATACAAATATAACTATTAAATACAAATAAATGCGGTTCCTGGAACCCCCTACTCGCCGAAGAAACGCGAGGCCAGGAGCATAGCAGTTATAAATAAGTGAACAAGTTAAGTATATCAAAAATAACAATTAATAAACCAAATAATTAATTTAAATAAAAAACTTCAAGTAAGGTCAGTACATAGCTTCCTCACCGTTTTTATTCGTTAAAAAAAATCTATATTACACGGTCTAAAATTCTTCAATTAGAATGAAATCTCCGGGCGTAACCGTTTTCGGAGATTCAGTAATCCCTCAACATATACGGATTTGATATTCACGAGTTTTGTTTATCAGCGAATACCAAAATGTGAAAGAGTTCCGCATTTGCAGATTGAATATTTGATGATTCGAGATTAAAAAAAAAATTCCAGGGCATATTGAATATGCATATCGCTACTGTTAGTGCAAAGGTCGCAGGCAAAAATGAGCGTTTTACAGGAGAGCATAGAAACTAATTATATTTATTTCATAATTAAATAAACTATGTATTTTTATATAAACTAACTATAATTATTTTTTTACGATTTATTTGTATAATTTCATATTTTATTGCCCTTTGCGGAGTAATAATTTCATAGTAGCAGATTGTTTATATCAGTTGTAGACTACAAAATATCACTTTCAGAATTAGTAGAATAAAAGTTAAAAATTTTTACATAACATGTTTTGCACTAACAGTAGTGATATATACTTAATTGGTATGTGTTCACTCGTAATATGGACAGAACAAAAAATCCATAGGAAAAATTCAACTTTTTGTTTGTTCGGAGTTGACGAGACCAACAATTTCCTTCAGTCAGAACAAAACTAATTAAACTGGAATATAAAAATATGCGTGAAGCTTAAACTTTGATATTTAATATGGAAATCGAGACCACGACAAGCTGGTTGAACTTGAATAGAAATAAACACAATCACAAATAGGACTTCTTTTTTTTAACGAACTCGGAGTAAAAGTTAATTTGAATTTACCGAAAATTACACAAAATCTAAGTTACGGCAGTGAGTGTTATGCCAGTCACATTTCGAATCGACAAAATAATACACAATAAATTAACTTTTTGAATAAGACCAAAGATTTTAAAACCGCATAAAAACATTGACTTAAGCTATCTCCAACTCCATGTGATCTATGCCTTCCACATTTCACAGCCATTTAATTGTTAACAATTATTTATATTAATTTTAATTATTAAATTTAATTGAAATAAATTGATACTAGGATATTTTCAAATTATGGCCATGTCAAATAACACATATACTAATCCGAAAGCAGAAGTATTATTTTTGAGAGTAGTGGATAGAATTTTTTATTTATTATTTATTAATATTTTATGCAATTTGCAGCTGTGCGGCTGTGCATCTAGCAAATTTGTTGTGTTTGTACTATCTTGGTGTATTTTCTTGATTTGGTTTTTATTGATGCAGCAAGTCTCTTGGCCATTTTCTTCTTAATCTGCGTTGTTCAGGTAACAGGGAGCAGGAGATAGAAAGAACCAGAGGATTGGAGTGATTTTGGGTTGAAGAATGAAATGTAGTAGTGTATTTGTCGTGGATGTAGAATTTTACTGTTGGGGTGTTTAAGTCGTTATGCATATTAGTATTTGAAATGTACCAATGTGCGTTCACAATTTTTCGTAAAATTTTTTATTGTGTTGTTTGTATTTTGTTTATTTGTGTTTGTTTTACAGAACCCTAAAGTTCTGCTCCATATACCGTAAGGTGTTGTAGATCAGTCGCTTGTTTCGTAAGTTAGGTGAGTAGTGTTTCGTAAGTAGTCCAGAAGATGTGAAAGTTGGCTACATCGTCTCGTAAGTTCTCGTCTTTTTAATTTCGTATGTATGTTCTAAGTAAGTCTTTTGTCTGAGTCCAAGGTACCGTACATAGTTCTTTGAAGGCACTGGATTATTGGCAATCGTTATGGGTGGACATGAGGCTTTTCTAAGAGAGAAACGAGAAGAAAGAAGGATAGAATTTAATAAAATTTATACATACTCGATTATCTGCTTACAAATCCCTACCAACAAATCGATTTGTTTACCAGTCTTTGTCTTGGTCTTGCATCAGTGAGGCTTTCTTGGTATTGCTCTTGGGCAACACTAATAAATATATAAGAGTAGAAAAAAAAATTCCGAGACATTACAATTAGTTTTCCTTAATTGTTTAATAAGGATTATGATCATATATCCACCACGAAACGGACACTAGTTTACAGAAAATAATAATATAATATTTTGAATAATAAAATAAGCAACGAGTATATGTGCGAGTATATCTTTTGATTAGGTATGTTCAATAATTTTTTTTTGAATTTTGTAATCTAGATTTCGTTCTTGAAAAGTCGAGAAAAAAAGTAATAAAACATTGATAGGAAAATATTGTCAGAAATCTAAAAACGTAGTCCGTAGTAAAAAGTATTTGTGAAGAAACACGTTAATATTTCTATTAAAAAATTTTATTTTTTAAAAGACTCGCTGAACAGAATAATGTTAGGATATGCAAGCACAATTTTTCCTGCTGGTGCATATGGCGTCACTTTCTCTAAAGATAAATATATAAAGTCGAACCCCCCATTTTCGGGCGCCAGCTATCGAATGTCCCCTTAGAGTGAAGTAGTTGATGAAAAAGGGTGTGTTGTCCTGGCAGTGTGTAAGTGGCACCTGGTGGCCTGTATTCGGGTCACGTGTCCTCCTCCCCCCCTTCGCCGCCCCCACCTCAAACTATAAATTACCGAAGAATGGAAGATATTTGTCTCCGAACCTAAAAAGTCCCTTAAACCCCACCTCACTCCCACAGATGAGTGATAAAAAATACTTATATATAAAAATCTTTCAAGAATTGACTTGAATGAATGGATGGATATATATATATATATGTGTGTGTGTGTTATTTTTTCGGAGAAGGCTCCGTACAATAGACTTGGTTAAAATTATTAATAGCTTAATGGTGTTAAGGGTTATTTTCAGGGTAGTGCTTAAAAACTATGTAATAGCACAACTTTGCCAGAATTTTTTTTTCTTTTTTCAAACTTCATTTATTCACCAACACCTGTCATAAGCAATGGCAATTAGCGGATTTGCTTTCGGTAAGTGTACAGGTAGTGGCTGAATCGGCGTAATGGAGAGGAGTGCCCAGCGGCATTCCTTCATGTCTTGATTTTAACATATTTTTAAGCGAGGAAATCCCTCATCCTTTTGAGCCTCCCAAGTGTATTTTCGGGGATGTTAAATGTAGCCATACTTTGAATAAGTGAGTTAGTATGTCCATGTAAGTTATTGTGAAATCTCTTGTAGTGTGTTAACTGTTGGCATTTGAAGGTCTTTATGTAATGTAATATTTGTGACGTACCATGGAGCGTTGGTTATGGTTCTGACAGTTTTAGACTGTAGGTTTCGTATATGGGTTGTTTTGATTGTTCCGTAAATTTGTGAAGCGTAGGTCCATATAAGCTTAAGTAGATAATTGTAAGTGTTCAGTTTTTGTTTTAAGTTTAATTTTGAGTATCTTGAGAGAAGTGAGTATAACAGTCGTAGTCTAAGGTTTAAAGTTTTTCTGTTTTTATTGATATGTGGACCCCATTGAATTAGAAAATAATTTATGTTCAAATAAAATGGTAAATAAAAATTATGTGCACCACATACACAATATGTGTATGTGGCTAAAGCGCTCTCGCTCAAACTCCACCGGCTTTAGCACCAGTGGGGCGGTTGAGTGGATTTGGGTTCCCCGCCTGATTGTATATATTGTAAATAGGTATGACTGTATTTTTATGTTTTTAATTTACTTTTGTTAATTTTGTTTCTTTTATGTATATACGGTGTGAATGTGTTCATTTATCAATATAATTATTGTCCCTGTGACAGAATATTATGTCTAAATAAATAAATAAGAATTAGAATATATGTGCACCAGATTTTTTAATATTATATTCATTGTGAAGCAAATCAATGATCTCTCCTAACTTATTTGTATACAGTGTTATAAATTTTAACTTACTCTATTATATTTTTTATATATATTTTAATATCTTAACTATAATTTATATTTACTCTGTTACTATTTTTTAAATGTTTTTATCTCACTAATTATTGTTTATAAATCTTGAATTATACTAAAGATTTTACATTTGTTATATTTAGAGCAGTTGAACAAAATTTTTCAATTTGCATTTTTTTTTGTAAATTCCTTCATGTACCTCAAGGTCAACAATTAAATATTCAATTAGTTAAGCGCAGAATGGTCGCGATAATCCGTACCCGTATTATTAAAATGTTTGGATTATCGAAGGTTAATTTTAAAATGATGTAAAAATTGCACAATGTAAGGAAAATATATTACCCTGGAGCCAGGGCCTAAAATTCGACCTCAACGCAGGCGAAGGTTTAATTGTAAATTTTATGTCATTCTGAGTAAAAAGAACCTTGCCTGCCATTCCAGAACCGTTGCATTCAAAAATGGCCGCTGATTTACAGAAAATTAGGTCACAAATCGGAGGATAGAAACAGGAAATCCATTGTGAAAAATTTGAGAAAAGCTTTTATTTTTTTAACTTCTATTTATGGAAATAGACATGTAAAAATCAACATTGCTAACACGAGCCACCAAGGGAAATTTTTGTACAGCAAAAATGTCAGATTTTTTTAATATATTTTTATTATTTTTTTTTTTTCACCTGTAACTCCTAAACGATGAATCAAAGCGAAAAATTGACTCTTCAATCGATTAATGAATGTTAAATTGCACGTCGAAAGAGTACATAAACGTTATAATTTAGTTGTGTGGTAAGATATAAAACCAAGGTCCACTAACGCTGATTTTATTCAAATTTGTCAAAAACTGAGACAAATCACTGTAAATGTCGCTGTAACTTGGAAATGAGTTCCCTAAGAGGAAAAACCCTTATAGTTAAAGTTGTAGAGCATAAAATTTTGCATCCATTTTTATTTTTAGCCAATTATGTATCTCGAATCGGGATTCGTTATTCCTTTATGAAATTCGGTATCTTTCGACATATCGTTTATCAAAATCCTTCGCTGCTGGGAGGTGGAAAAGAGTTACCAATGCTTATACTGCATGTAACAGACTCTAAACAAAAATAACTAAGTACAATAGAAAACCATACTGTTGAAGAATTGAAAATCACGTTTAAGTTAATTACCAATTTCTTACCATCGGGAGATTACCGATTTTGTTTGAGTAAGTGACCTCCATTAAATTAGTTGGTACTCACAGAAGCAAAATTTGATGCTCCACTACATTAATTCTATGGGTTTTTCCTCTTAAAAATTTCCTTTAAATGTTGCAGAGCCATTTATAGTAATTTGTCTCAGTTTTTGACAAAGTTGGCAAAAATCTCTTTGGTTGATCGTGGTTTTATACCCTACCACGTAACCAAATTAAAAATTGTATGTACTCGTTCGACATACAATTTAACGTTCTTTAATTTATTAAAGAACACATTTCTCGCTTTGATGCATCGTTTAGGAGTTATAGATGAAAAAACAAAAAAATATCGTAAAAATCGCAATTTTCAACTGAAAATTATTATTTCTTGGTGTCCCGCGTTGGACATTGTAACCAATGTTTTTTGTTTTAACTCTGTTTTTAATATTATTGATAAAATTTATTTTATTTTCATTTATTAAAAATACGTTGTTAAAGAGATTATCTAATTTTTGTAAGTGATGAAAAATATGATTTTTAGATAGTATATCTTACCTTTTTTTAAAAAAATAATTAAGAAATCGATTAGCAGTATATTTTTCAAAACTCTCCTTTCAAACCCTTAAGATGTTCTTTGTCTTTTTTTTTTCTTTATGTTAGTATTACCATAGAATTAAATTAGTTAATTATAACGTTTTATGGTTGTGAAATCAATTTATTTTCCAGATTTCAATAAATATGTTTAAATCCATTTAATAATACTTATTTATATTATAGTGTAAATATATAATAATACACAATGGTAGAAAGAGAGAGGATTAAGATAAAGTATCTTGATAGGGAAAATACCAGTACGGGTTCAAGTCCAGTGGAGATCTAAATGTTCACTGATGAGGTCGACAATCACATATCTTATTCTCGTCTTCTGATTTTCATCACAGAATTCGATGATTCTTTATCAGTACCAAAAGATTCTTTTATGAAGACACGATACCTTCTGATTATCATCTTATATATGTATTATTTTTTCCACATCTTCACCGAATGTCAGGTCAGATGCACATTTAATTATACATATCTTTTTGTCTGTTCCTCTCTTTACAGTATACCTTATGTCTTAAACCCCAAAACTTAATATACAATTATTTTAATAAAGCTACAAACTCGTTAACATTATTTGAAGTGTTTCTTCAGTTGCACTATGAGAATCCAAACTGGTGATTGCCGTTTTATTTCATAAGTGAGGTAAGACAATTTTTATATTATTTGAAGAGTAAAATCTGACTGTTCTCATTCCATTTTATCAAGATTAATAATTATTCTTATATAATTTAAAAAAATTATAATTGGGATCATTTTATAAGTTTTTATTATCGCAGAAGAACTCTCTTTGTCCTTTGTTCTATATATTATTATTTTTTTTTAATTGTTTTGAGTAAGCCAGTCGGGAAAGATATTTCTTTAGTAAATTAAGAAGGGTTATAATTTTTTATTTTTGTAATTTTAAATAACAGGTTTATATAAGTAATAGATACAGATTTATAGAAGTTATAATTTTTGTATTCAGTTCTAAAAAGAACATTTACTGGTTATTTTAAAAAATAATATTTTAATGTTAGGTTATACTTGGACAAATTCCAACTAAATGGCCTTATGTCTCGAAAATAGAGGTAAAGAATAAAACCCTCAACTCTTCACCAATTCAGGAATAATCAGGAGAAAACAGAATAGCAAATCGAACATCTTACCCAATCGTATACTCCATACTCTGTAGTCCATCTTTAATATAATGTTCGTATCCTTTTAAGTTAATTACATCTATATCATTGTTATATTATATATATTATTCCTATCCTTGGTTTAATAATTTTTAATGCCATTGCTGCACGGATTATTAAAAATATAACTTTTGTCTTTTACTTACAATAAGTAAGAATATACAACTTTTTAAGCATTATTTATGTTTACTTATTAATTTTCATATGTGGCAAATTGATTGATATTCATATAGAAACAAAACCGGCGCATATACTGCGTCAGTAGATTTTCATCAACAGTTAGAGCCCCACGCAGACAGTGAAAATATTAAAAAAAATAATTAAATTAACTCATAAGTTATTAATTACTAACACGTTAATGACCAATAAAGTAAACTAACATCTTGAACTGATACTTATATACAATAAACCAGAAGAACTCCGAACCAGTGTTGCACTCTCGCCCTCACCCAACGAGAAAAAACTGCGGACTCTAGGAGATCCCAGTGCTAATCTCTCAACCACATATTTAGAAAAAGTTACGTAGACCATTACCTTTTCAACCTTTTAGGAGAATTTCAGCGATGGGTTCAGCTAAATAGGAATAGTGTTAGATCAAGATTCTGAGAATTTGTCTGATATATGTTAGAGAACAATGAGATTTATGATTTAGGTTAAACATAACCTATTGGCATTGATTGACATTGATTGACATTGATTGACATTGATTATTGTCTGTAGGACCTTGAACTGGGTGATTAGGATGTGATTGATACAGGAAAATTTTACTGTCCTACCTTGACCACCACTTACGCTGATGATACAACAATTTTAACAAAAGATCATAATATATTAAATATATATCTTCTGTTCATCTTTACTAATTTTGGTGCCTTGAAGTTTTTTATTTTTAAAAAAAAATTAGGCCAATTATCACCAACATTTTATTGATACGCATTAATTTTGACGTTTCGGCCATACTAAGGGTCATTTTCAAATCTTGATGAGTCCTCTGTTATATATCCATCATTAATGTCGCAAATAATATGTTCAGTGAACATTAATTTGTCATGTTATATAGGGGTATCGCCTACGTCATTTCTGGAGGGACTGAAAGAGTCCATCTTTCAATCCTTTTCAGAGTATTTCAATTAGACATGGCAGGTATCAAGGAATATTTAATTTACATTTATATGATATGTTTAATTAAAATCGTTTCTACCATGTGCCCATTAAGGGCTATTGTTTAAACTATTAAAGATATTTTTTAATTAAAATTCTAATTTAGTGGTGATATCTACATATGTACTTTAATCCTTCTGCGTCAGCCTTTACACACTACGTTTATCGCTATTGTTTTTTTAACTTGTTACTATTTCAGTACTATTGAAGTCAAAAGTACGTTTCTTTTGAGTGCTGTGTGTTGAAAGTCCTGTACAAGTTAATTTCAAAACTGCAATTACTTTTATGTTGAATGGTCCTGTTTTTTATATTCTATTTTCTTTGTTCTGTTTAACATGTATTGTTCTTATTTTTATGGGTGCTATTTTTACAGTTTTTATAATTTATTATATACATGGTGTCTGTTTTATCACTTGTATTTATTTTATCTTTATTAGAATAGAATAGAATAGAAAAATAATTTTATTCTGGGACGAAGTCCCTTCAGAATAACAAAAAAGTACAGAAATTAAAATTTTACATCTGGCCAGATAAAAACAAACATAACAAATTAAGATAACGATAGGTCATTAAAGAAAAGAAAAGAAAAAAATATTGGTTATACATACTATATACAAAATAAAATAAAAAAATCTATATAAAAAACTCTTGAAACCATAGTAAGATACTTAAAACTATGTACAATGTTAAAATATAAATAAACCCTTTTAGAAAAAATAAAAAATACAGAAAAAATAAATGTATATTCTTCTTAACAGTAAAATCTGTTTCTGTTAATAAAAAAAAAAAAAAAAAGAGAAAAAGAAAGTCGAATCTATAATAAGTATTCAGGTCATGAGCTATATGTGAATATGGTCTTATAGATAATATGTAATTTTACATAAAAGATTAGCTGGTGCCTGACTGTTTTTGGGACAAGAATTGGAATAGGAGGGTTTTGAATGTAGATAAGGATGAAGAATGTCGAATTTTGATAGGAAGGGAATTCCAGAGACTTACAGAACGTGCAATAAAGGAGTTTTGGAACGAGGCAGATCTGTGAGAAGGAATGTAAAGGTCGGAAGGTCGAGATCTTGTGGAGAGGGAGTGGACTGAGGACTTGAATTGGAGAAGGTTGTAGGTGTAGGAAGGACGATGATTGTTGGTGATATGATAGAGGAATGTAACTAGGAAATATTGTCTTCGAATGGAGGGGAAGAGCCACTCTAACTCAGTGTAATGGTGAGAGACATGGTAGTATCTCGAGGCACCAATTACAAATCTCACGCAACTGTTCATTAAATTATTATTACTGTAAATTTTCTGAATTTTGTTTGTTGGTTTTCTGCTGAACATTAAATCTGATAAATCATAAATTTTTAAAGTTCTGGTAAGTCTATCTGTGAGACTATTGATTTGTGTTAACGAGTAAAATTTTGAGTTTATGTATTGACATTTTCTATTATGTTTTTTCACTACTTTCAACTCTATTGGTGTATGATGCTTAGTATAGTTATGTATACCAATATAGTTTACTGTTTTTTTAAAAAATGCATAATTAATGTTTTTGTACTAATATATTTTTTTTTATTCATTGATATTGACATCTGTATAATAAAAAGAAATAAAAAAATACATCTGGTATATGTTCACTCAGGAATATATTAACATGAAATCGCTTGTTGAGAAACTACCCATTGGGAGCACTCAAATGACGAATTTACACATGAAGTGGCGAGGCGGGTGATTCAGTCGCCTTGGAGGGTTATCAGGGATCGACGAGGAAGCAAGGTTAGAAACGAGAGGGTTCGGATGGTTCTGGAGTTTATACAGGAAGGATAGGTATCTGGACTGAGCCAATTCGGAAACATATGGAACATTAAGGTCTTTATGGATGATTTTATTTGTGACAAATTAAGGAGTAATGAGAATTTTCCGAAGGATTTTGGATTGTAAGGATTGGGTACGAGAGGAATCCCATGATTTAGTGAGCCCCGAAGCCCAATTCAGTAAGTCCAAATAGGTCTTATTATAGTCATGTATATGAGTCGTCTGTAATTGATTGAAAGCTTAGATGGTTTGTCTAGTATGTGATGGAGTAAGCGGAAACGTCGAGCGGTTTCTTGTCGTATGAGACTTGTTAGAGGATTCCATGTAAGTCGTTTTTAAAGGTGGAGTCTTAGATAACTGATTTGTTCAACTGGGATAAGTGGAGAATAGTTAAAGTGAACTGTAGGACAGTTGGGATTGATTGATTGACTGATGGGATTTATTGGAATTGTACTAATATTAAATTTTTATTTCCTCATTCTATGTTTGTTTCATATGTTGTTAAGGTGGTTATTTTGATACTGATGCCTACGTATATGTATTTCATGTTCTTATGTGTTCTTTTTATCCATTAATAATTTTTTGGATATCAATTATAAATTAATATTCTATAAAAAATTCCTTATACGCTACTTATATGTTTTTTTTATTAATTGGTTTTATAGCTCTATCTATTTAATTCTTGGCTACATTTCTGATCTGATAAGAGGAGTAGTTGTTGTAATAATTCAATAATCTCTTGCTAGTATCTTCTCTCTTTTTCCATTCTGTGGTCAATGTCTGGGTTTTATCTTTGTGTATGTTTATGTCCCAAAAATCGTATTACATTATTTTCTTCTATTTTTTGGTAAATTTTAAATTTCGTAAATTATTTAGGATATTTAGAAAATCTTCAATGTCATTTTTTCCATTATCACCAATATATCATCTTTGTATTTAATAACCATTGGCATTTCTTTTTTTTTTTTTTTTTATTCTTCGATCTATCCATAACTCGAATCATCTTTAAGCCTGCCAGATTTGTGCTCCTTGATGATCCCATTGGAATGTCATTAATCACTTTATAAAATTCCTGTTTATATACGAAGAAACTTTTCCCCCTGCACACTTTGACACCTTCTATGTCTAATTTAAGATTTTTAATTTCTTTGTGTGGTTATATTTTATCCTATTTTTTTTCTATTATTTTTATTACCTGTTGCATATTAATGTTTGTGAAGAAGAGTTTCACACAAAAACTAACCGAAGAAAGTTATTTTTTTTCTTTTATTATTATTATCCATTTTTATCATTCTTTCCAATCACATGTATTCTATATAAATATTCTTAGAGGATGACATTTTATTGATTTCAACTTTATTTTTTTCTTCGAAATATTGGGGGTCAGCGAAATTGTTTCCCATCTCTATTTTTATTGTAATTACCCTTTTTGTTTTGTAAAATTGTCCCCTTAGCTTATCTATGTATGAATAAATATAAGGGTTTTTATCATTTTCATGCAGTTACTGTGTTTTTTTTTTTTTTTTTGTTTTGTTTGTAAATAAATAAGGTCGAAATTCACAAAAACATATATGAAAGTAAACTTATATTCAAAAGGCATTTATATTAGTGACGGTTTGAAATAAAGCGAGGATATGTTTGTTTTGTGCCTCATATATTTAAGAAAAATAATATAAAATTTACATAATTTTACAAGGTTAAAAATTAATGGCAAATTGAACAAATTAAAATCAATTTGAGTCGGCGCACAGTGGTCAAAAGGCGGGGAAAAAATATTTTTCGAAGATATTAAAAAAATTCTCTTCTTTTCATCAATAGAAAAGCAGATTAGTTGCATAATATATTTCACTAATTCAATCAGTGAAATATTTATTTTTAACGTTGTACAAGCTTTCCAAATCTGACATTTGAATTGCAACGGAAATCGTTCGATATTATACTTATTATTTATTTATAAATGTTTTGGGCTCTTTAACCACCTGGGTCATTTATGCCCTATATTACATTTCGATCACCTACTACATAGACATACATAACATAACTACACCTAACAAATACAATTTAAAGTTTAAAAAGTTAAAATAGTTACAGATAAATATGATAATACAATTGAATTGAAAAAGTTATGAAAATTGAAAGTTAAAGATTAAAAGGAGATAAGTTAACAAAGACAATTTAAATAATGGTTTAAAGAACAAAAGTTAAAAATTAGGTTTTTAAAAATTAAAAATTAATAATAATAGAAGAGAAGTTAAAAAGTACAGTATAAAGTACAAAAAGAAAAGTTAACAAAAACCATTAAAATTAAATATTAAAGATTTAAAAATAGATATGTTAACAAAGACATTTAAATAAAAGGTTATTGGTTTCGAGAATATAATCTAAAAATATGATTTAAAAAATAAAATTAATATTACAAGAAGAAATGTTAAAAGTATAATTTAAATATTAAAAATCAAAGAAAATGAATTGAAAAACCATTAAAATTAAAAAATCTGGTGCGCGCAACACACAACTTTCACTTACTCTTTGAACTTTGCTCAACTTTGAATATAAATTATTTTTTGGCCATGTTGGTCTATAATAAAATTTTTGAATTGCATTTTTAAATGAGCTAAAGCTAAAATATTGCAGCTGACAACTACTAAGAAAAACTAGAGACCATATCTATCCTCCTAATTGTCCGATTTTAACAATTCTTTTTTTGTGTTTTAGGAAATTCCGTTAACTTTTAAAAAGCCATAATACAATATCCACAAAAAAGTGTATGCTTTTTGAGTTATTCGGAATTGAATTTTACCATCCCTCGTAACTTTTTTTCCAGCTTCTTTTCGTTAAAGTATGATATATAGATAAATTTAAAGGGCGTCGAGAAAATGAGTTTAGCGAAGTTTCATTGAAATCGGTACATTCGTTTAGGCGCTACAGTCTATAGCAAAGCAGGTTTTTCTGCATTTTTTTTTTCTCCTTTATTAACTTATCAAATTCTTTCAACAGTAATGTTTAGCATTTTTTAGTAACTCTGAATAATGTGAAATGATTAACTTTTTAAAATAAATCGTATTAAAAGTTAAAAGAAGACGTATATGAACATTAGACATTTAAGCGCTGTAAAGTGACATCAACGGGGATAAGACCTAATTGATATTAAATACCACTTAATTATACAATGATTCACAGGGTTTAATCAAAATCGTTAGAGCCGTTTTTGAGAAAATTGTGAAAATGTGCTTGAGCGTTGATATAAAGTGGTACTTCCGGTTTAGCCGATTTTAAGGAAAAAGTTGCTGTCACATCTAAGGCATATATCTATCTTAAATACGTAATATCAGTTTCTTACGACTTTTCGTTTTTGAGCTAGACTGCTAACATACACACACTCAGGGTACCCCAAAACGTGTATTTCCGTTGAAAACTCATATTAAAAAATGTTCCCAATCGCAATACTTACCTTTACCATATATTACATATATACGTAAGTGAAAGTAATAAGATTAATAGAATAAAAATTAACAGGTATATTTACAATTTGAAGAGGACCATACAAACTTAAAATACTTATCAGGTATATTTACAATTACAAAATGTGATTAATTTTTTTACAAATTTGTAGATGTGATAATAATTTTGTGATTAAATTTTGTGAAATATTTTGATTTCCTTAAGAAACAATATCCAAGAGACAGATTGTTATAATTCTCAATAAAGAAACAAAAAAAATAAAGAAATAAAAAATAGCATTGGGGTTCTTTTGGAGTGATTCTTCAAGGCTATTTCTGCAATGATGTTGGTCCCTGAGATATTGGAACATTCGGTTAAGATATAGTTCACTGTAGTGTTGCACAAATGCGAGACCGAGAAGTGTCTTGGTCTTGCAAACTCAATCTTGGTCATGGTCTTGGTCTTGCGCAAGAGTCTCGCAACGGTCTTGCAGTTACTTCTTAGCTTATTACTACAGAGCTATTACTGTAATTTTTTAGATATGAGGAATCTAACTAAGCCGAAATGAAAAATTAGAGGAGTTAAATCCAAAATTATATTGGCTATGCCAATTATTTACATATAGTAACTAAGATTGTAAAGTATTAGCAACTATTTTGCCTTAATTTTTATTTAAAAAATCTATTTTTTTTTGCCAAGTGCAAGACCAAGACCGATTTTGGGCAACACTAGTTCACTGTGAGAGGTACCCCGCGGGAAGTACATTAAGTAGGAAAGTCTTTCTTCATTAAATACTCGTGGGTAAGCCTAGTATGTTAGATCTTTAACCGTGGCAGTTCTTCCCTTCTGGTCAGCATGATATTTGGAGTGACTCTCTGGACGTATGGCCCCACAACCCTTAGCTTATTGTATCTTGTGGGAGCCCAAGTTCTTATTATCTATAAGTGTCTATTATTATTTTTATTTATTTATTTTATTCTATCAATCCTTTTATTTATTTTCTTATCGTTTTTTTTTTATTTTTTGTTTGTACCAACCATTCAAATAGAATAAACGTAGTGTTATTTAGTTGATCGGGCGCTAATGACTTGGATGTTTTGCGCCTAGACATCGAAACAAACAAACAAGTTCTTTGCCAAGCCAACCCTGATTTTCCTTTGGTTAAGGAGACAACTTCAGAAGGTTGAGTGGTGATGATTGGTTGACCCTCTTTGATAGCTCTCTTGGTCATACTATCTGCCATCTCAATGCTTTTGATCCCACCATGACTTTGTAACCATAAAAATTATTATTATTATTTTCACTCACATTTTGCTAGGGTACTATTTTTTTTTTTTATAATCATAACAGCTATTCCAAACGAAACACTGCGTTAAAAAATAAATTACTTATTCTTATTTTCAAGTCCATTACCTTATTTTGAAAAAGTACTAAAATAAACAGAAAAAAAAATTGTTTGTTGTCTATTGGTGTAAACCTTTTTATCGCAACCGGCCACAGGTCTAGCATCTATTTGTTTATTAAAAGTAGGATCCTTAAGAAATATTAAATTCCAGATTATATTTAAAAATGTTAAATATTAGATTCCAGCTGCGTCTGTAATTTTAGTGTAATTAATTCTTACAAATTGAATTTTTTTATTTTTATATTTATTCAGACATATAATATTCTGTCTCGAGGGCAATAATTATAGTGATAAATGAACACATTCACAGCATATATACAAAAAATATAAAACTAACAAAAGTAAAATAATAACTAAATAATATACAATTTACTTTAGTATTATTATATTGCAGTTTGTTATTTTTATTTATTATATGGTATGAATGAGCTACTCTATATCACTGTTACTATTGTCCTTGAATGTGACAGATTGTAATATCTCAATAAAGAAGTCTACAAAAAAAAAACTAAATAATAATAAATAAAAACTATGTACAATAAAAAAATAAAATATAAGTAAATTAAAAACATAAAAACACCTATATAAAATATATACAATCAGGCAGGGAACAAATTGAATTAAAGTTATTAGTTTATTTTTGAACGAGCATCTATTTGAAATTCAAAGATTTTTGACCTTGTATTATATCGATTAATGTATCTTTTTGTTATATTTTAAAATACTAATGAAGCACTAAACATATAAAGTAATTGTTAAAAAAAGAATTGGTTAGGTTTTATTTATTACAAAATATTTTATTAATCCAAAATTCTATCTTATTTCTTATATGATATATAGATTAGTATATCATTGTGTTTTATTTAAAATCTTTCTCTTAGATATGATTAGATGTTAAAAAAATGTAAAAATAAATAGAAATTAAATTTAAAAAATGTATCTTCAGATTCTATTTATTTTGGATAAAAGTTAAGAACTCGGTTGTATTCTTATCATATAATATATAAGTTAGTAAATATTTTATTAATTCGAATTTGAAAAGTAATTAGTTGTTAAAGAATAATTATTTATTAAAAAATAATATCATGGAATGAGTTTTTGGTATTTGGTAGTATGGAATAAAATCATAAAATGAAATCTTTAACTGTCCATCTCCTCGCAAAATCGTGCTATTGCTTTTATTTATTTTATAAAATTGATAAACAATTTATAACGATGTACAGATGGTTGACCGTTGATATAATATGAGAAGGAGTTTATCTGGGGTGTGCGGTCAAATAAATACTAAATTAAACAAATAGTATCATTTAATTTTTGCCGACGTTTCGACCCACTTTGCAGGTCTTCATCAGGGCTACAAAAGATACAAAACATTTCCATTTTTTTTGTATCTTCTACATATATAATACTTGATATTTTAACTACATTCTCACCCACTATATCTCTGATATCATCTTTTTATTCCTATATCAGACAACTTCTTCTTATTTTATATCTACTTATATTGATTTATTTTATTGTCACCATGTTTTGTATCTTTTGTAGCCCTGATAAAGACCTGAAAGGTGCGTCGAAACGTCGGCAAAAATTAAATAATACTATTTTTTTAATTTAGTATTTATTTGACCGCACCCTCCGATCAACTCCTTCGCAGATAAACAATTTAATTTTTTTTTAAAGAATAGACATCTCATAAATTTACTTACTTCTTTAACTGTAAAAACCTTTTTAACCACAATAATACTTATCCGTTACAGTCAGAATCCAGACATGACCAGTCAAAATGAAATAAAAAATTAAAAGGTTAGGGGTGCTATAAATTAAAAATAATTTATATCATTCATGTGTATTAATATATGATGCATTTCAATTGATTAAAGTAGCCTATTGTAACTTTTCTTGAATACATGATTTAATTTAAATGTATAAATGATTGTCCGCTATTTAAAAGTCTTCACAAGACCCTTTAATGTTTTTTGTTTTGTTTTTTATAACCGATCCTAAGTGTTTTCATCAATTAAAATAAAAGCATTGTCTAAGCTATTGAAAACGTAAAATATATAATCCCTCTTTATTTACCCTTTATTGGTATGCTACCCCATTAATTCTCTTATGATTTATTTTATTAATTACTTATTGATTATTTAAATAAATGCAGTGGTTACTAATTTGTTCCTATGATTTTTAACTAAAATGAAAAATATTACATAAATAAGTTATATATAAAATTATGGTATTGAACTGGGTATATATGCAAAATATATGACTAATACAAACACGAAATATATACGTTTTCCTTTGGATGAATGGAAGGAACCCCTATGGAGAAACCTTAACTACAGAAAAGGAATCCACACAGGAAAATAATTTTAAAAAACTCATTTGTTCTTATCCGATTTATATTAGTGTTGCCCAAATGGTAGTTGTTCAGAGACGAGTCTTGGTCTTGCGCAGGAGTCTCGCAACAGTCTTGCAATTACTTATTAGCTTATTAATATAGAGATATTACTGTATTTTTTTAGATCGGAGAAACCTAACTAAGCCCGAATGAAAAATTAGAAGAGTTAAATGCAAAAGTATATTTGTTATACTAATTGTTTACATATGGTAACTAAGATTTTCAAGTATTAGTAACTATTTTCCCTTAGTTTTTGTTTAAAAAATCTATTATTTTTACCAGTCCTAGTCTTGATCTTGCTACAGTTAGGAAGCCTATGTCTTGGTATTGTAAAATGCAAGACCAAGACCCATTTTGGGCAACACTAATTTATATTGGTTTAAATTTTATTGGGTAATTATAAATAAATAAAATTATACAGATAAAGAATATTTCATACATTTATTAGCTGGTATTTCGGTATTACCATTATGATATTGTTTACAACAGATTGTAAACAAGTCACAAGTTGCCGCTCATTTCGCTTGTCAGATGAGGCAAGTTTTGGATGAAACGTTTCCAAATGTTCGAATGGTTTGTAGTGGCCAAATTCGTTTGTCCCAGAGTTCACTGTACTGGATTATTACTCATGAGACTAGTTCGAAGAAATATGAATTTCAACGTATTAAAAATGATGCAAACATTAAAGAAAGATATGAAGACCATTTACCATATACCATTCGAAGACTAGGCTGAAAATATTCGAAAGTGAATATTGGTATTTTCGAACATTTATTAAAATAAAATGTTGATAACCGAAATGCTGATAAATGTAGGAAATATTGTTTATTTGCAAAATTAAATTTAATTTCGATTTAAATGAAACTCAGATAAGATCATATGATTTTTTTATTATTTACCTGTGTCCAATCCATTACTAAAGCTTACGTCATTCCTCCTAATTCATCTTTTTCTATTCAAATATCCTCTGATGTTCCAGGAACATCATAGATTTTTAAAATTTTATCTCAGTTCAGTCTTCGTTTCAGATTTTATTAAAAGTATTACTGTATAAATAAATAAGTATCACTATATAAATAAATCAAATTAAAATGGTTTCATTCCATGTGTCAAATTAATTTTTTTTTTTTTTTGGTCCTTCCCTTCCTCGCCGTTAAGGGCTATACGGGATTTCTCCGGGCCAGGGAGTGTGGGCGGGGATTTAAAAGACTCCCCCGGCACCGGGACGCGAACTCGTGACTATTTTTATATCTTTGATACATATGAATCAAGGTTGCCAGGCAACGGCGGTGCAGTGCACACGCTTTAGCCCATTCAGCCACCCCGCCCACAGTCAAATTAATACTTTAAAAACAACTCAAATTAGTGAAATGAATTATTTGTTCACTCTAACAATCAAACCAGTATTCCTTATTATTAAATATTGCACTCCCATATCTCAATTTTAATTACCATAATTACTCATATTATTTTTTACTGAACCTTATTTTACAGTCTTATTATTATACGTTTTGTGACATTTTCCTTTAAAATGTTTAATCTCCATAATTTAATTTGTGTCCCACTAGATTGCCATGGACTGCCCACTCACAGTGGAACGAAATGCGCGATTCGATTTCTTAGAATCAACCTCGCAATATTACTCCTAATTACCCTTGCTCGCCATATGTTCAGATTCTAAATCTGTCCTAAAATCTCTAATAGACCCCTTTGCCACACACCCTTTAATTACAGAAATAAAAATACAATTAAAAACATTTAAGGACGCAGGTTGTAGAGTATTGTTTTTATGGATACGATACTAACGGAGTGGCTCACGACTCCTACAGATTCTGTACAGACCCAGAACAAATATTGAGACAGGACCCAGACACTTATTAAATTCTTCAAAACTATTGAAATTTATTATAAAATTTTTAAAAAAACTTCTTCAGACTTCGGTGTAAATGACTCTAGTGGTCGAAACCCTCAAACAAATAAATAAATTTTATAAAAACTAATTATTATTGTAATAAAATTAATGATACATGTATAAATAATAATCTAAGTAATTGTTTAACTACAATTATTAGCAATTTAGCACCATGTATATCTTATGTAGAAACAATTGATGTTTTTGTTAGTTTTAAGATTAAGCATAGTACTATTCAAAATAATATATCTTATCCAGTAATTTTACCAAAAACAGCTATTGTTAAACTAACTGATAAGGAATAAAGTATAAACTATACTAGAGATAATTGTGTATTTACGGAGGTATTGTCTTCATTTCATGTAATTTCTGATTATAAACATTTGAATTTAACTTTTAATCAATTAAACATACCTACTTTTAGCAATGAAATGTTTGAAAGTATTAATATTAATTATGAAAATAATTTTTATATTAATTATTATTTATTAGTTTTAACGATTATTGTTTTATATCTTTTATTTGATAATTAATTTTATAATTGTTTTACAATGTTTAAATACTCAAGTATTCTTAGCCAACAAAGGCAAGTAGATAATATACCAAGTCCAAAGGAAGAACTTGTACTGAAGCCATCAACACCTGCAACTCTGTTCATTCACTTCTTCTCTCAAGAAGCTCGACAACTTCAGAAGGGAGAACTTAAGTTAGCCAAATGATGGTAAATCCCGAGATTCGGCATATTTCTCTTGACTATGTATAAATACCCCTCCCTTACCCGCCTAGCAAGTAGTCAGACATTGTCACTCGCAGTAGAAAGCTAGATGCCATAGTTAGTATAGTTTTTGTATTATATATATTTTTTTCATTGAAAACATTTTTGTCAAATAAACTTTTTTTCAAGTCCGAGTGAGTATCGAAGATTTAATCGGCTTACATACGTAACAAAAGCTTAATATAATACGGGCTTCAAAAATATCATGTACATGTACATATGCGGTTTTCATAAATACTATCATCGGTATTATTTAATATTTAATTGTATAGATTACAGCGATATAAAAATTTAAATTTGGATTTATATAAAGGCTACTTAAACAAATAGAAATACCCACAATGCAATCTAAATAAATATAGCGTCTATATTTTTTACTTTCACTTATTATCTGAAAATTTCTGCTATGAAAAGAGTGGAAAGTGAAAGTCGTGTGATGCGCACACCAGATTTTGTTTTCATTAAATTACCAATTAGTTGCTAATCATACCTATAGTTTTATCCTCTTTTAATTTATGAGATTTGTCATTTCGTTTTCAATAAAATCTATAATAATTCCTAAAAAAATGCAATTTATTCTTCAATATTATTGCTATGTTAATATGTATAATTATATTTTATTCTGTGTAAAGTTGGTCATTAAATTACCTTTTTTTTATAGTGGAACACTCATGTGTTTTAGGATCAGGAGTAGAATTAAAATTTTAAAAGATCTAGTAAATATTTAAATTGTTAATTTTATGTGTATAATGGCTTCCTATTTTAGCTGGGTCTGTTTTAAAATTTATTATTTTATCTATGTATTGGTGAAAAATATTGATTCTATTATTATTCTTTACATGAACAACCTCAGTGCTCAAACCACGCCCTGAAGATGACCCACATGTTTGGGTTGAAACGTTGGCAAAAATAAAAAAATTAAAAAAAAAAAGACTGCGTCCTGAATATTTATCACCCATGATATTATTATTCTTTGTTGACAATTTGATTTTCTTTTTTTTTTTTTTTTTTTAAGTCTTCAACCAGTATGGTCATTATTGCCTTATTTAAATTGAGAATTAGGTTGCATTTCCAAGTTTAGAACATTTCAGAATAGAAAATAATTTATCAATTTCATTCGTATTTTCCTGTAAAACGTAAAACTGTAAATCGTTTGTCAAGTCAGAAGAGAGTCTAAATGTTTTCTAAGCTCTGCATTCTCTTAAAATGTGTTTCACAGTCAGAGGAGTCCCACAGGTTTGGCATGTTGGCGAAGAATAATGTGTCATCAGGTATCCATGAGTAAGGCGTGTATGACCTGTACGCAGGCGCGTAAGAATTACTTTCTCTCTGCGGTTATTCCTATTTCACGATGCCCAAGAGGAAACGTCACCCTTAACCTCCCTCAATTTATTTTCGGTTACATTCGACCATACTTGTTCCAATTTTGTCTTCATTTTCTGTTTGATGACGGTTATAATCATCTACAGGTACTCCCTGATAAGATATTCCATCAGTAATGGAGTACCCGCTTCGGTGTTACATATACTAAAATTGAAACGATACAGAGAAGATTAGTATGGCACCTGCGCAATTTGATTTCTTAAATAGTATAATAGGCGTTTTTAAGTTAAAACTGTGTCTGTTTTAATACTGCGGTGAGCTACAGCAATTTTATTATCTGATTTTAAACTTTTGAATCTTTTAGATGATGATCCATTCTTTTTGAAATATTTTTTCTGGATTCTCCAATGCTTATTGATCCGCAGTTATTACATTCAACTTTATAAGCAACATAAAGATTCGCAACATTGCGAATGATCTGGACAGTTCTAAATAATGAATACAGTGGTGAACACTATGTAGAGATTCATTTTTAAAATATCCTCTCTATACATCTTTTTTTTTTTTTTACTCACAATGTAGACGCTAAATAAATTATTTTTTATAAACATTTGGATTTAGTAGAAATAAAAAAAAATTGGAGAAGTAAGAGTATATCCCATCCCTTATATCTATCTGTCTCTGACAGGACTCACCGCCCCAAGCCAATACAAACAGAATTCCCAAGAATAAGTCCCCAGTTTCCAAGCTATTGAATGTCCCTTCCCCTCCTCAAAACCATCTTAGAATATTTTATTGCGGTATTTGTGCCAGGTTTCGAACCCGTGCCTGATCGAGTGGCAAAAAATACTCTGCCAGTGTCAACCTGACAAGAGGATTTTTAAAATGAATTATCTCTGACTCGAAGAGCTTACAGCTATACTATTTGAATACCTCAGTATTATTGATTATATATATATATATATATATATATATATATATATATATATATATATATATATATTATAAGTATTTTTTTAAGAATTGAAGTGATAAGTTATTTAAATTGTTTAAGTTACAATTTTAATTAATCATTAATCATTATTTCATATGTTTATAACGTTTTTGTTTTATATTCTGATTTCGTTTGTTGTTGTTTTTTCATTTCAACTATTTTTATTATAGACATTATATATATATATATATATATATATATATATATATATATATATATATATATATATATATATATTACAATGTTTTTCTATGATTCGACCTTTATATATTATAACTTAAGATATGAATTATAATCGGATAATAGGTCATGAAATACACTTAGATGACTTAAAACAACTTCTGTTTATTCTATTTTTTTTAAAAACGTTTCGATCCCTGTTTATATTATAAAAAATGTCCCCTGTTTACTTTAAAAAAATGATGCCTGTTTACTTTTTATTTATGAAAAAAAATATATATATATATATTTCTTTTTTTTTTTTCGTTTGGCTCTCCAGACCTTGTAGATCTTTGGCCGCCTGAACCAGCCTTCTCCACCTCTGCCTATTTTGGGCTACTGCTTTCCAGTTTGCGGCATGAAGCTCAGCCGTATCTTTGTTTATCTTATCTATCCATCTGATTTTTGGCCTCCCACGTGGTCTCTTGCCTATTACTCTGGCATCCATTGTCGTGTAGAGGCGTCCTGATGGATACATGCCCTACCCATCTTAACCTCCTTGCCTTCAAGTCCTGAGATATTGACTGACCCGTTTCTTTCAACAGTTCTTTATTGTTCCTTTTCCTTCATGTGTCAAGGTTATGGTCCCATATAGGTCCTGTTATCCTACGTAGAACATTTCTTTCGAATCTCTCAATTCTGGCTTCTAATGTCCTTGTTAGAGCCCTGGTGTCACAACCGTACAACAGAGCTGGCTTAATCACGGCGGTGTACAGATTTTAGTTTTTTGGATTTCAGTACTTTTGAAAGAGAGAAGAAAGATCGGTTCGCACTTGTTATTTGCTGATCTATCTCTGTTAGTTGATCATTTATTGAGGTTTATTGTGGAGCCGAGGTATTTGAATCTGTCTACTTTCGGGAATGACTTAGAATCATCATGTTATTAAGGTGAATGTTTCGGCTAACTATCATGTATTTTGTTTTATCTACATTGACCTGTAGTCCGATTTGCTCTGCTTCTTTTAACAGAGTTCCATAAATATCCTCCTGATTACTTCTGAGGACAGCTATATCATCGGCATAGCTATAAAATATATATATATATATATATATATATATATATATATATATATATATATATATATATTTACTGTCTGTTGTTTCTACATTGTCACTGAAGATCTTGTATATATTATTAATTTTTATTAATATAGTTTTGACTAGATATATGGGTTTTGTTTGTTGTTCATACTTATTATTCCCAGATTAACGTTTATTTTCACTCAGTCTCACTCTCTTTCTCTACCTCTCTCTCTTTCTCTCTCTCTCAACTATATATATAATGGGTAAGTACCTTATGTTTTCTAGATTTATCTCTTTAGAGAAGAAAGGCTGGGAAGCCAGGCGCCCAACAAATAAAAATTCCTATGGAAAATTATATTTACTAAAACTTATTTTATTATCTTTTTATTAATCCTTTTTTTTTGGTCATTATATATATATATATATATATATATATATATATATATATATATTTTTTTTTTTTTTTTTTTTTTTTTTTTTTTTTTTTTTTTTCTGTTGGCGCTACAGATCATTAAGATCTTTGTCCGCGAGATGTGGTCTTCTGGACCACATCCCCATTCCCGATTTATGTCCCGCGAGGGTAGGGTCATGAGTCCTACGCCGGTCGGTGAGAGTTGCCTTTAGTAGTGTGGCGTGTCCCACATACACGGGGGAGGGTCTCGGGCAGCGTGGCTTTCCCTGGTGGACAGTCACCCGAATCGGCCGGTCACCCATCCAAGTGCTAACCACGCTCGGTGTTGTAATAATTGTTATTAGAAACATATGGAAGCATAATAATGTACCGATTGAGTTACTTGTTGTTCTAGCTTTGAAGAGGATCCCATTGTTAACTAATAAACACCGAAGTAATGAACATTTAGTAGTTTATTGAATAATTAATAAGTGACCTCATTCTCGTTATGATAGGGCGGGATGGCCGAATTGGCTAACGCGTTAGCACTGCACCGCCGTTGCCTGGCAACCTGATAAATGAATCAAAGATATTAAAATAGACACGAGTTCGCGTCCCGGTGCCGGGGGAGTCTTTTAAATCCCCGCTCACACCCCCTGGCTCGGGAAAATCCTGTATAGCCATAACAGCGAGGAAGGGAAGGACAAAAAAAAAATAATAAAATAAATAAATAAAATTGACTTTATTCTCAATTCAATAATTATATTAAAATATAATACTCAAAGGTCGATTGAAGAAAATTTGTAAATATACACACACACACACACACATATATATATGTGTATATATATATATATATATATATATATATATATATATATATATATATATCGGGGGAGGAACGGGCCAAACTAAAAGAGTGGGTTACAATTTCAAATATAAACAATATTTTATAGATGTGTTAGCATTTCAGTATTAGTGTATTAGTATTTATTTACAACAAATCATTACAGTGATTTCATTCTTAGTTTCTTTTATATTATTTAAGTAATTAAAATCCAAACACATATTCACATAGGTTGTTAAAACACAGAGAACAGGTTGTTTGTTTTTAGTTGTTGCAATGAGAGCGCTATAATTCATGATAGGAAATATCGGTTACTGTTTTATCATTACAGATATGCTGAAACAAAAAGTATTAATAACATATTTCAACAAACTGTGCGACAGCGAAACACTTTCCAGTACTATAAAATCCGAACGTGCTACTCGCCAAGACGAAGTAGAAAATATTCTTGATCAATCGAATAGCTGCTGAATCGGGCATTCTTCAAGCGTAATGAACACATACCTTGAGTTAGGCTTGAAGCCATACGACATACAAAGATTATAACATATGTAATCCTAAAGGTATAAAATTTAATCAATGTGTAAATAACGACCCTTATATTGTTTCGTAACATTTACCCGCGAGGGCATTAATAACACTCACAACTCTTATTTGTCGGCTGAAAAAAATCCTCACCCGAACGATAATATTGTTTACGATTATTTAGACTCTCTGGATGCACTAAATCAACGTATTAAGAATGCTACAGGCGTAATAAGAGCAAAACATGTAACAGTTAACGAAGGGGATAACGTTTAGAAACCATGGTAGTATTTTGGGACATTTATTGAAATAGGACTTATAGTCAGACACTTTAGCTCATGTATTGGACAAATATCTGAATAACATGCTCCTTGTCATCCGCCGGCACAATAATATAAAGCATCAGAATGCCGAATTCCTAAAGAAGAAAAAAGTGTGGATGTTTCCTAAGGATACGGAGAACTTTGCGAGATTCGTAGATATCTTAGCCTTTAGTGAAAGGAAAAGAGGCTCTGGTAGTCGATCCTACAATGCGATTTAAAACAAACGATGAGGATCAAGTTCTTAAAATACAAACAGAAAAAGATGATATTTATAAAAAATGCATTCCGTGCCTGCAGGAGAAATATAGAGAGGAATTTGCTGAAAGAGAATACTCGGTTCAGGAGTAGAGGAGTGATTCCCCTTTATAATAATAATAATAATAATGCTTTATTTATTCTGGGACGAATCCCTTTAGAATAATACAGAAAAACAAAAATGTGGCCTAAGGAGCCTCAGAGATACATAAACAAAAATACACAGTAAGTAAATATTCAAAATAAAAAAATTATACCCCCATACCAGACTGAAACGACTAGAAACCGCCCGACGTTTTCGACTACTGCAGCACTTACTAGACAAGCGATATAAGCTTTCAATCAATTATAAACGACTCGTATATATGACAATAATAAGACCTATTTGGACTTACGGAATTGAGCTTTGGGGCTCCACTAAACCATCGAATTCCTCTCGTATCCAATCCTTACAATCCAAAATCCTTCGTAAAATCCTCAACGCTCCTTACTTTGTCACAAATAAAATCATCCATAAAGACCTTAATGTTCCATATGTTTCCGATTTGGCCAAATCCAGATACCTGTCCTTCCATAACAAACTGCAAAACCATCCGAATCCTCTCGTTTCAAACCTTGCTTCCTCCTCGATCTCTGATAACCCTCCGAGGCCTCTGAAAAGAAGATGGCCTCGGGACCTTCTAATATAGAACTTTAATGTGAGTTCTACCAATGGGTAGTTTCTCTTCATGTTGTACATGTCATGTTACCAATTTCACATTTACTTATTGTATTTTCTAAGTAATACAGTTGTAAATTCCATTAAAATAATAATAAAAAAATATATAAGTTACTTTCTAATTTAAATTAGTTAATAATAAAAAATGAAAAATTGAAAAAAAAACATGAAAATAAAAATAATGAGCAACGATCTAATAATTTATGTACATTTTAATTTTAATACGTGCATTTAAAAATTTTTATTTGCAAAATTTTGTTTATCTACATTTTTTATCTTAAAATATTTATACTTGTTCAAAATATATGAAAACCAGTGAATTTAATGATTTCTGAGTGAGTGAGCAGTCCAAGCAGTACCTCCTCCTGGCCTGATAGCTGCATTAATTGTTAGGTGAGCAGATAGATCCCTCATTCAGTTTCTTTTCAATCTTCTACGGCTTCAAAAAGCATTTGTGTTGTGGTTATGTTATTTATTAGATTGGATTTTCCTTGTAATTTATCATGGAATCGGTTTGTTAGCAGTTGGAATATAAAGGTCGGTATATAAGGTTATGGTGATAACGTACCATGGTGCATTGGTAAGTGCACTGACTGTTCTTGCTTGAAAGATTTAACGTTTGTTTATGTGAGATATTTTTGCTGTTTCAAATATATGTCATGCGATTCGACTAGATTTTAGTAAGTGATTGTATGTATTCTAGATTTATCCAAGTTTTAGTTTTGAGTATCTCATTTCGAGAGAAATGAATTTAGAAGACATAGTTTTGTGATATGTTGGTACCATGTCATTTTTCTGTCAAATGTCAGTCCAATAATAATAATTTCTGTGTCACTGTTAAAATGTTCAGACTACAAGGCATGCAGTGGATACAAGTAATATACAGTTATGGAGCGATTACTGTATTTAAAACTAGCCCACAATTTTTAAAATAGGAAAAACATATTTTTTTAATATATTTTTTTTTGGGGTGTGTGCAACCCACTCTTGAACTCTTCCACATTCATCCCGATTAACTCCGTAGTTTTATTATTATCTCATCACGAAATAAATATTACCGTTAAATAAATAATAATATCTCAACAAACTGAAGAGTATTTAAAAAAAAAAAACGCTGAAAATTATTTCACAATGGTTTATTATTCTAAAAAATTATACATCTAAAGTAACATTAAGTTCTTAGTTACAAAGAAAAATAAATAAAAGGTGATTCCAATTATAGGACTATACTTTTTATTAATCATCAGTAATATACTAAAAAAAAATAGCATTACTTCAGTAACACATTCAAAATTTTAAAAACAAACAAAGGATATAACATTTGGAGTAGAACATATAAACAAAAAATCTAAAGACCATATATTTGCTCCTAATTGTCCGATTTTAACGATTTTTTTTTATTAGGAAATTTCGTAAACATTAAAAAACTATATACAAATTCGACAAATAAGTGTAAGCTTTTTGAGTTATTCGGAATTAAATTTTACCATCCCTCGTAACTTTTTTTCCAGCTTCTTTTCGTTGAAGTATGTTGTATAGATAAATTTAAAGGGCGTCGAGAAAATTAGTTTAGCGAAGTTTCATTGAAATCGGTACATTCGTTTAGGAGCTACAGTCTATAGCAACGCAGGTTTTTCGGCCGCCATTTTGAAATAAATGGCGGATAGTAATGTCGATGAAGGCGGATCATCCTCGGGTGAGCTCTGATTTTATGTCCGAATTTGAAAAAAATCTGTCTAGTAGTTTCGGAGAAAATGCGCGGACGGCGGACGGATAAAAAAATTTTTATTCGTTTTTTGGATTCTACGTATCCTGAAAGGTGAAACCTCAAATTTTGAGAGAGGGTTAAGTTTTTGAATTTTTCGGTCGATCACAATTGTTGATTATTGAAAATAATAACTTGATAAAATCTACTCGTTAGTAGGAGATTCAGGTATGAGCAGAGAAAGGACAAGCTATCCTGGCAAAGAGAGTAGTTTCGATTCCAGCCCAGGCAGTCATAAATACACCTTATATCCTCAGGATATAAATATCAGCTTTGTCCCAACTTGCTGAAATATTTCGGGTGGCCATTTTGTCCTATAGAAACCTCCCCCCTCTCCCAAGCCTACCTCTTAGCAATTCCCAAATTCCTGGCCACATTGTCTCCTCGAATAATTTCCTGACTCCTCCAACGTTTCATTATATTTCAGCCCTGCTCGGGAAGTAATTTTAACTTTTAATTAGCCTATCTGGAAACGATTGTGTGCCGAATTATTATGAGCAGCATGCGAAACAGATTCTTCAGATCAAGGAAAAATAATAGTAAAATAAACTGACAAATGTTTCTGTAAATATATTATGAACCCAACTAAGATAATTGTTAGTGTTGACTATAACAAAAATAAAATATGAGAAGGAGTTGATCGGGGGATGCGGTCAAATAAATACTAAATTATACAAATAGTATTATTTAATTTTTGGCGACGTTTCGATCCACTTTGCAGGTCTTCATCAGGCCTATAAAAGATACAAACATGGTGAAAATAAAATAAATAAATAAAAGTAAATATAAAATAAGAAGAAGTTGTCTGATAAAGAAATAAAAAGATTATATCATAGATATAGTGGGTGACAATGTAGTTAAAATATCAAGTATATATATATATATATATATATATATATATATATATATATATAGAAGATACACACAAAAATGGAAAATAAGTATGAATAAAAATAAAAAACAAAGGAAAATATAGTATGTAAGTTAAAAAAAACAGATTGCGATAAAAGATAAGGAATGAGTGTATAACAAACAAATAAAGATTACATTTAAAAACTGTAGGTTAACAAATGAAGATAATGAGTGTTGACGAATAAAGAAATTGAAAATTGAATAAGCAATGATTTAGTAAAGGTAAAGTAAGAATAATAATAAGATATCAGTGGATAACAAGCTAGTGGAGGTTACATTTGATAACTGTAGGTAAACAGATAACGGGACTAAAGGTTAACAAATAAAGAAATTGAAAGATTGATAGGACAACATTAGTTGTAATATCGTTAGGATAGATTATTAAGTATAAATAATTTATTTGACCGCATCCCCCGATCTACTCCTTCTCATATTATATCACTGTCAACCATCTCTATATCAAAAATAAAATATGTTTTTCCCACTTCCACGTATTTATTTATATGTTATATATATATATATATATATATATATATATATATATATATATATTTTTATATATATATATATATAAATTTCTTTTCTTTATTTTTCTCTTGCACAGTAACCCTATATTTGCAAAACTATACACATGATATCATGCGAGTTAGCATATTATATGTATGAATGTTATACTTACATTTTATGTATGTTATTCGTTCATTTTTTTTTCTTTTTATAAAAATTAAAGAAAAAAACAAAATAAGAAAAATAAAAAGCAAAACAAAAAAGTCTAACTAAAGCTACAATAATTTTTTAAGTAAAAAAAAAATTATAACATATATATATATATATATATATATATATATATATATATATATATATATATATATATATACATATATGAAATAGAATTAAATATTTTAAATATTGAGAACAATTGAAATATTGTATACCACTTAAATTTGTATAAGAATTAATTGATGAAATAAACAGTCCCCTAAATTAAATTAAATTACCTTTTTTTCAACAATTTGAAAGAAATTTAAATAAAATAAACATTGTAGCATAAAATTAAGTTAACTTGATATACAGATATACTTTCAAATCTCTCTAGGGAGAGTAGTGTAAAATTTTTATTGACTGACAGTAGACTTCAAGATACACAAAGAAGTTCATGTAAATAATGGGCCAATTGTCAGCAGATAAGTAGGAAATTCGAGTTTAGTGTTTTTTAAAGTAAGTTATGTTTTTTGTTGAATAGGAAGCGATAACTAAAGAAATATTTAATTTTTGTAATTAAAAATTGTTTCACTGTGACCTGTACCACTACAACCCATGAAGGGTCTAGGGGTCAGTACTATTTAGGGAAAGCACTGTTTCTAGGTCAGCGGTTGTGCAAGGAGGTGATTTGACCGAGATCATGCTCAACCGCCAGGTTTTTCCCCTTAATTAATTATTTAATTAAGGATACCCACTCAATAGAGGCTGGGTGTGCCCCAGAAGGATCTCCCGACCCAAGGTCGCCCCAAGCCAATGAAACAGATTAATAAATTTTCTGCCATGAGCCGGGGTTCGAACCTGAGACCTTTAGCATTGGAAGCTCAGTGCCCTTCCACTGATCTACCCCACTTCCTAGTACGTTCACTGTAAACTTGATAAAATTTTTTTCAAATTAAAATAGAGATTGTCATTGTTAAGACCATTTAAAGAGTACTTCTGAGCGGTTTTACTTGGTTAAATTTAGTTTTTAAAAAATCATAAATTATTGACAATTTTTTTTAAACATTATACAGCGATAGCACAACTTCAGAAAAAAAGTTCGTTCAATAAGCTTCAATTCTATATTAATTAAATTTATGTTTATTAGGCAAATTCTTGAGATTCACTTAAAGTTTTGTAGAGAAATCTTTACGTTTTTATGAAAATAATTGAAGTAATCAGCAGGGTTTTTTGTTTTAAACATAAATTTTAGGACTTCTAGGACTGGGAACATTAAATTTGTAACTGAATAAAAAAAATAATAATAATGAATTTTTAAATATTTTTCTAGTAAAGTATTTACGAAACTGTGTTTTTCTCCCTTACGTAGGATACTTACGTATCCTGGTATGTTTTATGTTGTTTCATCAAACTAACTTACTTAATAGCTAACAGCCTTAGTTGGACTTAGGTATTCATTACCATTCCTATCTTCCGCTTCTCTTCGCTATACTCTTTCATACTTCCATCCGTCTCAAATCATCCTTTACGTCATCAAACCACCTTAACTTTGGTACCGACCATCAGTCTCTTCCCGCCTGGCCTGCCAATATTAATCTTTTTTGGTAGCCTCTCATTTCACATTCTATGAACATGGTCTAGCCTTCTTTCTTGATAGGCACAAAATTAGGCTCACCAAAGAGCTTTCGAGTTCTATATTTTTCCTTATCTTCCAATAGCCATCTTTATTTAGAGTATCATAGAGTATTATCTTTATTCGGAGTATCTTTCTCTCCCGAATCCTCAGGATTGTTTAGCTGTTCTTGTAGTCTATGTTGTGTGTAGCCCTGAATATTTCCTTCTTGATTGGTTTTAATACCTCTAATCGCCTTTTCCAAAGCCAGGTTGAATACTACGGGCGACAGTCAGCCCTCTTGTCTCTTTTCGCTTGCCACATCAAACGCTTCAGTTAGAGCTTCACCAACTCTTACCTGATACTTTGTTAATGTATTTTTATGTTATGTTAAGCATTAATTAGTCATTTTTGTTTTATCTGTAAATATTTCGATATATAATTCTTTGTCAGCTTTCATCATTGTTGTATTTAACTGAATGTTTTTCAGATCATTTCTTTCTTCCTTACTTCAGCCTCCTCCATTATCCTACTCCGTTTAACTTCAACCGTGAAAATGGTGTGACAATAAGTTGTTTGATTCCTGAATGACCATACAGAATTCGTCAAGGTAATATCCATTTATTCTTTCCACATATTCTTGCCAACCCAACCTTCTTAATAACTCTTATAATACCCGCTTGTTTAATTTATTAATTCCTTCTACGACTGTCAGAAATATTGACATAATAATCATTCTGTAGGGTACTGATTCTATTTGAACGCTGTAGTTTGTATGAAAAGGCATTTCAATATAATTAAACTATGGGTTTGATCAGATTGCTATATTTTGTTTTTATTAATCCTGAACTATTACCATAAACGGTTATTAATAAATGTGTTATGTATATTACAAATTATTTTGACTGTGGATTAGGTAGGTGGTGGCTGAAAATGAATTAATTAGGTATTTGCTGCTTCTGCTCCATTTTCTCTCATCTCTCTTCGTTGTAAACAGGCCAGCTATGCCTAATGTCTCAAGTAGACTAGCTTCAAGCAGGAACTATGCATGTCTGGGCTGTCCTTCCTGCTTCTCTTTCCTGCCAAGAGATGGCAGAAGTGCTGCTTGCTTGTCCACTTAATTTTAAATTAAATTATGTGGGAACTTGGCTGTATCATATTCAAACTCAAATCGAAACAATGTTGTATCAAGACTCACACTTTATTCAATTAAGATCTTGTAGCTATAAACATATGTTTATTATTAACATTTTTTTTTAATAAATCCAGGGCCATCTTACGCTTCACCACTCTTCCTGATCTTGTAACTTGTTGAGGGATGTATTTTGGTTCAGAGGATTTCGAATCATGTACGATGCTATCTCTGTGGTGTTCTGCTGCTTCTTCATCTATCTGAAAATCCCCTTCTTTATTGTAATTGATAAGAGCTTTAAAGAATTTTCTGTTTCTAAGAAGGTTTCCATTTCGGGTTTGTATATAGTATCTTGGTCCTTTTCTTTTCTTATCACTCTATCTTTTTCCATATTCCTTCCCTTTGAACTCTTACATTTTCTTCATCTTGTAGAGGTTCCAAAATTTTAACTCCTCGATCATAATAATACTTTTGTTTCTCTTGATTTTTATCACTATTATTTAATAATAATAATAATACTTTATTTATTCTGGGACGAGTATAGATAATACAGAAAGACATAAATATGGGCTAAGGAGCCTTAGAGATACATAAATAAAAATACAGAGTAACTAAACAGTCATACTAAAAAAAGGAAAAATTATAAGTTACTTTCTAATTTTAATCAGTTAATAATAAAAAATTGAAAAAAATAATGAAGAACGATCTAATAATTTATATACATATTTATGTAAGTTATTTCAACAAGATTTTGAGTGTTCTGTTGACTCTTCATAGGCTAAAGCAATTTTTTAATATGTCTTCCAGGTTTTCGTCTACTAATTGTAATAATTTTTCACGAAGTAAATCAATTTGGACACTACAAATAAATATACTCTTCACTAAATCATCTTTAAGAATCTCAAATTAAAGTGCTTTATTTTCCGTTATATAATGTTCCAGTGAATCTCCTTCCGTTTGTTTTCTGATGAAAAATTTATATCTCTCAAATTCAATGTTCTTTTTTGGTAGAAAATGCTTTTCAAATCTATCAAGAAAAAACGAATCACATTAAATCTAAGACTAAAATTGTTACATTAACTGTTAAGACGACATTCCAAATTAAAAGCAAGACAGAAACTAAGTATTTACTCATATCTTTTAAAACCTCTTCGGACTTATGGACTACAAATATACGGTATTGCAAAACCAACTCACATAAAAAAACTTCAAACTTTTCAGTCGAAGATACTACGACTAATCACTCAAGCACCATGGTACGTAAACAATCACACTTTACACACCGACTTACACGTTCCGACAGTCAACGAACACATACGAACGTACTACTAACGATTTCATAACTTGTTAAACGGGCACTCCAACCAGCTGGTAAAAGAAATGGCCACAACTAGTATGCCCGAGAACTCCAGAAGACGACTAAAAAGGGTCTGGATGAGGGATCTGCTGAAATAATGTTTTAGTAAATAAAAGCCATGGAAGGGATACCGCTGGGTATTGCTATTCCTCATGCCAATCAAGCCTTTTTATTTATTTATTTATTTTTATAATTTTTTTTTTATTATTATTTTTCTTTCTCTCATTACTACGCCAGCACATCTGCTGATTGTCAATCATAATTGACAGGTGCGGATAGATATATGTAAGTGCAAAAAAAAAAAATCTATCAAGAATAGTTTTCAAATCTTCAGAATTTGAACTTTTATCAAACGTATTAAAAATTCTCAAATCTTATTTCCCAATCAAATGCAAAAGCTAAGCACATTTGTTTTTTTCCGATTTTTTGTCTAATTCGGTTGCTATAATGTAATTTTCAAATTTCTGTCGACAAAATTTCCAATTAGCCGCTAAGTTTACATACATATTTAGGTTTTGAATGCCCTTTTCCGACATATTTACCTTCAATCTTCCAATAATTAAAAACAACACTTTTATTTAACTATAATTAACCGAAAAAATTATTTTTTTTTTAATTTACCGACAGAACCACGGGATGACCGGTTTTTGACTAAGAGAATTTTACGAAACCGGCACCTTATCGTTGTTCAAGCGATTCATTAGCTCGAAGAAGTTCGAGGTGTGCAAATTTCTGAACGTACCGCTCGGAGAAGATTAAATGAGTATGGATTTTCGTCAAGTAAGAGGACCAGAGTTGACCAGAACTCACATTGGACTATGGACGAATGGAGTACTGTACTTTTTACAGATGAGTCATGATTTGCTCTTCGATCTCCAGATGGGCGTGAAAGGGCGTGGAGAAGAAGAAACGAAAGATATGCAGCCTGTAATTTTTCCCAGAGCCAACCTTTCCAACGTGGTTCCTTAATGGTGTGGGCTGGTATTTCAATGGAGCGCCGCACAGAATTGCCTGTTGTTCGTGGAGGGTCTTTGACGGCCATTCGCTATGTAGATGAGATTTTGGAACCTCATGTGTTGCCTATCCTCAACGAAATCGGCGATCGTTCTATTCTAATGCACACTCACATGCCGCCCGCATAGTGCAGACGTTCCATCAACAGAAACTTATTCAAATTCAAATCAAAACAATGTAGTATCAAGACCCACACTTCATTCTTTTACCTATAAACATATGTTTATTATAACATACATTACATCGGCTATGTTCCCTTAACTCCGCTTCAAAAAAGACCTTTTCCATTGCTGAGTCCGTCGTTATCTAGTATCCATCGACTTCACTCACGCGCCCAACATTATTCCTTAATAAGATTGAATCTCTAGCATACTCAGCCCCATTGATATAATCTCTCTCCTCTTCTTGAATGATTGTAAAACAAAATATACGAAATTAAAAGAGTAAAATTAAAATGATAATGGTGAGTCTTAATCTTGTATATAACTCTATTTTAAATCTTTAATGAAAATAACAAAGCAGAAACAATAGAGACAGAAATTTAAATTCATAAGAACTAAATGCAGTGTAGTTTCAGCGAAGACAGGAAAACCTTGAAGGCTTTTGAATATTCATGATCTCTAATTTTACCTTTATTGGACCAGAGCAGCCTTTTTCCAAACCAAGCACGGAATGCTTATATTTGTTAAATAGAAAACATTTTCCTCTTAAAGTTTAAATTAAAAAGCATGTAATTATAAAACTAACCTAATTTTGACAGTATAAATATTAATTTCTTTTAATAAAATTGCTATGTTCCTGGCCTCGCGTTTCTACGGCGAGTAGGGGGTTCCAGGAACCGCATTTATTTGTATTTAATAGTTATATTTGTATTCATATCGGTTCCAGAAGGGAACCGATCTACCGAAAAATATATTAATGATGTATTTAAATGTTTAGATACCACAGACCCCCTACTGTAGTATCCTAGATTGAACCATATAATGATACCTTTCTAAAGGTATCATGTTTTTAAATTTACTATTTGTTCGATATCTAACTGGTGGCATGCAAGGTAGATGGTAAAAGTACTACGTTGGTTTACTAACTATTATATTTACAACCTTAAATAAAACCAAAAACATCTATATACAAAATAATAACTAAACCTATATACATAATGAATAGTTGCGAATCATACTGGAGGAGAATGCTTGATGTTTGATTAAAGTTACATGTGTTATATTGATTATATTAATTAATGGTTTATGGTTGCCAACACAAGTTTACATTAGTATAACTAAATGCTTGTTACCACTTAGCTGGTTCTTCATAGTGAGGGAGGGTTGCAGGTGTTTCTAGCCGTCATATCTGGATTCCCTGTCTCTGCTCTCCTTCAGCGTCTAGTCCGTCCATCTGCTCTCTCCGGCTGTCTTCGTCTTCCTTCCTCGACTCCTCCGCTTGAAGTCTCCTCAGCTGAGTCTCCAAAAGGAAGTGTCCTCCGCCGAGTCCCAAAAAGAAGTCCACAGTCCCAATTCTCTATTTCCCACCTTTCTTCATCCCCCTCTCTTTTGGTAGTCTTTTTCCTGATTGGCTGAATATTCCTAGCCTAAGGGATGACCACGCCCTCTCCCCCAGGCCAAGGTAAAGCAGCAGGTACAGATTAACGTATTTCTGGTGGAAGGTGTGAAACGGTCTTTAGGGATCCTGTTTAAACACTCAGTTGTCGGTCTTGGTCGGTGGTTCTTAAAGGTTTTTATCACCACTTACAAAAGGTTGGGCTTGTGGGTCGTTACCCTCGCTCAGGTAGCCAACCGCCAGATGTTAGCACTTCTGATGTTTATTTATTTATACCTTTAAACTAATTATTCCACCGGCGGTCTTTACAATACATAGCAATACATTAATTTTCACATTGCATTATTATAAAATGATCAAGACTTAGCGAACCCAAAGGTTCTATGGCGATACAGTCAATCTCTGTATACATACTCTGATCCTCCGGCCACCGTTCGAAGCGAAACCCGTTAGATTAGATTTAATCCTCCCACCTTCGCTTCGGTTTATCCCTAGAACTCTTAACACTAACACAGCTCATAACAACCTTTTTGAGATTCTTTCGTTACTAAGATTTATTTTATTATTTTTGTTGTTCGGAAATACTTTTTCAAGTTTTATTTGCAAAAAAAAAAAGATTGTTTCTCGTATTATTGCTGTTTTTTTTTTTTTCAATTGAATACATTTATTTTACGAAATATTATAAGTTTAAACCAAAATATTATTATTATTTCTTAAAGGCTTCTCAGGTACTTCAAGAACACCTAGACGACATAGCTTGTTGTGCTAAAAGGTGGAGAATAAAAATGAACGAGCCTAAGAGTCAATTTGTATCATTTACACTTAAACATAACTCTTGTCCTCCAGTGTTCTTTAATAATATTGCTCTAACACCTTCAAAAACTGTACGATATTTGGGTCTCCACTTGGACAAACGACTGGACATGGACATACCACATAAAACAAAAAAGAAAAGAACTTAATCAGCGATACGGATTTCTTTCTAGGCTACTTGACAGACGTTCTAAATTATCTGTGACTAATAAATTAACTATTAACAAAGTCCTCATTAAACCACTATGGACATATCGGATCGAACTATGGGGAACAGCAAAGAAATCAAATATAAAAATCATTCAGTCATTCCAGTCAAAAGTCCTTCGGAAAATTGTAGACGCACCCTTTTACGTTTCAAATATCACGTTACACACAGATCTTAACACTTCTTTCATCACGGCAACTGTCACTGACCGCTTTAATAATTTTCATGACAGACTGACTCTAAATTCCAATCCACTTACTCAAGCTCTATCTCCTGCCACAAATTCATATAATCCGCCCAGAAGACTGCTGAGGCGGTGGCCAAGAGACTTATTGCATTGAGCTACTTGCTGCATTATCTTTTTTGAGTGTGTATTTGTTATTATGTTATAATGTATGTGTTATTTTACTACGTTTTTTTTTTTTGTCTTTTTATTCTTCTCCTTGATATCATATTTGCTGAATACTAAGGTAGATGGCAAATTTATTGTGAGCCACAAATATGTACAACTAATAAATAAATAAAATAAATATAAATATTCGATTTAAAAAGATATTGTTCCGAGAAAACTTCAAAACCTTTCATAATTCTGCAGCAATCTATTGCATTTTTTTTTACATCTGGCGACGTTTTGAGCCACTATTAGTGAATACAACTTATACGTAACATAATTATATAATCTTATAAGAACTATGTGTTTGTCTTCTTTGTACTTGGTTTTATTCAAACTCCTGTGTTAACTCATTTAAACAGCGTAATGTCCACTATGAGCTATGAGTTCACATGTAATTATTAGGCTTACAGGGATTTCTGTAATACTATATTAATTAGAATGATTTTCAGTTATAAAAATAATTAATCTAAAAAAGTATTAATTATGTTTATTTAAAAATGGTGTTTCCTATATTTCCTGAAGGTACATATGATTGTTCAAGTTACGTTGGTTATCGTAGCTCTCTCAGCACATTTTGCCACTCTGCAGATTCTCCTTGGACTCCGCCTGCCTTAGGGTACCGAAATAATATTGGGGGAGGGAGGGGTCTTATCCGAAAATCCTCCCTGAAGGTTTGAGAACCTACACGCTGGTCTCTCCACACATGGCTGTTCTTCACTGTCGATTGCAATTCAAGAGTTATATTGATTCAAAGAAATTTAAAAAATCATTAAAAAAACATCTTGAGAAGATCTTTCAACCGGCGATGGAACCTAAAGCCGCGGTAGCATCGCTCGTAGCGATAGGGTGGAATCCCAGTGTGGAGGTACGTATGGTTGATTAAGCTACGTCGGTTCGCGTAGCATTTGCCGCACACGTCGCATCTGTGCAACTTCTCCTTCGCCTCCTCTCGCCTCTCCATCCGTTACTGTATTCACCATGGACTGCGATTCAAGAGTTGTATTGATTTCAAAGAATATATTTTAAAAGAAATTTATAAGATTACTGAGAACGCGTTGCTTTAATTGACGATGATTACTATAAAATACACGATATAATAATATATAAAATATATTTATAGATAGATGTATAGTCCTATATACATACTGAGGGATTCATACCAATCTCTCAAACTAGATAAAACAGAAATCATCCTTAAAATGAATCTTTAAATTACGATGATATCTAAAGCAGCGATGGCAGCTTTCGTCTTCCAGTATGGAGGTATATGTGATTCTTCAAGCTACACTGGTTAGCTTACGCTGGTAATTCTTGCCACATTCCTGGCACACGTAGATCTTGTTCTTGGGCTCTGAATCGAAATGGATGGGATTCGCTCCCCTCCCCCCCAACTTCCTCCTTGGAGATGTGCAAACCTGCACGCCGACCTCTCCAAGTTGTCGTCTTGAATGATTGCTTTCGACAATTCTTCACCGTCGTCTGCGATTCAAGAGTTATAATAATTTCGAAAAATATATTTACAATGAACTTAACTAATCATTGATAACGTTAATCGTCATTCATTACCATATGATTACTGATTCCCGTAACTAATCCAAGACACCTCCCAATCCTAGAAATTCGCCATAGGCTCTACCACAATAAAAATAATAAATATAAACTATAAAAATATAAACGACAATTATAATTGAATACTAGCATTTAAGATAAACGTAAGGTTGGATATTACTTACAATACTACAACTATATAAAATCATGATTCCCTGAACTGCTTATCATACCCCCTAACAATATGGTTCGGTCCTGTGGTACACCTCTAAGTGTGACTTAGAAACCGCAATGGCATCGCTTGCAACTTCCTTTCATGCCTTAGCTGATATGCATAGATTTGACACATCTCTTTTGACAAATATAAAATATCAATATCTTATAATACTATCCATAACTCTAGAATAAGCATACAGTATTAAAATATAAATATATATATATATATATAAATAAAAAAATTATTCTGTATAAGTATAAAGAAATTTCTATATATTTCTCTAACGTTAATCGTCATTCATTACCATATGATTACTGATTCCCGTAACTCATCCAAGACACCTCCCACACGTAGAAATTCGAAGAACATCTACCACAATAAAAATAATTTTAAAAAATAGGTAAACATCAATTATAATTGAAAACTAGCATTTAAGAAATACGTAAGGTTGAATATTATATACAATACTACAACTATACAAAATTATGATTCCCTGAACTGCTTATCATCATGCCCTTTAACAATATGGTTCGGTACTGTGGTACACCTCTAAGTGTGACCGAAACTAGAAACAACAATGGCATCGCTTCCAGCTATAGATCAGACTCCCTTTCATGCCTTAGCTGGTATGTATAGCTTTTGAAACATCTCGTCCACGTATAGTTTCTTCTTTGGCGCTAAAATATAAGGCATCTCAACTTTTCCCTGCTGTTGAAACCATACTTTTTACGCTTTTACCGAAATTTCCGCTGACATCTTTCTGAACATGGCAAAGATTTCTGAAGAATTGCTGGAGATGCATAACCAACCCTTAAACTCGACTGACAACGTTCTCTCTTCTGGTGATATTTCAACCGGCGATGGAACCTAAAGCCGCGATGACATCGCTCGCAGCGATAGGGTGGAATACCAGTGTGGAGGAAGGTGTGGTTGATTAAGCTACGTCGGTTCGCGTAGCATTTGCCGCACACGTGGCATCTGTTCAGCATCTCCTTCGCCGCCTCTCGCCTCTCCATTCGTTGCCGAACTTTACCGTGGACTGCGATTCAAGAGTTGTATTGATTTCAAAGAATAATAAAAGAATGATAAAAAAAATAAATCAATGTGTAAATGACATACATATCTCCAGGTAGCACGATATTGGCGGAACCTCGCGGAGCCAATCGAACTCCCCTGAATCTAGCAGAGCCAGCAGCTCTTCACTACTTGGGAAGTTGGCCATGATAAAAGATATTTTCTAGAAGAGTGAACCTTCTAACACGGAGACTCAAGAGGGACTGACCATCTTCAGGTACGTTGGTCAGGTACAGAACTCAAAAAAGAGTGGGGGTAATAGCATCCAAACTGACCACAAATTAAAAATAAATCATAAATTACATTGGAATTAAAGTCGATTACTGCCTATCACTTTACTATACATATATAATTATATAACTCCCCTGCATCTAACAACAAATAAAAACAATTATAAAATAGCAATGTCTTATTGTAAAATTTCCTAGTTTCTTTTGCCGCATACTCCTCTTGTTTATCTTTTATGATTTTTCTTTCCCATTCCCGCTTATTCTTTAGACAAATTTCTTCGACTCTTTTTTTTTCTATTATGTAAATTTCCATTGTCGCTCTAGTTGTCCTCTTTAAATATTTGGCTCTCGCGTCATTCCTCTCTGAAATTGCTTGTAAACATTCTTCATCAAACCATTCGTTTCTTTCATTCCTGAGTTTACACCCTAGCACTTCCACAGCAACCTCATTCAACACCGTCCTTATTCTCCGCCATCGCTCATCAACTGTATGCTCTTTTACATTGCTTTCATTTAATCTTTGAGTGACCTTTCTTTCAAATGTTTCAATTCCTTAATGGCTATCCTTAACTCTAGAATAAGCATGCAGTATAAATATATATATAAAATTATTAACGCTTAAAATTAATACGCTGGTTAGCGTAGCTTTTGCCGCATTCCGGATACTCGTGAATCTTCTGTCTCGGCTCTGCCGCGTGCATCCTCGCAGCGAAATCGATGGGGGTAGGATTCGCCCCCCCCCAACCTCCTCCTTGGATGTGTGCAAACCTGCACGCCATCCTCTCCAAGTTTCCTTCTTCTTCGACTCTGCCAAGGACTTCCTTCAGAGGAATCGAAGGGAGTGGGGTTCGTCCCCCAACATCCTCCTTGGAGATGTGCAAACCTGCACGAAGTTTTAGCTTTTGCCGCATTTCCGACACTCGTGAATCTTTTTTCTCCTCGAAGGATGTATCTGGACCTGCACGAAGGCCTCTCCAAGTTTTCTCCTTCTTCAATGATTGCTCGTTTATCGCTTGTTATATTAATTCAAAAAATATATTTACAATAAAGGTAACTAATCATTGATAACGTTAATTGTCAATCATTACTATACTATTACTAGTTCACGTAACTTTTCCCAGACACCTCCCACACATAAAGATTCGCCTTAGGCTCTACCACAGTAAAAATAATAATAAAAAAAAAATCATTGAAATATTTATATAACCATCAATTATAATTGAAAAGAAGCATATAGGAAAAACGTAAGTTTGAATAATATATAAAAAACTACAACAATACATAATCATCATTTTCTCAACTGCTTATCATACCCACCGAGAATATCGTTCAGTCCTGTGGGACACCTTTAATTCTTAGTGAAACTGAAATAAGCCATTGTACCTGCACACAATCCGTCGTATCGAAGACTGCGCTGTTAGCTTTTACCATTTACCTCGCACATGTACATCTGTCAAATTAATTTTGTACTGAATATCCTACTTTGATACTTATTTGAGGCATGCTTGCCACACTCTCAAACTCGACCGACATTAATGTTCTTCTCTCTGAATCTCCAATCATTGCCGGTGATACGAAAACCGCATCTATAAAGTAGCTTCCCTATGTGCAGATAGCCGGCTTTATCTTAAATTAAAGTTAAATATTACCATATATAAACGTATAAATTATTTAAAAATATATTGGGACAAAGGTATGCTGATATTTCTAAATCTTCATCAGCTGATACCTGATATCTGCCATGGTGGTAGAGAACAAGCTAAACTAAACAACATAAAAAATATATCAAGCTAGAAATTACTTATATATCTCCATGAAGCTCTACGTAATTACGTTAATGTCACTAAGCCAGCTGCATCAAATGATTCCAACAAGTCATCGTAAGTCGGGATTTCTTCTGTTACTGCTAAAGGTGAATTCTTCTGCATAGACTGCAGAGGATATTGCACTCTTCAGGCACGTTGTCCTGACCACCCGGAAATTTTGAAACATCCAGGTCTCGAAGCGAGTCTTATTCCAGCAGAGCGACCTCTTTTTCCTAATTACAAACACTGACTTAAGTACGTTAATGTCTTTAAGTCAGCTGCATCAAATGATTCCATTAAGTCTTCTCAAGTCGTAATTGCTCTACAGAAGATTTGATCTTGCTCAAGGTGGAATATATAGTAATAACATTACTATAAATATATAGTTATATAACTTTACTATATATTAAACGTCTCCAATATTAATTATAATGACAAAATATGTCAATGTGTAAATGACTTACATACCTCCATTTAGAAGGATATTGGTATTATTCTATTTTATTTATTTATTTGGTATTTATACATATTTTATACAGTACACAGCGCAACAAAATTCTTACAGCTTTCTCAATTTCTAATTTAAGCCAGCAGTAAGCAGCAGTTTATGCAGCTCCTCACATGAAACTCTACGTAATTACGTTAATGTCACTAAGCCTGCTGCATCAAATGATTTCAACAAATCAGCTGTATTTCTTGTTATTGCTAAAGGTGAATTCTTCTGCATAGACTGTAGAGGTTATTATAATCTTCTGGCACGTTGTTCTGACCATCAGAAAATTTTAAAATATCCAGGTCTCGAAGCGAGTATTATTCCGCCCAATCTTATTCAATCAACAAGTCTTTACACGCGTGGGAGCTATAATCCGCCATGCTTGAACGTTTGTTGTCGTAGCACTGGCACTTCAAACAGTGCCAGTAGCTCTTCATAAGTCGAGTATCTGGTATCGGCCATAGTGATAGACGAAAAGCTATGTTCATTCGAATCATTTAACGTTAAAAAAAATTTGTACTAAACTGAAAAACATAAAAAAATATGTTAAGGGATAAATTACTTACAGATCTCCAAGTATTTGCTAACTGGGGTGTCAATATACATGTAAAGGACCAGCCAAGAAGGTAACACTGCAGCGACGGTGGCGCAGTCTGCACTAAAACTATTAGTAGAAGAGAAAAATGGGCGACTGAAACCAGAAGAAGATGAATTATCCACTCTCTTCAAGACTGCCATTCATACTCTGTTCTACCATGGGAAGAGGTATGGAGTAGAACACACTCAGCCACATCAAGTAAAATATTGTAAACCTTTATGCATCTTCTGTACCATATCATAGAAAAAATGATGGTATATCCCAATTCAAAAAGGAGTGGGGCTAATACTATCCAAAGTGGCCACAAGGTTAAAATGTATCACAAAAAAAATTAGCTGGATACGTCAGTATCATAAGGGGTGTGCTAGGGACGATGAAGATTTCATGTCAGTTGTGGTTTAGTTTTGAAAATTAAACAACTTGAACAACTAGAAGTGTATAGGAGACTTTCAGACGGTTTTGATGTAGAAGAGTACTGCGTACTAAAAACAGCATGATATGTTTATTCACATCATAAATAGAATGTTTTTTTTTTTGTTCTTTTTTTATTTAGAAAGAATATATTTTGCCTCAATTAAGGGCATTGAATATTTAGGATGAATGAAATACAAACATACCATATATACAATAAAAGAAAAACAAGATTATAACAAAATAAAATAAAACTTGGAGTAACAGAATAAATCGATCATGATACAACATTAAATGAATAAAAACACATTCATACTTATTTACAATATTTACAGTCAGCCGAGGGAACTCCAAGTCGTTCCTTTTTCCCCCACGTGTGGAGGTTTCCAAGAGATGCCTTCTCTCTCAGCCGCATCACTGGGATGGGAATCCAGTGGAGACTAAGTGAGGGCACTAAAGCCACATACGCTCATGACTTGATTGGAGAAGCTGGCCATCACCAGGAATCCAATGACGTCTTTACAAAAGATTTCTGTATTTATCCGGAGAGTCCGGCATTAGTTTGGTGTCATTTGTTCTACTATGGCATACGTATTTACCGTTGTCAATTATTTTATTGAGATGCTGACAGAATAAATCGAAATGTTTAATGTTTCGAAGAAATATTGGAGGTGTTTTTGGCTCTCTAGGGGTTGGTGCTGTTTCCATTGTATCTTGTGAAGATAATATCTGGTATTGGTTGGTGGGGAAAAACAGATTGGTCTGTTATTTGTGTTGAAGAACCATGTTGTGGATCATTAATGGTTTCAGTAAGTCTGTCAGGTGTTGATGGTGGTATTTTCCTATTGGAACGCCCTGGCCTTGACTTAACAGGTGAGCTTTGAGAGCTGTTATTGCCTAAACTTCTCGATCTTTTACTATTCCTAGACATTATCATGTGGTAATATCTCATTTAAATAATCTGGCTGAAAAATTAAAATAACTCGATGTTAAAATAATTACGTAGAAAGGTGGAGTGGCAAGTGACGTGAACCTACCTCTCTGGCAGCCTTCCGGCTACTGAGTGAGGAAGGGAGACTGCTTATAGATAACAATATAATAATTAACCTTTCAACTCAAATATATTGTTGTTACCATTGTTCAATAAACTTGATAAATAAGCGATTACTCACTTTGTTGTGTTCATTTGATGAGCGAATTGTTAATTGTTCAAATAACACAGTTTATAATCACTTCAGTTCACTAATTCACTGGTATTTTAATAATTTGTGGGAGACGAAGTAACAGGTGATTTGTAATATATTAGCGCACACGCAGAACTCAAAATAGAATGCAAGGATAATATTTTATAATAGAAAATGTTATCTTAACTTTGTATATAGAAATTTTATATTTCTATTATTATTTTTTTTTTTGTTGGCATTATAGATCTTCTGCCACCTAAACATTTCTGATCCATCGCGGCCTGTCTTAGAACATTTCCTTCAAGTTATCTGCTCACAGCTGTATTTCATCCTTGTTTATTCTATTTATCCATTTGCTTTTTGGCCTTCCGTTTAGTATTTTGCCGTCTATTGAGGCATTCTTATTCAGCAGTGGTGCAACAATTGGCGCATCAAATTAATCAATATGTAAACATGTCACTTTCACCCTCCAACCTAGATCCTAGATAAAAGACTGAATTGGAATCAAAATACAAGCCTTAAAAGAAACAAAGTAAACTGACGATTCGACCAGGTATACAGATTATTAAACAGAACATCTCATCTTACAATTCAAAACAAATTATTAATCTATAAGAACGTTCGAAACCTATAGACTTGAACTGTGGGGGACAGCTAAATTTTCCGTAAACAAATTTTAAAATAATTCCGTAAAAATTGCCTTAGAATCTGCATAATTTAGTTAGATTTTACAACATTTTAAATAGTCTTTTCTGTGATACACAGCGTTGATTAGGTTAGAATAAAAAGTGTTTTTTACAAAATTTAATTTAATTTAAAATTTTAAGTAAAGTAAATCTTTCTAAGTTATCTTCTTTTCATTTTTTTTTAAATATGAATAGATGGTATTTTATTAAATCATTGGACAAAATATGAATGCGGGATAACAATCGTATAAAATCCTTCCTCCTTCCTATAATCCTCCTCGACGATTAAAGCGACAGTGGCCCCGAGACCTTTAGTAAATATTCTTTTGGAGTCCTGCCCTCTTTCAGTTTCCACTTGCTTCTCATACCAGTGAATTTAAATATTGTATATAATTGGTATGAATGTGTATAAGAAGATTACTTTTATTTATTTATGTATATTTTTTTATTAATATTTATATTTGGTCAAATATAAATGCTTATTAAACAAAATTTTTATTTAATTATATCATATATAATTTCGTACAGCTTTGGGCACTGAACGATTTTCAAACATTTCTTGTCACATATTATTTACCACCTATCTATTTTTTTTTAATTATTGGTCAATATCATTTCGACAAAAGTTCTTTTTTTTCCTAGTCAGAATTTATATTGGTGATAATTTTTTCTTTCTAAAAACAGAAAAATACGCTTTTGTTACTTTGTACATGAAAATAATTTTCGAATAAATAATAAAAAACTAATAACAATAATATTCATTTACTGATATTATATATTGATTTCATTCTTACTTCTTAATTAATTAATTTCTTAGGCAAAATGTATATATTATTTAAAAAAACTATTTTTTACTAATAAAATTCTTTATTAAATTCTGTTTTCCTTGCTTATTATTAACTTTGTTATGTTAACAATTATGTATTATTAGCAATTATTTTATATATATATATATATATATATATATATATATATATATATATATATATATATATATATATATATATATATATATATATATATATGAGTTTAACTTTACAAAAGATCCTGAAAATAATATTTATTTTTATTATTGTTAAAACGGCGATTTTATTGTTTATCTAAGTTAAGATTAATTTCTATCCTAATTGTATACCTCAAGGAATTATAATCTGTCTTCGATTGGTTTAATCAGTAAAAATGGAAAAAACCATGAATTTTTATTTTATTTTATAACTATTTAATTTTATCATTAATTCTAAAATATATGTTTTCATGAAGGTAAATATAATATATTTGTATTCGGTGTCTATCACAGTTTATTTCTTACGTTTCATATTTACATGCGAGCACCACGTCATCCTTTTGTCAAATGTGAGTCCAAGCTAAAATACCTTATGTTTGAGGAATTTGGTTGTTGATAATATAAACAGGATGGCGGGTATTTCTTTGAATATTAAATGCTTTATGCTTGGATCTGTCATGATTAATTCCAATTTTTCATTGTTTGAACCAAGCTTGTAATTCAAGTAAGTGATATTGTGAAATTGGTGAGATCTATGTAGTCCTCTAAATACTGACCTCTAATTTTCAGTTGATCAACATATATCGACTATTTACCAACGTTATTATACAAATTTAAACAAACATTACTATGTGGTAAAATTAGATTTCCAAATAACACAAAAAGCATACACATTTTCTTAATATTTATTTAGAAGTTTACGAAATTTACTAAAATAAAATAAAAAAATTGTTGAAATCGAACAATTAGGTGCAAAGATATGTGTTATGTGTGCAAAAATTATTTCTTTTTTTTGAATTTTTGAAAAAGGTTACATTAACTGAAATAATGTTTTCTATTTTTCTTTGAAAATTGCTAATAATGAAATAAAAATTATATAGTCCAATATTATATATATTAGGAATCACATTTTATTTACTTTTTCCTTATGTCACAAGGAAAGTAATATTACTTTCGATGTATAATAATACATTGTGTAATAATTGCAGCGTTTTTTTAATTGTTATTAAATTTATGTATTATCAACTGTTAAAAAATTTAATAGCATAAGTATAAGTTTAGATTTTTTTCTATTATATTAAAATAAATAAAAGATAAATCCTTTAGAACCACTTTAGTTTTATTAAGACAATTGGTATTAAAATTGTTTATGTTTGAAAAATCAATAATTATTATCAAGAAGATGTCTCATTAGAGGACCTTAGACCTTAAAGCAGATAAGAGTTGTCTGTAGTTATTTAGAACTATTACTGGTGTTTGTTGTTGATGCTATTTCTAACTATTTAGAATTATATCTATAGGGTTTAATTCCCTCTGAAATACATTTACATAAAATGTATCTATGCCATGATTACATTTTTTTTTCTTCCTGTAAAAGTTGTATTTTATTTATAATAAAACATTTCAGAAACTCATTTCATCAAAGAATAAATTCAATTTAGTTAAAACCGTAGATTTTATGAGCATTTCAGTTGACAAAATGACGAACTCTAATTTCAAGTTTTTTTGTTATTAATTTTAGTTATAAAATTTATATCTTTATTCACTGTTCTATATTTCAACACAGCGATCGCCTACAATCAACTTACTCACTGTCTGTACACATATATATTTTCCTGCCACTAATATTACTAAAATAAATTTACCCAAAAATGTTAAATTTTGAGTTAGTCATTCTATTAACTGAAAGAGTGAAATTGTCGGCTCCTTTATAAAATTAACAACATTAACATAAAATTTGATGAATAGCTTCATCTAATCGTAATTTACCATGTCTTTATTTATGAAAATTCTCGAAATTGGTAGTTTTCAATTTGGAGACCTTCAAATTGTTTCAGTTAAATTAGGTACTAAATACTCAAGAATCCATTTCATTATGAATCTTAAGATAATTTGATCACGAAATTGCGGGAAAATACCAAACGGCAAAATATTTTTGTAATCCACCTTATTTCTCGATTTCGTGATCAAATTATCTTTCAATACAAGTACAAAGCAGTTGAGTATTCTAGAGTTTTTAGTAATTTCTAGTTAATTTAATAAATCGTGTGAGAAACGTCTCATATTTCAGAATATTCCTAGTCTGTATCTCGGAGTAATGGATGAGTCTTATTTTGACATGATTGATGATTTAATAAGGACTCAATTGTTCTATTAATTTAATTTTTAATAATATCCATGGTTTGATAGATTTCTTCTAATTTAAATGTGGAATCTGAACGAGATAATTTATAGTTTTACATATCGTTTTAAAAATATTTAAAGTATAATTGTCCAATTTATTAAAAAATCATCCACTGTCATCAAATATATTCTCTTAAAAGTATAATATAAATTATTTATTATAATATCGTTTTTATATTATTTACTTTTGTTTTACTGGGGAAGGAGAGAGAGGGCAATATAAAATTATGTATTATTACCGCCTCTGTTAGCATGACCCAGGGAGAAAAAAAAAATGTATTTTTCAAAATAATTAGATTTTTTTTAAACAACTATAACAACAATTTATGACCAAGTCGTAGTTCCTAAATGAATTTTTTTTTTTTTTTTTGTCTATAAAATATGTATTTACGCCTGTCAACAATAAGTTGACAATCAGCAAATGTGATGGCGATAATGATATAATGACATGACAGGCATGGGGAAGGAAAGTACTCAGCAGTACCTCTTCCCTAACTTGTTCCAATTACTTAGGTTGTCTAAGGAAGGAGATCCCTCATCCAACGCCTTTTTAGTCTCCTGTTCATGTTCTGAGGTATGTCAGTTGTGGCCATGTCTCTTCTAAGTCTGTTATTATGTCCATTTAAATTTGTGTAAAATCGTTGATATAGGGTCGTTATATGTTGGTCAACTGTTGGAAAGTGGAGGTCAGTATGTAGAGTTTTGTTAGTCACGTACCAAGGTGCTTTTGTTATGAGACGCAATAATTTTGATTGGAACGTGAACTAAATGAATTTGAATTTTATATTTTTAATAAATCGAAATTTGTTTTTTCTTTGATTATTGTGAGTTAAAATTTTAAAGATTTTGAAATTCGATCAAAAACAAAAAATCATATTTATATAGCATAAAGATTGTAAAGTACTGAATTATTCTTATAATGTTCAATAAGTCATTGTAAAATTAAAATTTTATGAATTGTTAAAGGGTAATAGTCGACTGTTCTATTCTGAATATTAAACACCTTTCAAATTATTTTGAATTGATATTATTTAATACCAACAATATTTAGCGATTAATTAATAGTTTATCAACTTCTTAAAAGATTTTAGCAAAGAATTAAAAAACCATAGGAAATAGTGACCATTTTAATATAAAACTAATTATGTAAAAAACATCTCAATTGCACTAATAATTAAACTGTAAATAATATAATTTGTTTAATAATTAACTGTTTTGTAGAATAGGTTAATAATTAGATTTTCTTTGTTAATCATGTTTTAAATTTTTAAGGTTTATAAAATCGTTTATTACAATAAAAAAAAGAAAGTAAAAGAGCATCATAATACAAGTAAATTATTTCAATGAGATAATGTAAAATATGTATATATTATATTGATATTAAAAATATATATACAAAAGCACAACATGACGTTTATTGAGTTTTACTGTTTATTATATTTTACATTGATAAGGGAGAGGAATTTGAAATTGTTATTAATATTTGTAATAGTTGTTAAATATTACCGCCTCTGTTAGCATTACCCAGGGAGCACCGCGAATACATTCCCCAAAAAATGTATTGAACATAATAATCAATTATTATGTAGAATGAAAAATATATACATAGTGAGGGATCTTTACCAATCCCTCAAACTAAATAAAACAATAATCATCCTTCAGATGAGTCTTAAGGTGACGATGATAACGGAAGCCACGATGGCAACGTTCGCAGCTATATGGCATTCTGGCGTTATGGCAATTAATATGGTTTTTCAAGCTACGATGGTTAGCGTAGCTTTTGTCGCATTCCTGACAAACATGAACCTTCTTGCTCGGCTCTGCCGCGTGCCTCCTCGCAGCGAAGTCGAAGGGGGTGGGGTTCGCCCCCCCAACATCCTCCTTGGAGGTGTGCAAAAATACACGAAGGCCTCTCCAAGTTTCTTTGTTCTTCAATAATTGCTCGTGGCAATTCATCACCTTCGTCAACAATTGAAGAGTTATATTAATTTTATTCTTATCTAGGATAGTTACATCAACAAAATTGTGGCAAAACCTCAAGAGGGTGTTACAACATAGAAAACTGAAAATCTTATCAGAATTCTTAATGAAAAAATGTTTTTCAAAACTCATTTGTATGTTTTTTAAAGAAATATAACAACCTTTTATGACTATGGTAGAATTTCTAAATCGATTCGAATTTTACATTTTTAAAAAATCGAAATTCGTTTTTTCTTTGACTATCGTGAGTTAAAATTTTTAATGATATTGAAATTCGATTAACAAAAAAAAAAATAATATTCATATAGCATGGGGTGGAATACCAGTGTGGAGGTACGTATGGTTGACTAAGCTACGTCGGTTCGCGTAGCACTTGCCACACACGTCGCATCTGTGCAACTTCTCCTTCGCCTCCTCTCGCCTCTCCATCCGTTGGCGAACTTCAGCGTGGACTGCAATTCAAGAGTTGTATTGATTTCAAAGAATAACAAAAGAATGATAAAAAAAATAAATCAATGTGTAAATGACATACATATCTCCAGGTAGCACGATATTGGCGGAACCTCGCGGAGCGAATCGATCTCCCCTGAGTCTAGCAGAGCCAGCAGCTCTTCACTACTCGGGAAGTTGGCCATGATAAAAGATATTTTCTAGAAAAGTGAACCTTCTAACACGGAGACTCAAGAGGGACTGACCATCTTCAGGTACGTTGGTCAGGTACAGGACACAAAAAGAAGTGGGGGGAATAGCATCCAAACTGACCACAAATTAAAAATAAATCATAAATTACATTGGAATTAAAGTCGATTACTGCCTATCACTTTACTATACATATATAATTATATAACTCCCCTGCATCTAACAAAAAATAAAAACAATTATAAAATAGCAATGTCTTATTGTAAAATTTCCTAGTTTCTTTTGCCGCATACTCCTCTTGTTTATCTTTTATGATTTTGCTTTCCGATTCCCGCTTTTTCTTTAGACAAATTTCTTCGACTCTTTTTTTTTTGTATTATGTAAATTTCCATTGTCGCTCTAGTTGTCCTCTTTAAATATTTGGCTCTAGCGTCATTCCTCTCTCCTATTGCTTGTAAACATTCTTCATCAAACCATTCGTTTCTTTCTTTCCTGAGTTTACACACTAGCACTTCCACAGCAACCTCACTCATCACCGTCCTTATTCTCTGCCATCGCTCATCAACTGTATGCTCTTTTACATTGCTTTCATTTAATCTTTGAGTGACCTTTCTTTCAAATGTTTCAATTCCTTAATGGCTATCCTTAACTCTAGAATAAGCATGCAGTATAAATATATATATATAAAATTATATTATATAAGTATAAATAAATTTCTTTATGTATATATTAACCTTATAATCTATATAAAATACCAAAACTATAAAAGATTTAAGGGTTACTCAAAGGGTGATCTCTCAAGCTACGCTGGTTAGCGTAGCTTTTGCCGCATTCCCGATACTCGTGAATCTTCTTTCTCGGCTCTGCCGCGTGCATCCTCACAGCGAAATCGATGGGGGTAGGATTCGCCCCCCCAACCTCCTCCTTGGAGGTGTGCAAACCTGCACGCCATCCTCTCCAAGTTTCCTTCTTCTTCAACTCTGCCAAGGACTTCCTTCAGAGGAATCGAAGGGAGTGGGGTTCGTCCAACAACATCCTCCTTGGAGGTGTGCAAACCTGCACGAAGGCCTCTCCAAGTTTTCTCCTCCTTCAATAATTCTTCGTGGCAGTTCTTTACCGTCGTCTACGATTTCACAGTTATATTAATTTCGAAAAATATATTTACAATAAAGTTAACTAATAATTGATAACGTTAATTATCATTCGTTACCTTATGATTACTGGTTGCGCAACTTTTACCAGACACATCCCACACGTAGAGTTTACGCTCTACCACAGTAAAAATAATTAAAAAAAAATTCATTGAAATATTCATATAATCACCAATTATAATTGAAAAGAAGCATTTATTAAAAACGTAAGTTTGAATAAATTTTTTTTTTTTATTAAACCCCTCTTCCGTTAGCTCCATTCAGCTGGGTTTGAATAATATATGAAATGCTACAACAATACATAATTATCGTTTTCTCAACTGCTTATCATACCCACCGAGAATATCGTTCAGTCCTGTGGTACACCTTTAACATTGAGAGGAACCGAAAAGAGCGATTGTACCTGCACACAGGCCGTGGTATCGGAGTCTGCGCTGTTAGCTTTTACCATTTTCTCGCACAGGTAGATATTCTACTTTTATGCTACGACTTGTTCGCATCTGTCAAATTAATTGTGTACTGAACATCCTCCTTTGATACTTATTTGAGCTATGCTTGCCACACCCTCAAACTCGGCCGACATTAAAGTTCTTTTCTCTGAAGCTTCTTTGATTGCCGGTGATACGAAAACCGCATCTATAAGCCAGGTTTCCTATGTGCAAATAGCTATAGTTTCGCCGGCTTTATCTTAAATTAAAGTTAAATATTATCATATATAAACTTATAAATTATTTACATATATACTGGGACAAAGGTATGTTGATATTTCTAAATCTTCATGAGCTGATACCTGATATCTGCCATGGTGGTAGAGAACAAGCTAACTTAAACAACATAAAAAATATATCAAGTTAGAAATTACTTATATATCTCCTTGAAGCTCTACGTAATTGCGTTAATGTCACTAAGCCAGTTGCATCAAATGATTCCAACAAGTCATCGTAAGTCGGGATTTCTTCTGTTACTGCTAAAGGTGAATTCTTTTGCATAGAATGCAGAGGATATTGCACTCTTCAGGCACACTGTCCTGACCACCTGGACATTTTGATATCAGGATCTCGAAACGAGTCTTATTCCGCCCAATCCTATTCCATCAACAATTGTTTACACGTGTGGAAGCTATAATCAGCCATGCTTGAACGTTTGCTGTAGTTGTAAGTAACTTCCGTGCACTGGCTGATGAGGAAATCTTAAGATACGTTGGTACGGTTCAGACCTCAAAAAAGAGTGGGGGTAATAGTATCAATATGTAAATGACTTACATATCTCCATGTAGAAGATTTTTACATATCTCTATAATTTTTCCCACCAGAACTCAGTTTTTCCAACTGCTTGGAAAAAAGCATTAGTCAGACCTATCAACAAAATTCCCAATCCTACCTCTCCTAAAGACTACCGCCCAATCTCCATTCTTTCTAACCTTTCTAAACCTCTGGAAAGAATAGCTCAATCCCAAATCTCTATATTCCTTGAAAACTCAAAACTACTCGATCCTCTCCAATCTGGTTTCCGACCTGGCTTCTCCACACAATCCGCCCTACTAAAAATTACCAATGACTTACATACCGCAATGGACGAAAATGTTAACTGTATTAATACTTCTCGACTTTTCCAAAGCTTTTGACTCCTTAGACCACTCTATACTCTATACTAAATTAAAATCTCTATCCTTCTCCGACAGCTCTATCCTCTGGTTACAGTCTTTCCTATCCGACAGAACTCAAGCAGTCAGCATTCCAAACCAACCCCTATCTTCCTTTCTTACACTGTCCTCTGGAGTGGCCCAGGGTTCGAGCATTTCCCCTCTCCTTTTCAACTCCTACATAAATGATCTTTCCAAATCCATCTACCACTGTTCACATCATTTATACGCTGATGACACCCAAATATATTTTTCCTTTCATCCTTCTGAGCTACTAGTCGCGTTCGCCAATATTCAGGCTGACCTAGATAGGATCAGTGCCTGGGCAAGTCTGAATAATTTAAATCTAAATGCGATGAAAACTCAGGCCATTATTATAGGTTCCAGTCCTATTCTTAAATCCATCTCCTTCCTTCCTCCTTTAGTCATCAACGATCATCCTGTCACATTCAGTTCATCCGTTAAAAACCTAGGAATCACCATAGACGAAAACCTCTCCTGGAAACCCCATATTGCCCTCATCTCCCGTAAGTCAATAGGTACCCTTAAGCTATTTCATCGCTCCCGCCACCTACTCCCACAACCCATCCGCAAGCTCCTTGTATCCTCTCTCATTTTCCCCCACTTTGACTACGGCTGTGTGGTGTACGGAGGCATCCCGATGGTACTCGAGGATAGATTGAAGCGACTCATGAATACGTGCTTAAGATTTGTCTTCGGTACATCAAAGCGATCTCATGTGTCCCACCTTTACGACGAGTTAAAGTGGCTCTTCCCTTCTTTCCGCAGACAATATTTCCTCGGATCTTTCCTATTCCAAACAATCAACACTAGACACCCTTCTTACATCTACAGTCTCCTACAGTTTAAACCCGTGGTCCATTCCCAGAAAACAAGATCCCGTGTTTCCGACCTTTATATCACTTCCCATAGAACTAAGACGTTTGAATATTCCTTTATTTCCCGATCCACAGTCTTCTGGAATTCCTTGCCATCTGAAATCCATCATGCCTCCTCCTTGTCCTCATTTAAATATCATCTTTACCAATTCCTTCTCACATCCCAAAATGACGTTATACAATAAAATAAATATTGTGAAACAGATTTTGACTGAGGTGAATGATTGATAAAATTTATTGTATTAATTTTAAAAATCAACCCATGCTTATTTTATTTTATTTTTATTTTCATTTAAATAATGTTGTTTTTTTTATTTCGTTTTTTCTCAAAATTTTATTTTATTTTTACTTGTTTTAATTTAATTTCACTGAAGATACTGTATATATTCTTTAATATTGATTAATGTAATTTTTGGCCAGATGTAGTTTTAATTTTTTTGTTCATATCTGTTATTCATAAGGGACCTTGTCCCAGAATAAAGTTTACTTTCTATCTATCTATCTAGAAGGATATTGGTACATGTACTTCTCGCAGCCATTCGAACTCCCATGCGTCTAACAGAGCCAGCAGCTCTTCAAAACTTGAGTAGTCGGCCATCCTGATAGTAGATCTTTTTTCAAAGATCTTTCAAATATATATAATAGTTGAAAACAAAATAAAATGTTTAAATATAAATAAAAAGAGATACAAAATATATATATATCGGTTAAATGGAAGAGAATTTGATTGGCTTCAATAAGTTCCACCAATATCCTTCAACATGGAGATATGTAAGTGATTTACACATTGATATATTTTGGTTTGTTATTTTTAATAATCAACAATTTGATCGACCGAAAAATTCAAAAAACTTAACCCTCTCTCAAAATTTGAGATTTCACGTTTCAGGATACGGAAAAACGAATAAAAATTGTTTTGACCGAAACTACTGGACCGATTTTTTTCAAATTTTGATATAAAATCAGAGGTCCCTGATTATGATACTCCTTCATCGACCTTATTATCTGCTTTTTACTTTAAAAATGGCGGCCGAAAAACATGCGTTGATTTACACTGTAGTGGCTAAACGAATGTAGCGATTTCAATGAAACTTCGCTAAAGTCATTTTCTCTACGCCCTTCAATTTTATCTATATCACATACTTCAACGAAAAGAAGCTGGAAAAAAAGTTACGAGAGATGGTAAAATTTAATTCCGAATAACTCAAAAAGTATATATTTATATATATATTTAAAAAAAGAGTAAATGATAAAAGTAATAAAATGATTTTGTTTCTTATTTGTTAGCTGTGTTGATCCAGCAGAGCGACCTCTTTTCCTAATTACAAACACTGACTTAAGTACGTTAATGTCTTTAAGTCAGCTGCATCAAATGATTCCATTAAATCTTCTCAAGTCGTAATTGCTATACAGAAGATTTGATCTTGCTCAAGGTGGAATATGTAGTAATAACATTACTATAAAAATATAGTTATATAACTTTACTATATATTAAACGTCTCTAATATTAATTATAATTAAAAAAATACATCAATGTGTATATAACTTACGTATCTCCATATTGGTATTATTCTATTTTATTTATTTATTTGGTATTTATACATATTTTATACAGTACACAGCGCAACAAAATTCTTACAGCTTTCTCAATTTCTAATTCAAGCCAGCAGTAAGCAGCAATTTAAGCAGCTCCTCACAAGTCGCGTAATCGGCCATTGATAGTAGAACTTTTCTAAAACAGATTGTTCCTTCCTATTCACAGACTCAAGAGGGTCCGACCATCTTCAGGTACCGTCAGGATAGGTCAGGTACAGAACTCAAAAAGGAGTGGGGGTAATAGTATCCAAAGTGGCCAAAAATTAGAAATGAATCATAAATTACTTTGGAATTGAAGTCAATTTCTGCCTTTCAGTTTACTATAAATATATAGTTATATAACTTTACTATATATTAAACGTCTCTAATAATTATATAGAGAATATCGTTCAGTCCTGTGGTACACCTTTAATTCTGAGTGAAACTGAAATAAGCCATTGTACCTGCACACAATCCGTCGTATCGGAGACTGCGCTGTTAGCTTTTACCATTTACCTCGCACATGTAGATCTGTCAAATTAATTTTGTACTGAACATCCTAATTTGATACTTATTTGAGGCATGCTTGCCACACCGACATTAAAGTTCTTCTCTCTGAATCTCCAATAATTGCCGGTGATAAGAAAACCGCATCTATAAAGCAGCTTCCCTATTTGCAGATCGCCGGCTTTATCTTAAATTAAAGCTAAATATTATCATATATAAACTTACAAATTACTTACATATATACTGGGACAAAGGTATGTTGATATTTCTAAATCTTCATGAGCTGATACCTGATATCTGCTATGGTGGTAGAGAACAAGCTAAACTAAACAACATAAAAAATATATCAAGTTAGAAATTACTTATATATCTCCATGAAGCTCTACGTAATTACGTTAATGTCACTAAGCCAGTTGCATTAAATGATTCCAACAAGTCATCGTAAATCGGGATTTCTTCTGTTACTGCTAAAGGCGAATTCTTCTGCATAGACTGCAGAGGATATTGCACTCTTCAGGCACGTTGTCCTGACCACCTGGACATTTTGATATCAGGATCTCGAAACGAGTCTTATTCCAGCAGAGCGACCTCTTTTTCCTAATTACAAACGCTGACTTAAGTACGTTAATGTCTTTAAGTCAGCTGCATCAAATGATTCCATTAAGTCTTCTCAAGTCGTAATTGCTCTACAGAAGATTTGATCTTGCTCAAGGTGGAATATATAGTAATAACATTACTATAAATATATAGTTATATAACTTTACTATATATTAAACGTCTCCAATATTAATTATAATGACAAAATATTTCAATGTGTAAATGACTTACATACCTCCATTTAGAAGGATATTGGTATTATTCTATTTTATTTATTTATTTGGTATTTATACATATTTTATACAGTACACAGCGCAACAAAATTCTTACAGCTTTCTCAATTTCTAATTTAAGCCAGCAGTAAGCAGCAATTTATGCAGCTCCTCACATGAAGCTCTACGTAATTACGTTAATGTCACTAAGCCTGCTGCATCAAATGATTCCAACAAATCAGCAGTACTTCTTGTTACTGCTAAAGGTGAATTCTTTTGCATAGACTGTAGAGGTTATTATAATCTTCTGGCACATTGTTCTGACCACCCGGAAATTTTAAAATATCCAGGTCTCGAAGCGAATCTTATTCCGACCAATCTTATTCAATCAACAAATCTTTACACGCGTGGGAGCTATAATCCGCCATGCTTGAACGTTTGTTGTCGTAGCACTGGCACTTCAAACAGTGCCAGTAGCTCTTCATAAGTCGAGTATCTGGTATCGGCCATAGTGATAGACGAAAAGCTATGTTCATTCGGATCATTTAACGTTAAAAAGAATTTGTACTAAACTGAAAAACATAAAAAAATATGTTAAGGGATAAATTACACACAGATCTCCAAGTATTTGCTAATTGGGGTGTCAATATACATGTAAAATACCAGCCAAGAAGGTGCACTGCAGCGACGGTGGCGCAGTCTGCACTAAAACTATTAGTAGAAGAGAAAAATGGGCGACTGAAACCAGAAGAAGATGAATTATCCACCCTCTTCAAGACTACCATTCATACTCTGTTCTACCATGGGAAGAGGTATGGAGTAGAACACTGAGACTTACCGGACCCATGGATGTGAGGAAGTATTGCAGCCGGCCGACCACCGATACCGACCACCGTACCTCAGCCACATCAAGTAAAATATTGTAAACCTTTATGCATCTTCTGTACCATATCATAGAAAAAATGATGGTATATCCCAATTCAAAAAGGAGTGGGGCTAATACTATCCAAAGTAGCCACAAGGTTAAAACGTATAAAAAAATCAGCTGGGTACGTCAGTATCATAAGGGGTGTGCTAGGGACGATGAAGATTTCATGTCAGTTGTGGTTTAGTTATGGAAATTAAACAACTTGAACAACTAGAAGTGTATAGGAGACTTTCAGACGGTTTAGATGTAGAAGAGTACTGCGTACTAAAAATAGCATGATATGTTTATTCACATCATAAATAGAATGTTTTTTTTTTGTTTTTTTTTTATTTAGAAAGAATATATTTTGCCTCAATTAAGGCCATTGAGTATTTAGGATGAATGAAATACAAACATACATATATACAATAAAAGAAAAACAAGATTATAACAAAGTAAAATAAAACTTGGAGTAACAGAATAAATCGATCATGATACAACATTAAATAAATAAAAACACATTCATACTTATTTACAATATTTACAGTCAGCCGAGGGAACTCCAAGTCGGGCCTTTTTCCCCCACGTGTGGAGGTTTCCAAGAGATGCCTTCTCTCTCAGCCGCATCACTGGGATGGGAATCCAGTGGAGACTAAGTGAGGGCACTGAAGCCACATACGCCCATGACTTGAGACGAGAAGCTGGCCATCACCAGGAATCCAATGACGTCTTTACAAAAGATCTCGAGGCCACTGCCTCTTCAACCTTCGAGGAGGATTGTAGGGATGACAGGAACTGGATAAGGATTGTGCTAAGGGATTAGGATGATGGATTAGGTTAGTATGAAAATTTGAAAATCGATATGGAATAACGTCAAGGATATAAAGGATTCTAAGGTCGTGATGTAAGTTTTTGTTCGTAACATAATAAGGAGCATTGACTATTATACGGAGGACTTTAGACTAGAAGGATTGGATGCGTTTGATGTTCGAAAATTTAGTTGTCCCCACAGTTCAAGTCCGTAGGTCCAGATGGGTTTCAGTATGGTCTTGCATATTAATAGTTTGTTCTCAATTGAGAGTTTAGATTTTCTGTTAAGTAGTCTGTATAACTGGCCAAGTCGTCGGTAAAGCTCTTGTCTTTTAAGTCTGGTATGTGGGTTCCATGTTAGTCTTTTGTTTAAAAGGAATCCAAGATACCGAACTGTGTCTGAGATGGGAAGAGGTACTGAGTTGAAAAGGATAAGTGGACAGGATATGGGTTGGAGGGTAAAGGTGACTTGCTTGCATTTGGATTCATTGATCTTGATGCGCCAAATGTTGCAACATTGCTCGATTAGGGAGATGTGTTTTCGAATGTTTAGGGATGCTGTTTCAGGGTCTGGGTGGGAAGATAGGATGGCGGTATCGTCAACAAATGTTGCTAGAAGGGTATTAGGATGGGTTGGAATGTGAGTTTTCAGCTTGAAAAGCAACCCATCATGCCACACCCGGTCGAAAACTTGCGCTACGTCCAGAAAAGCACTAGTGCAATATTGCTTGCTTTCAAGCGCAGAGGATATATGGTCAACAACGCGGAGGCCTTGTCGAACAGTGGAATGTCTTGAGCGAAATCAAAACTAATGGGAGGGGATATTGTGGGTTTCCAGAATGGGTAGGATATGTTTGAGAAGGATTTTTTCAAAGATTTTTGAGAGGATCGGAAGTAAGCTTATCGGTCTATAGGATGAGGTATTATTAACAGGTTTATCTGGTTTAGGGAAGAGGATAATAATGGAGTGTTTTCATATCAGAGGAAAGTGAGGTTTGAGGAATATCATTGCTTTTTTGGGAAGTTGTCTAAGGATCTGGGAAGTAAGGAGATCATGTCCAGGGGATTTTCGAGGTTTCAAGTTGTTTATAAGGAATTTGACCTCAGAGGGGTTGACAGCTTTAGGAGGCAAGGAGAGAGAGGAATCGGAGAAGAGAGTAATTCTTTAACTTCACCATTGTGGGTGGGATGGAGTTCGGGGTGGGGAGTGAATGTTTTGGATAGATGTTCGGTAAATTCTTCAGCTCTAGTCTCATCTGACGAAGCCCAGGTTCCATCATCTCGTCAGAGTGGAAAATAGATTGGTATTTAAGGATTTGTTCGGTCGCTTTCCAGAGGGAGTTGTCATCGGTAGAGAGAGAAGAAAGGTAGGAATTGTAGGATTGGGATCTATATTTCGTAGCTCTTTATTTTGTTTATAAACGTTGATGATTTGGCGGATATTGTAATCTAAAGCCGTCAATTCTTCTTTGATTTCATCAGGTGGAGCTGAAGGGTGGAGGCCTCTTATCACTACTCTCAGTGCTCTCTCTTCATATAACTGATATGTGTGATATTCAGCCTTTGATTCTGTTAAGTATTTCACAATTTTTCTGTATTTATCCGGAGAGTCCGGCATTAGTTTTGGTGTCATTTGTTTTACTATGGCGTACATATTTACCGTTGTCAATTATTTTATTGAGATGCTTATAACAGCGATCGCCTACAATCAACTTACTCACTGTCTGCACACATATAAATTTTCCTGCCACTAATATTACTAAAATAAATTTACCCAAAAATGTTAAATTTGGAGTTAGTCATTCTATTAACTGAAAGAGTGTAATTGTCGTCTCCTTTATAAAATTAATAACATTAACATAATATTTGATGAATAGCTTCATCTCATCGTAATTTACCATGTTTTTATTTATGAAAATTCTCGAAATTGGTAGTTTTCAATTTGGCGATCTTCAAATTGTGTCAGTTAAATTAGGTACTAAATACTCAAGAATCCATTTCATTATGAATCTTAAGATAATTTTATCACGAAATTGCGGGAAAATACCAAACGGCAAAATATTTTTGTAATCCACCTTATTTCTCGATTTTGTGATCAAATTATCTTTCAATACAAGTACAAAGCAGTTGAGTATTCTAGAGTTTTTAGTAATTTCTAGTTAATTTAATAAATCGTGTGAGAAAACGTCTCATATTTCAGAATATTCCTAGTCTGTATCGCGGAGTAATGGAGGAGTATAAGACTGCCTTATTTTGACATGATTGATGATTGATCAGCAAGGACTCAATCGTTCTATTAATTTAATTTTTAATAATATCCATGGTTTGATAGATTTCTTCTAATTTAAATGTGGAATCTGAACGACATAATTTATAGTTTTACATATCGTTATAAAAATATTTAAAGTATAATTGTCCACTTTATTAAAAAATCATCCACTGTCATCAAATATATTCTCGTAAAAGTATAATATAAATTATTTATTATAATATCGTTTTTATATTATTTACTTTTGTTTTACTGGGGAAGGAGAGAGAGGGCAATATAAAATTATGTGTTATTACCGCCTCTGTTAGCATGACCCAGGGAGAAAAAAAAAATGTATTTTTCAAAATAATTAGAATTTTTTTAAACAACTATAACAACAATTTATGATCAAGTCGTAGTTTCTAAATGAATTTCTTTTTTTTTTTTTTTTTTTTTTATAAAATATGTATTTGCGCCTGTCAACAATAAGTTGACAATCAGCAAATGTGATGGCGATAATGATATAATGACATGACAGGCATGGGGAAGGAAAGTACTCAGCAGTACCTCTTCCCTAACTTGTTCCAATTACTTAGGTTGTCTAAGGAAGGAGATCCCTTATCCAACGCCTTTTTAGTCTCCTGTACATGTTCTGAGGTATGTCAGTTGTGGCCATGTCTCTTATAAGTCTGTTATTATGTCCATTTAAATTTGTGTAAAATCGTTGATATAGGGTCGTTATATGTTGGTCAACTGTTGGAAAGTGGAGGTCAGTATGTAGAGTTTTGTTAGTCACGTACCAAGGTGCTTTTGTTATGAGTCGCAATAATTTTGATTGGAACGTGAACTAAATGAATTTGAATTATATATTTTTAATAAATCGAAATTTGTTTTTTCTTTGATTATTGTGAGTTAAAATTTTAAAGATTTTGAAATTCGATCAAAAAAAAAAATCATATTTATATAGCATAAAGATTGTAAAGTACTGAATTATTCTTATAATGTTCAATAAGTCATTGTGAAATTAAAATTTTATGAATTGTTAAAGGGTAATAGTCGACTGTTCTATTCTGAATATTTAACACCTTTCAAATTTTTTTGAATTGATGTTATTTAATACCAACAATATTTAGCGATTAATTAATAGTTTATCAACTTCTTAAAAGATTTTAGCAAAAAATTAAAACAACCATAGGAATAGTGACCATTTTAATATAAAACTAATTATGAAACATCTTAATTGCACTAAAAATTAAATTGTAAATAATATAATTTGTTTAATAATTAACTGTTTTGTAGAAGAGGTTACTAATTTGATTTTCTTTGTTAAACATGTTTTAAATTTTTAAGGTTTATAAAATCGTTTATTACAATAAAAAAAAAAATAAAAGAGCATCATAGTACAAGTAAATTATTTCAATCAGATAATGTATATATATATATATATATATATATATATATATATATATATATATATATATTATATTGATATTAAAAATATATATACAAAAGCACAACATGACGTTTATTGAGTTTTAATGTTTATTATATTTTACATTGATAAGGGAGAGAAATTTGAAATTGTTATTAATATTTGTAATAGTTGTTAAATATTACCGCCTCTGTTAGCATTACCCAGGGAGCACCACGAATACATTCCCCAAAGAATGTATTCAACATAATAATCAATTATTATGTAGAATGAAAAATATATACATAGTGAGGGATCTTTACCAATCCCTCAAACTAAATAAAACAATAATCATCCTTCTGATGAGTCTTAAGGTGACGATGATAACGGAAGCCACGATGGCACCGTTCGCAGGTATAAGGCATTCTGGCATTATGGCAATAAATATGGTTTTTCAAGCTACGATGGTTAGCGTAGCTTTTGCCGCATTCCGCACACAGGTGAACCTTCTTGCTCGGCTCTGCCGCGTGCCTCCTCGCAGCGAAGTCGAAGGGGGTGGGGTTCGCCCCCCAACATCCTCCTTGGAGGTGTGCAAAAATACACGAAGGCCTCTTCAAGTTTCTTTGTTCTTCAATAATTGCTCGTGGCAATTCATCACCTTCGTCAACAATTAAAGAGTTATATTAATTTCATTCTTATCTAGGATAGTTACATCAACAAAATTGTGGCAAAACCTCAAGAGGGTGTTACAACATAGAAAACTACCATCTTTTCAGAATTCTGAATGAAAAAATGTTTTTCAAAACTAATTTGTATGTTTTTTAAAGAAATATAATAACCATTTTTGATTATGGTAGAATTTCTAAATCAATTCGAATTTTACATTTTTAAAAAATCGAAATTCGTTTTTTCTTTGACTATCGTGAGTTAAAAATTTTAATGATATTGAAATTCGATTAACAAAAAAAAAAATAATATTCATATAGCATGGGGTGGAATACCAGTGTGGAGGTACGTGTGATTCACTAAGCTACGTCGGTTCGCGTAGCATTTGCCGCACACGTCGCATCTGTGCAACTTCTCCTTCGCCTCCTCTCGCCTCTCCATCCGTTACTGTATTCACCGTGGACTGCGATTCAAGAGTTGTATTGATTTCAAAGAATATATTTTAAAAGAAATTTATAAGATTACTGAGAACGTGTTGCTTTAATTGACGATGATTACTATAAAATACACGATATAATAATATATAATATATATTTATTGATAAATGTATAGTCCTATATACATACTGAGGGATCCATACCAATCCCTCAAACTAGATAAAACAGAAATCATCCTTAAAATGAATCTTTAAATTACGATGATATCTAAAGCAGCGATGCCAGCTTTCGTCTTCCAGTATGGAGATATATGTGATTCTTCAAGCTACGCTGGTTATCTTACGCTGGTAATTCTCGCCACATTCCTGGCACACGTAGATCTTGTTCTTGGGCTCTGAATCGAAATGGATGGGGTTCGCTCCCCAACATCCCAAGTTGTCGTCTTGAATGATTGCTTTCGACAATTATTCACCGTCGTCTGCGATTCAAAAGTTATAATAATTTCGAAAAATATATTTACAATAAACTTAACTAATCATTGATAACGTTAATCGTCATTCATTACCATATGATTACTGATTCCCGTAACTCATCCAAGACACCTCCCACACGTAGAAATTCGAAGAACACCTACCACAATAAAAATAATTTTAAAAAATATATAAACATCAATTATAATTGAAAACTAGCATTTAAGAAAAACGTAAGGTTGAATATTATATACAATACTACAACTATACAAAATTATAATTCCCTGAACTGCTTATCATGCCCTCTAACAATATGGTTCGGTCCTGTGGTACACCTCTAAGTGTGACCGAAACCAGAAACAACAATGGCATCGCTTCCAGCTATAGATCAGACTCCCTTTCATGCCTTAGCTGGTATAGCTTTTGAAACATCTCGTCCACGTATAGTTTCTTCTTTGACGCCAAAATATAATGCATCTCAACTTTTCCCTGCTGTTGAAACCATACTTTTTAAGCTTTTACCAAAATTTCCGCTGACATCTTTCTGAACATGGCAAAGATTTCTGAAGAATTGCTGGAGATGCATAACAAACTCGACTGACAACGTTTTCTATTCTGGTGATCTTTCAACCGGCGATGAAACCTAAAGCCGCGATGACATCGCTCACAGCGATAGGGTGGAATCCCAGTGTGGAGGTACGTGTGGTTGACTAAGCTACGTCGGTTCGCGTAGCACTTGCCGCACACGTGGCATCTGTTCAGCTTCTCCTTCGCCGCCTCTCGCCTCTCCATCCGTTGCCGAACTTCAGCGTGGACTGCGATTCAAGAGTAGTATTGATTTCAAAGAATAACAAAAGAATGATAAAAAAAATAAATCAATGTGTAAATGACATACATATCTCCAGGTAGCACGATATTGGCGGAACCTCGCGGAGCCAATCGAACTCCCCTGAATCTAGCAGAGCCAGCAGCTCTTCACTACTCGGGAAGTTGGCCATGATAGAAGATATTTTCTAGAAAAGTGAACCTTCTAACACGGAGACTCAAGAGGGACTGACCATCTTCAGGTACGTTGGTCAGGTACAGAACTCAAAAAAGAGTGGGGGTAATAGCATCCAAACTGACCACAAATTAAAAATAAATCATAAATTACATTGGAATTAAAGTCGATTACTGCCTATCACTTTACTATACATATATAATTATATAACTCCCCTGCATCTAACAAAAAATAAAAACAATTATAAAATAGCAATGTCTTATTGTAAAATTTCCTAGTTTCTTTTGCCGCATACTCCTCTTGTTTATCTTTTATGATTTCGCTTTCCGATTCCCGCTTTTTCTTTAGACAAATTTCTTCGACTCTTTTTTTTTGTATTATGTAAATTTCCATTGTCGCTCTAGTTGTCCTCTTTAAATATTTGGCTCTCGCGTCATTCCTCTCTCCTATTGCTTGTAAACATTCTTCATCAAACCATTCGTTTCTTTCTTTCCTGAGTTTACACCCTAGCACTTCCACAGCAACCTCATTCAACACCGTCCTTATTCTCCGCCATCGCTCATCAATTGTATGCTCTTTTACATTGCTTTCATTTAATCTTTGAGTGACCTTTCTTTCAAATGTTTCAATTCCTTAATGGCTATCCTTAACTCTAGAATAAGCATGCAGTATAAATATATATATATAAAATTATATTATATAAGTATAAATAAATTTCTTTATGTATATATTAACCTTATAATCTATATAAAATACCAAAACTATAAAAGATTTAAGGGTTACTCAAAGGGTGATCTCTCAAGCTACGCTGGTTAGCGTAGCTTTTGCCGCATTCCCGATACTCGTGAATCTTCTTTCTCGGCTCTGCCGCGTGCATCCTCACAGCGAAATCGATGGGGGTAGGATTCGCCCCCCCCCAACCTCCTCCTTGGATGTGTGCAAACCTGCACGCCATCCTCTCCAAGTTTCCTTCTTCTTCGACTCTGCCAAGGACTTCCTTCAGAGGAATCGAAGGGAGTGGGGTTCGTCCCCCAACATCCTCCTTGGAGGTGTGCAAACCTGCACGAAGGCCTCTCCAAGTTTTCTCCTCCTTCAATAATTCTTCGTGGCAATTCTTTACCGTCGTCTACGATTCCACAGTTATATTAATTTCGAAAAATATATTTACAATAAAGTTAACTAATCATTGATAACGTTAATTATCATTGGTTATATTATGATTACTTGTTGCGCCACTTTTACCAGACACATCCCACACGTAGAGTTTACGCTCCACCACAGTAAAAATAATAAATAAAAAAAATTCAGTGAAATATTCATATAATCAACAATTATAATTGAAAAGAAGCATTTATTAAAAACTTAAGTTTGAATAAAATTTTTTTATTAAACCCCTCTTCCGTTAGCTATCAGGCCATTCAGCTCGGTTTGAATAATATATGAAATGCTACAACAATACATAATTATCGTTTTCTCAACTGCTTATCATACCCACCGAGAATATCGTTCAGTCCTGTGGTACACCTTTAACATTGAGAGGAACCGAAAAGAGCGATTGTACCTGCACACAAGCCGTGGTATCGGAGTCTGCGCTGTTAGCTTTTACCATTTTCCTCGCACAGGTAGATATTCTACTTTTATGCTACGACTTGTTCACATCTGTCAAATTAATTGTGTACTGAACATCCTCCTTTGATACTTATTTGAGCTATGCTTGCCACACCCTCAAAAAAAAAACTTTTTTCTCTGAAGCTTCTTTAATTGCCGGTGATACGAAAACCGCATCTATAAGCCAGGTTTCCTATGTGCAAATAGCTATAGTTTCGCCGGCTTTATCTTAAATTAAAGCTAAATATTATCATATATAAAATTATAAATTATTTACATATATACTGGGACAAAGGTATGTTGATATTTCTAAATCTTCATGAGCTGATACCTGATATCGGCCATGGTGGTAGATAACAAGATAAACTAAACAACATAAAAAATATATCAAGTTAGAAATTACTTATATATCTCCATGAAGCTCTACGTAATCACGTTAATGTCACTAAGCCAGCTGCATCAAATGATTCCAACAAGTCATCGTAAGTCGGGATTTCTTCTGTTACTGCTAAAGGTGAATTCTTCTGCATAGACTGCAGAGGATATTGCACTCTTCAGGCACGTTGTCCTGACCACCTGGACATTTTGATATCAGGATCTCGAAACGAGTCTTATTCCGCCCAATCCTATTCCATCAACAATTGTTTACACGTGTGGAAGCTATAATCAGCCATGCTTGAACGTTTGCTGTAGTTGTAAGTAACTTCCGTGCACTGGCTGATGAGGAAATCTTAAGATACGTTGGTACGGTTCAGACCTCAAAAAAGAGTGGGGGTAATAGTATCAATATGTAGATATTCTACATATTCACAAATGACATACATACTGCAATTGACGAAAGAAAACTGACTGTATTAGTACTCCTGGACTTCTCCAAAGCATTCGACTCCTTAGACCATTCTATTCTCTTCAATAAATTAAAATCTCTATCCTTTTCCAATAGTTCTATCCAATGGTTCCAATCCTTTCTTTCTGACAGGACTCAAGCCGTTAGTACTCCGAATCAACCCTTATCTTCTTTCCTCTCTTTGTCTCATGGAGTAGCCCAGGGTTCAAGCATTTCTCCTATCCTTTTTAATTCTTACATCAATGACCTTCCTAGTTCAATCCATCATTGTTCATACCATCTATATGCTGATGACTCCCAAATTTATTTTTCCTTTCCGCCCAATGAGTTATTAGAAGCGTTTAAGAATATTCAGAGAGACCTAGATAGGATAAGTGCCTGGGCAAGCTTGAATAAATTAAAGTTGAATGCAACGAAAACTCAGGCCATTCTTATAGGTTCCAACTCCCTCCTTAGATCCATTTCCACCCATCCTTCCTTGAATATTAATGACCATCCAATATCCTTCACCTCCTCTGTAAAAAACTTAGGAATTACCATTGATCAAAACCTATCATGGAAACCCCATATTGCTCAAATCTTCAGAAGGTCAATTGGTACTCTTAAATTATTTCATCGTTCTCGTCAGCATCTCCCACAACCTATCCGCAGGCTCTTCGTTTCCTCATTGATTTTCCCCTACTTTGACTATGGCTGTGTGGTATCCGGTGGCCTCTCGTTGGAGCTTGAGGACAGACTGAAGAGAATCATGAACTGTTTTTTAAGATTCGTCTTCGGCACTTCGAGATGGTCTCATGTGTCCCACCTATATGCCGAGTCAAGGTGGCTCTTCCCCTCTTCCCGCCGCCTATACTTCCTTGGAAATTTCTTATACCAAACGATCAACTCCCAGCACCCATCCTATATCTGTTGTCTCCTCCAGTCTAAACCCTTAGTCCACTCAATAAAAACGAGATCCCGTGTTTCTGACCTCTATATTCCATTCCACAGGACAAAAACCTATGAACGTTCCTTCTTAGCCCGTCTAATATTTGGCTCTCGCGTCATTCCTCTCTAAAATTGCTTGTAAACATTCTTCATCAAACCATTCGTTTCTTTCTTTCCTGAGTTTACACCCTAGCACTTCCACAGCAACCTCATTCAATAACGTCCTTATTCTCCGCCATCACTCTTCAACTGTATGCTCTTTTACATTGCTTTCATTTAATCTTTGAGTGACCTTTCGTTCAAATTTTTTAATTGATAAATGCATATCGATAACTCTAGAATAAGCATGCAGTATAAATATATATAAAAATAATATAAAAATATCCTATATAAGTATAAATAAATTTCTTTATGTATATATACACCTTATAATCTATATAAAATAAACTATAAAACATTTAAAGGTTACTCACCTTTTCAACATACTTTAAAACAGTATGGTTCTCTCTTCTGATGTTCCTTGAGCCGACGATGAAACCTAAAGTCTCGATAGAATCGCTCGCAGCGATAGGGTGGAATCCCAGTGTGGAGGTAGGTGTGGTTGAACAGGCTACTTCGGTTCGCGTAGCACTTTTCGCACAAGTCGCATCTGTGCACGTCCTTCGCCTCCTCTCTCCTCTCCAGGCGTCGACGTACTTCACCGTGGACTGCGATTCAAGAGTTGTATTGATTTCAAAGAATATATTTTACAAGAAATTTATAACATCATTATGAACGTGTTACTTTAATTGGCTATGATTACAATCAAATACTAGACATAATAATCTATAAAATATTTTTATAGGTAGATGTACAGATGTATAGTCCTATATACATATTGAGGGAAAAATAAATAAAACAGAAATCATCCTTAAGATGAATCTTGAGGTGCCGGTGATACCGGAAGCCACGATGGCACCGTTCGCATCTATACGCATGCTTCCGGTATGGCAGTAAAGGTGATCTTTCAAGCTACGCTGGTTAGCGTAGCTTTTGCCGCATTTCCGACACTCGTGAACATTTTTTCTCCTCGAAGGATGTATCTGCACCTGCACGAAGGCCTCTCCAAGTTTTCTCCTTCTTCAATGATTGCTCGTTTATCGCTTGTTATATTAATTCAAAAAATATATTTACAATAAAGGTAACTAAGCATTGATAACGTTAATTGTCAATCATTACTATACGATTACTAGTTCACGTAACTTTTCCCAGACACCTCCCACACATAAAGATTCGCCTTAGGCTCTACCACAGTAAAAATAATAATAAAAAATTATTATATTGAAATATTTATATAACCATCAATTATAATTGAAAAGAAGCATATAGGAAAAACGTAAGCTTGAATAATATATAAAAAACTACAACAATAGATAATTATCATTTTCTCAACTGCTTGTCATACCCAGCGAGAATATCGTTCAGTCCTGTGGGACACCTTTAATTCTGAGTGAAACTGAACTAAGCCATTGTACCTGCACACAATTCGTCGTATCGGAGACTGCGCTGTTAGCTTTTACCATTTACCTCGCACATGTAGATCTGTCAAATTAATTTTGTACTGAACATCCTCCTTTGATACTTATTTGAGGCGTGCTTGCCACACTCTCAAACTCGACCGACATTAAAGTTCTTCTCTCTGGATCTCCAATAATTGCCGGTGATACGAAAACCGCATCTATAAAGCAGCTTCCCTATGTGCAGATCGCCGGCTTTATCTTAAATTAAAGTTAAATATTACCATATATAAACGTATAAATTATTTAAAAATATACTGGGACAAAGGTATGCTGATATTTCTAAATCTTCATGAGCTGATACCTGATATCTGCCATGGTGGTAGAGAACAAGATAAACTAAACAACATAAAAAATATATCAAGTTAGAAATTACTTATATATCTCCATGATGCTCTACGTAATTACGTTAATGTCACTAAGCCAGCTGCATCAAATGATTCCAACAAGTCATCGTAAGTCGGGATTTCTTCTGTTACTGCTAAATGTGAATTTTCTGCATAGACTGCAGAGGATATTGCACTCTTCAGGCACGTTGTCCTGACCACCCGGACATTTTGAAATATCCAGGTCTCGAAGCGAGTCTTATTCCACCAGCAGTCTTCCAGCAGAGCGACCTCTTTTTCCTAATTACAAACACTGACTTAAGTACGTTAATGTCTTTAATTCAGCTGCATCAAATGATTCCATTAAGTCTTCTCAAGTCATAATTGCTCTACAGAATATTTGATCTTGCTCAAGGTGGAATATATAGTAATAACATTACTATAAATATATAGTTATATAACTTTACTATATATTAAACGTCTCCAATATTAATTATAATGACAAAATATGTCAATGTGTAAATGACTTACATACCTCCATTTAGAAGGATATTGGTATTATTCTATTTTATTTATTTATCTGGTAGATTATATATATTTTATACAGTACACAGCGCAACAAAATTCTTACAGCTTTCTCAATTTCTAATTTAAGCCAGCAGTAAGCAGAATTTAAGCAGCTCCTCACATGAAGCTCTACGTAATTACGTTAATGTCACTAAGCCTGCTGCATCAAATGATTCCAACAAGTCAGCGTATGTCGGGATTTCTTCTGTTACTGCTAAAGGTGAATTCTTTTGCATAGACTGTAGAGGTTATTATAATCTTCTGGCACGTTGTCCTGACCACCCGGAAATTTTGAAATATCCAGGTCTCGAAGCGAGTCTTATTCCGCCCAATCTTATTCAATCAACAAGTCTTTACACGCGTGGGAGCTATAATCCGCCATGCTTGAACGTTTGTTGTCGTAGCACTGGCACTTCAAACAGTGCCAGTAGCTCTTCATAAGTCGAGTATCTGGTATCGGCCATAGTGATAGACAAAAAGCTGTTCATTCGAATCATTTAACGTTAAAAAAAATTTGTACTAAACTGAAAAACAAAAAAAAATATGTTAAGGGATAAATTACTTACAGATCTCCAAGTATTTGCTAACTGGGGTGTCAATATACATGTAAAGGACCAGCCAAGAAGGTGCACTGCAGCGACGGTGGCGCAGTCTGCACTAAAACTATTAGCAGAAGAGAAAAATGGGCGACTGAAACCAGAAGAAGATGAATTATCCACTCTCTTCAAGACTGCCATTCATACTCTGTTCTACCATGGGAAGAGGTATGGAGTAGAACACACTCAGCCACATCAAGTAAAATATTGTAAACCTTTATGCATCTTCTGTACCATATCATAGAAAAAATGATGGTATATCCCAATTCAAAAAGGAGTGGGGCTAATACTATCCAAAGTGGCCAAAAGGTTAAAACGGTTAAAAAGACTTTCAGACGGTTTAGATGTAGAAGAGTACTGCTTACTAAAAACAGCATGATATGTTTATTCACATCATAAATAGAATGTTTTTTTTGTTTTTTTTTATTTAGAAAAAATATATTTTGCCTCAATTTAGGGCAGTGAGTATTTAGGATGAATGAAATACAAATATACCATGTATACAATAAAATACAAGATTATAACAAAATAAAATAAAACTTGGAGTAACAGAATAAATCGATCATGATACAACATTAAATAAATAAAAACACATTCATACTTAATTACAATAGTTACAGTCAGCCAAGGGAACTCCGAGTCGGGCCTTTTTCCCCCACGTGTGGAGGTTTCCAAGACATGCCTTCTCTCTCAGCCGCATCACTGGGATGGGAATCCAGTGGAGACTAAGTGAGGGCACTAAAGCCACATACGCTCATGACTTGAGTGGAGAAGCTGGCCATCACCAGGAATCCAATGACGTCTTTACAAAAGATCTCGAGGCCACTGCCGCTTCAACCTTCGAGGAGGATTGTAGGGATGACAGGAACTGGATAAGGATTGTGCTATGGGATTAGGATGATGGATTAGGTTCGTATGAAAATTTGAAAATCGATATGGAATAACGTCAAGGATATAAAGGATGTTAAGGTCATGATGTAAGTTTTTGTTCGTAACATAATAAGGAGCATTAACTATTATACGGAGGACTTTAGACTAGAAGGATTGGAGTTAGTCATTCTATTAACTGAAAGAGTGAAATTTTCGGCTCCTTTATAAAATTAATAACATTAACATAAAATTTGATGAATAGCTTCATCTAATCGTAATTTACCATGTTTTTATTTATGAAAATTCTCGAAATTGGTAGTTTCAAATTTGGAGATCTTCAAATCGTGTCAGTTAAATTAGGTACTAAATACTCAAGAATCCATTTCATTATGAATCTTAAGATAATTTGATCACGAAAATACCAAACGGCAAAATATTTTTGTAATCCACCTTATTTCTCGATTTTGTGATCAAATTATCTTTCAATACAAGTACAAAGCAGTTGAGTATTCTAGAGTTTTTAGTAATTTCTAGTTAATTTAATAAATCGTGTGAGAAACGTCTCATATTTCAGAATATTCCTAGTCTGTATCTCGGAGTAATGGATGGAGGCCTTTTTAGTCTCCTGTTCATGTTCTGAGGTATGTCAGTTGTGGCCATGTCTCTTATAAGTCTGTTATTATGTCCATTTAAATTTGTGTAAAATCGTTGATATAGGGTCGTTATATGTTGGTCAACTGTTGGAAAGTGGAGGTCAGTATATAGAGTTTTGTTAGTCACGTACCAAGGTGCTTTTGTTATGAGTCGCAATAATTTTGATTGGAACGTGAACTAATTGAATTTGAATTATATATTTTTAATAAATCGAAATTTGTTTTTTCTTTGATTATTTTGAGTTAAAATTTTAAAGATTTTGAAATTCCATCAAAAACAAAAAATCATATTTATATAGCATAAAGATTGTAAAGTACTAAATTATTCTTATAATGTTCAATAAGTCATTGTGAAATTAAAATTTTATGAATTGTTAAAGGTTAATAGTCGACTGTTCTATTCTGAATATGAAACACCTTTCAAATTATTTTGAATTGATATTATTTAATACCAACAATATTTAACGATTAATTAATCGTTTATCAACTTCTTAAAAGATTTTAGCAAAGAATTAAAACAACCATAGGAAATAGTGACCATTTTAATATAAAACTAATTATGAAACAAACATCGCAATTGCACTAATAATTAAACTGTAAATAATATAATTTGTTTAATAATTAACTGTTTTGTAGAATAGGTTACTAATTTGATTTTCTTTGTTAATCATGTTTTAAATTTTTAAGATTTATAAAATCGTTTATTACAATAAAAAAAAAAGTAAAAGAGCATCATAGTACAAGTAAATTATTTCAATGAGATAATGTAAAATATGTATATATTATATTGATATTAAAAATATATATACAAAAGCACAACATGACGTTTATTGAGTTTTACTGTTTATTATATTTTACATTGATAAGGGAGATTAATTTGAAATTGTTATTAATATTTGTAATAGTTGTTAAATATTACCGCCTCTGTTAGCATTACCCAGGGAGCACCAAGAGGAGGTAGAGGTCGGATTTGCTCCCCAAAAAATGTATTCAACATAATAATCAATTATTATGTAGAAGGAAAAATATATATATAGTGAGAGATCTTTATCAATCTCTCAAACTAAATATAGCAGAAGTCATAAGATAAGATGAATCTTGAGGTGCCGGTGAGAACGGAAGCCACGATGGCACCGTTCGCAGTTATACGGCATGCTTTCGATATGGCAATAAATATGGTTTTTCAAGCTACGATGGTTAGCGTAGCTTTTGCCGCATTCCGGATACTCGTGAATCTTCTGTCTCGGCTCTGCCGCGTGCATCCTCGCAGCGAAATCGATGGGGGTAGGATTCGCCCCCCCCCAACCTCCTCCTTGGATGTGTGCAAACCTGCACGCCATCCTCTCCAAGTTTCCTTCTTCTTCGACTCTGCCAAGGACTTCCTTCAGAGGAATCGAAGGAAGTGGGGTTCATCCCCCAACATCCTCCTTGGAGGTGTTCAAACCTGCACGAAAGCCTCTCCAAGTTTTCTCCTTCAATAATTCTTCGTGGCAATTCTTTACCGTCGTCTACGATTCCACATTTATATTAATTTCGAAAAATATATTTACAATAAAGTTAACTAATGATTGATAACGTTAATTATCATTCGTTACCTTATGATTACTGGTTGCGCAACTTTCACCAGACACATCCCACACGTAGAGTTTACGCTCTACCACAGTAAAAATAATAAATAAAAAAAATTCATTGAAATATTCGTATAATCACCAATTATAATTGAAAAGAAGCATTTATTAAAAACTTAAGTTTGAATAATTTTTTTTTTTTTTTTTATTAATCCCCTCTTCCGTTAGCTATTAGGCCATTCTAGCTCGGTTTGAATAATATATGAAATGCTACAACAATACATAATTATCGTTTTCTCAACTGCTTATCATACCCACCGAGAATATCGTTCAGTCCTGTGGTACACCTTTAACATTGAGAGGAACCGAAAAGAGCGATTGTACCTGCACACAGGCCGTGGTATCGGAGTCTGCGCTGTTAGCTTTTACCATTTTCCTCGCACAGGTAGATATTCTACTTTTATGCTACGACTTGTTCGCATCTGTCAAATTAATTGTGTACTGAACATCCTCCTTTGATACTTATTTGAGCTATGCTTGCCACACCCTCAAACTCGGCCGACATTAAAGTTCTTTTCTCTGAAGCTTCTTTAATTGCTGGTGATACGAAAACCGCATCTATAAGCCAGGTTTCCTATGTGCAAATAGCTATAGTTTCGCCGGCTTTATCTTAAATTTATATATTTGTTTATTTAGAAATATTACATTCTGTCACATCAAGGACATTTATAATAGTGATCAGAGAAAGCACACTCACACTCTATTTACAATAAAAAAAAAAATAAATAAATAATACAGAAACTTAATAATAATAAATACAATAAAATAAAATAAACATAAATACAATAAAATAAAATAAATGTATATAAACAAAATAACTAACCTAATCATACACAATCGGGCTTGAGTGGAGGATCTGGCCATTGCCAAAACTCCAATAGATGCTTATTTACAAAAGGTCTCTGGGCCACTGCCGCTTCAACCTTCGAGGAGGATTGTAAGGATGGGTGGTGCTGGATAGAGATTGTGCAAGGGGATTTGGATGATAGGTAAGGTTTTGGTGAAATTTGGAGAATTTTTCTGGAATAAGGTCTAGGACAAATGGGATATTAAGGTCATGGTGTAGGATTTTGTTATTTACATAGAACGGAGCATCAACTATTGTTCGAAGGACTTTAGATTGAAAGGATTGAATACGTTTGATGTTAGAAGCTTTTGCTGTCCCCCACAGTTCAAGTCCGTATGTCCATATAGGTTTCAGTATTGTCTTGTAGATAAGTAATTTGTTTTCAATAGAAAGTTTGGATTTTCTGTTTAGTAGTCTGTACAGCTGGCCGTATCGTCGGTTGAGTTCTTGTCTTTTGAGTCTAGTATGTGGGTTCCACGTTAGTCTTCGGTCTAAATGAAAGCCAAGATACCGGACTGTGTCTGAATAAGGAAGCTGGATGGAATTAAAGTGTACTGGTGGACAGGAACTGCGTCGGAGTGTAAAGGTAATATGTTGGCATTTGGATTCATTAACTTTAATACGCCAGTTATTACACCAGTGCTCAATCAAGGTGAGGTGATTTTGGAGATTTAAGGATGCTATGTTGGGATCAGAGTTGGATGATAAGATTGCGGTGTCGTCAGCGAATATTGCAAGAAAAGTATCGGGATGAACAGGGATGTCAGCAGTAAAGAGGATGTAAAGCACGGGACCCAAGACGCTGCCTTGGGGAACACCGGCTTTAACGGAGTAGATATTGGAAAATTCTGTTCCACAGCGAACTCGGAAGGAGCGGTCAGAGAGGTAGGATCGGAGGACTAGGTACAAGGACTGAGGTAAATGGATTTTAAGCTTGAAGAGCAGTCCTGAGTGCCATACCCGGTCAAATGCCTGTGCAATGTCCAGAAATGCACCCGAACAGTATTCCTTGTTTTCTAGGGCTGAGGAAATATGATCAACAACTCGGAGTCCTTGTTGAACAGTAGAATGTTGGGAGCGAAAACCAAACTGATAGGAAGGAATATTTTGGGATTCTATAATGGGTACGATTCGTTTCAAAAGGATCTTTTCAAAAATTTTTGAAAGGATTGGGAGTAGGCTAATTGGTCTATAGGATGTTGAGATATTGGGAGGTTTGCCTGGTTTTTGGAAAAGGATAATAGTGGAGTGTTTCCATAGCAGAGGAAAGTGGGTGGTGCGTACTATACAGTTGTAGATATATGTAAGGAATATGACTGCTTTGGATGGAAGTTGTCGAAGGATTTGAGGGGTAAGGAGATCATGTCCAGGAGCTTTACGGGGGATTAATTTTTTTAATTGAAATTTCACTTCGGAAGGATGAATAGCTTTTGGGGGCAAGGAAAGTGGGATTGGTGATGTAAGGAGTTCTTCTACTGTTACGGTGTGGGCAGGATGGGATTCCGGATGTGAAATAAATGTATTGGATAGGTGAATGGCGAACTCCTCAGCCTTATCTTCGTCAGATGCTGCCCAGGAGCCATCATCTCGTCGGAGGGGATGGGAAATACGGTGAGGATTTAAGATTTTGGTAGTGGTTTTCCAAAGAGAATTGTCGCGAGAAGAAAGGGAGGATAGGTAGGAGTTGAAGGAATGTGATCTGAAGGTGGCTAATTCCAGTTTTAATTTTTTGCAGTGATAATTATAGGAGCAGCGGTCGGTAGGATGTCGGGTACGTTGCCACAATAATCTGGCACGGCGTTTGGTTTGGATTAGGTCAAGGAGGTGTTGGGGTAGAATGGTCTTTTTAGGAATTCTGGAGGAGTCTTTTGGGAAGGAAGCAGTCCAGGCGGCTTGTTGGATTGTGGTAGTAAAGGAATTTACGGCACTATCAAGGTCATCGGGAGTTTTGAGGGATATGTTAAGATCAATTTTATCGGAGATGATTTGGCGGAAAAGGTCCCAGTTAACTGGGCCCCTAACAAATGACGGTGGAGAAGGTTTGGGAACGGGTTCAAGTGAAACATTAAGGATTAGAGGACTATGGTTAGAGGAAAGTTCATTTAGACGTGTAATGGAACAATTGAGGGGACTTAAGCCGCTGTGGATAAAGAAATCAAGAAGATCAGGATTACGGTTGGGATCTGTAGGCCAGTAGGTAGGAGAGTTGGGGGAAAGGAGGTGAAAATGTTGGGAATTGAGTGCAGACAGCAGGGTTCGGCCACGAGTATTCGTGGTTCTGGAACCCCATTGTTGATGTTTGGCATTTAGGTCTGCACCCAAGATGAAGTGATGTCCTAAGGAGTCGAGGAGAGAACGGAATTGGGCATTGGATATGGATCGGTTAGGAGGGCAATACGCTGATGCAAGGGTAACCGGAAAGGAAAAGGTTTTTATCATGATAGCGGTGGACTGTAGGAAATCATGTGTAGGTAACGGGAGTAGGTGATGGGAGAGGGATTGGTGTACAATGACAGCAGTACCGGCATGTGCTTTTCCGTCAGGGTGGTCAGTACGATATGTCAGGTATTGTGGTATTTTGAAGTGCTGTTTAGTGGTTAGTCGAGGTTCAGTAATTATATCTTAAATTAAAGCTAAATATTATCATATATAAACTTATAAATTACTTACATATATACTGGGACAAAGGTATGCTGATATTTCTAAATCTTCATGAGCTGATACCTGATATCTGCTATGGTGGTAGAAAACAAGATAAACTAAACAACATAAAAAATATATCAAGCTAGAAATTACTTATATATCTCCATGAAGCTCTACGTAATTACGTTAATGTCACTAAGCCAGCTGCATCAAATGATTCCAACAAGTCATCGTAAGTCGGGATTTCTTCTGTTACTGCTAAAGGTGAATTCTTCTGCATAGACTGCAGAGGATATTGCACTCTTCAGGCACGTTGTCCTGACCACCCGGAAATTTTGAAACATCCAGGTCTCGAAGCGAGTCTTATTCCAGCAGAGCGACCTCTTTTTCCTTATTACAAACACTGACTTAAGTACGTTAATGTCTTTAAGTCAGCTGCATCAAATGATTCCATTAAGTCTTCTCAAGTCGTAATTGCTCTACAGAAGATTTGATCTTGCTCAAGGTGGAATATATAGTAATAACATTACTATAAATATATAGTTATATAACTTTACTATATATTAAACGTCTCCAATATTAATTATAATTAAAAAAATACATCAATGTGTAAATAACTTACATACCTCCATTTAGAAGGATATTGGTATTATTCTATTTTATTTATTTATTTGGTATTTATACATATTTTATACAGTACACAGCGCAACAAAATTCTTACAGCTTTCTCAATTTCTACTTTAAGCCAGCAGTAAGCAGCAATTTAAGCAGCTCCTCACATGAAGCTCTACGTAATTACGTTAATGTCACTAAGCCTGCTGCATCAAATGATTTCAACAAATCAGCGGTATTTCTTGTTACTGCTAAAGGTGAATTCTTTTGCATAGACTGTAGAGGTTATTATAATCTTCTGGCACGTTGTTCTGACCACCCGGAAATTTTAAAATATCCAGGTCTCGAAGCGAGTCTTATTCCGCCCAATCTTATTCAATCAACAAGTCTTTACACGCGTGGGAGCTATGCTTGAACGTTTGTTAACGTAGCACTGGCACTTCAAACAGTGCCAGTAGCTCTTCATAAGTCGAGTATCTGGTATCGGCCATAGTGACAGACGAAAAGCTATGTTCATTCGAATCATTTAACATTAAAAAAAAATTTTACTAAACTGAAAAACATAAAAAAATATGTTAAGGGATAAATTACTTACAGATCTCCAAGTATTTGCTAATTGGGGTGTCAATATACATGTAAAGGACCAGCCAAGAAGGTGCACTGCAGCGACGGTGGCGCAGTCTGCACTAAAACTATTAGTAGAAGAGTAAAATGGGCGACTGAAACCAGAAGAAGATGAATTATCCACCCTCTTCAAGACTGCCATGCATACTCTGTTCTACCATGGGAAGAGGTATGGAGTAGAACACTGAGACTTACCGGACCCATGGATGTGAGGAAGTATTGCAGCCGGCCGAGCACCGATACCGACCACCGTACCTCAGCCACATCAAGTAAAATATTGTAAACCTTTATGCATCAAACCCCCATCTCTACACAATGCTCAATATAATTATTTATTTCAATACAGTCCACTTATTTCATTTCAAAGACCCAATCTTCTGTACCATATCATAGAAAAAATGATGGTGTATCCCAATTCAAAAAGGAGTGGGGCTAATACTATCCAAAGTGGCCACAAGGTTAAAACGTATCATAAAAAAATCAGCTGGATACTTCAGTATCATAAGGGGTGTGCTAGGGACGATGAAGATTTCATGTCAGTTGTGGTTTAGTTTTGAAAATTAAACAACTTGAACAACTAGAAGTGTATAGGAGACTTTCAGACGGTTTAGATGTAGAAGATTACTGCGTACTAAAAAACAGCATGATGTGTTTATTCACATCATAAATAGAATGTTTTTTTTTTGTTTTTTTTTTTTATTTAGAAAGAATATATTTTGCCTCAATTAAGGGCAGTGAGTATTTAGGATGAATGAAATATAAACATACCATATATACAATAAAAGAAAAACAAGATTATAACAAAATAAAATAAAACTTGGAGTAACAGAATAAATCGATCATGATACAACATTAAATAAATAAAAACACATTCATACTTATTTACAATATTTACAGTCAGCCGAGGGAACTCCAAGTCGGGCCTTTTTCCCCCACGTGTGGAGGTTTCCAAGAGATGCCTTCTCTCTCAGCCGCATCACTGGGATGGGAATCCAGTGGAGACTAAGTGAGGGCACTAAAGCCACATACGCTCATGACTTGAGTGGAGAAGCTGGCCATCACCAGGAATCCAATGACGTCTTTACAAAAGATCTCGAGGCCACTGCCGCTTCAACCTTCGAGGAGGATTGTAGGGATGACAGGAACTGGATAAGGATTGTGCTAAGGGATTAGGATGAGATGGAATAACGTCAAGGATATAAAGGATGTTAAGGTCATGATGTAAGTTTTTGTTCGTAACATAATAAGGAGCATTGACTATTATACGGAGGACTTTAGATTGGAAGGATTGGATGCGTTTGATGTTCGAAAATTTAGTTGTCCCCCACAGTTCAAGTCCGTAGGTCCAGATGGGTTTCAGTATGGTCTTGCATATTAATAGTTTGTTCTCAATTGAGAGGTTAGATTTTCTGTTAAGTAGTCTGTATAACTGCCCAAGTCGTCGGTTAAGCTCTTGTCTTTTAAGTATGGTATGTGGGTTCCATGTTAGCCTTTTGTCTAAAAGGAATCCAAGATACCGAACTGTGTCTGAGATGGGAAGAGGTAGTGAGTTGAAAAGGATAAGTGGACAGGATATGGGTTGGAGGGTAAAGGTGACTTGCTTGCATTTGGATTCATTGATCTTGATGCGCCAATTGTTGCAACATTGCTCGATTAGGGAGATGTGTTTTCGAATGTTTAGGGATGCTGTTTCAGGGTCTGGGTGGGAAGATAGGATGGCGGTATCGTCAATAAATGTTGCTAGAAGGGTATTAGGATGGGTTGGAATGTCAGCTGTGAAAAGGATATAGAGAACTGGGCCCAAGACACTGCCTTGTGGAACACCAGCCTCAGCTGGATAATAGTTGAAAAATCCAGTGCCGCAGCGGACTTAAAGGAACGATTTGAGAGGTAGGATTTGAGAACTAGGTACAAAGATTGGGGTAAGTGAGTTTGCAGCTTGAAAATCAAGTCATCATGCCACACCCAGTCGAAAACTTGCGCTACGTCCAGATAAGCACTAGTGCAATATTGCTTGCTTTCAAGCGCTGAGGATATATGGTCAACAACGCGGAGGCCTTGTCGAACAGTGGAATGTCTTGAGCGGAATCCAAACTAATGGGAGGGGATATTGTGGGTTTCGAGAATGGGTAGGATATGTTTGAGAAGGATTTTTTCAAAGATTTTTGAGAGGATCGGAAGTAAGCTTATCGGTCTATAGGATGAGGTATTATTAACAGGTTTACCTGGTTTAGGGAAGAGGATAATAATGGAGTGTTTTCATATCAGAGGAATGTGAGTTTTGAGGAATATCATTGCTTTTTTGGGAAGTTGTCTAAGGATCTGGGAAGTAAGGAGATCGTGTCCAGGGGATTAGATAACAATATAATAATTAACCTTTCAACTCAAATCTATTGTTGTTACCACTGTTCAGTTAACTTGATAAATAAGCGATTACTCACTTTGTTGTGTTCATTTGATGAGCGAATTGTTAACTGTTCAAATAACACAGTTTATAATCACTTCAGTTCACTAATTCAATGGTATTTTAATAATTTGTGGGAGACGAAGTAACAGGTGGTTTGTAATGGATTAGCGCACACGCAGAACTCAAAATAGAATGTAAGGATAATATTTTATAATAAAAAATGTTATCTTAACTTTGTATATACAAATTTTATATTTATATAATTTTTTTATTTTTTTTTGCATTACAGATCTTCTGCCACCTAAACATTTCTGATCCACCGCGGCCTGTCTTAGAACATTTCCTTCCAGTTATCTGCTCACAGCTGTATTTCATCCTTGTTTATTCTATTTATCCATTTGCTCTTTGGCCTTCCATTTAGTATTTTGCCGTCTATTGAGGCATTCTTATTCAGCAGTGGTGCAACAATTGGCGCATCAAATTAATCAAAATGTAAACATGTCACTTTCACCCTCCAACCTAGATCCTAGATAAAAGACTGAATTGGAATCCAAATACAAACCTTAAAAGACACAAAGTAAACTGACGATTCGACCAGGTATACAGATTATTAAACAGAACATCTCATCTTACATTCAAAAACAAATTATTAATCTATAAGAACGTTCGATACCTACCTAGACCTATGGACTTGAACTGTGGAGGAAAACTAAATTTTCCGTAAACAAATTTTAAAATAATTCCGTAAAAATTGCTTTAGAATCTGCATAATTTAGTTAGATTTTACAACATTTTAAATAGTCTTTTCTGTGATACACAGCATTGATTAGGTTAGAATAAAAAGTGTTTTTTACAAAATTAAATTTAATTTAAAATTTTAAGTAAAGTAAATCTTTCTAAGTTATCTTCTTTTCATTTTTTTTTTATATGAATAGATAGTATTTTATTAAATCATTGGACAAAATATGAATGCAGGATAACAATCGTATAAAATCCTTCCTCTTTCCTATAATCCTCCTCGACGATTAAAGCGATAGTGGCCCCGAGACTTTTAGTAAATATTCTTTTGGAGTCCTGCCATCTTTCAGTTTCCACTTGCATCTCATACCAGTGAATTTAAATATTGTATATAATTGGTATGAATGTGTATAAGAAGATTACTTTTATTTATTTATGTATATTTTTTTATTAATATTTATATTTGCTTAAATATAAATGCTTATTAAACAAAATTTTTATTTAATTAGATCATATGTCATATAGCTTTGGGCACTGAACGATTTTCAAACATTTCTTGTCACATATTATTTACCACCTATCTATTTTTTTTTTAAATTATTGGTCAATATCATTTCGACAAAAGTTCTTTTTTTCCTAGTCAGGGTTTATATTGGTGATAATTTTTTCTTTCTATGAACAGAAAAAAACGCTTTTGTTACCTTGTCCATATAAAATGATTTTCGAATAAATAATAAAAAACTAATAACAATAATATTTATTTACTGATATTATATATTGAATTCATTCTTACTTTTTAATTAATTAATTTCTTATGCAAAATGTATATATTATCTTAAAAAACCATCTTTTACTAATAAAATTCTATATTAATTTCTGTTTTTCTTGCTTATTATTAACTTTGTTATGATAACAATTATGTATTATTAACAATTATGTTATATATATATGAATATAAGTTAAGCGTCTCCGGGCTTTAAAAATAAAAAAAAAGAAGGAAAGAGGAACGAGAAACAATACTCACGGCTTCGGAATAAACACTGCTTTATTCGTCCAATAATCTGCCTTATATACAATCGCTATGTTTATTTACATTACAAGATGGTATTAAGGCTGATATCGCCAGTCTCCTGTCTTTATCTCCCCCCCACCAGTTTACGAATAGGATTTTCGGAAACTTACAAATTCCCAGATCGGAGCCACCGGTATCAGCCTTAACACTTTACAATTATTTGTACCAGTATAAACTTAAAGTACACCAAACCTCACTTCCACTCCGCTGGAACGAGAAATAAATAAAAAGAAATAAACCACAGAAAGTAAACACACAACGTCTTATTAACAATGGAACAGAACTCTTAATCCTATAAAAATTACAATCACCTCTATTATGCTGCCATATCTTTATTTACAAGAACAACAAAAATAATAAAAAAAAATGACATCATCAACAGTAATAATAATAAAAAAAACATATTTTTTTATAATACGCGATAAGGGTACTACGAATCAATTGGTTTCTGTACCGGTTCTAACATTGGGAGCTTCAATTGTTCAATATGAACAGTTCTCCTCTTCTTAGGTTCGTTAATGCTTTCAATGGTTACCAGATTATGCTCCCTAATAGCAACCACTCTGAATGGGCCCTCGTACCGTAACAATTGTTTCCCTCTGTTGGTTCCAATTCTACGATACACTATTGTTCCGATTTTTAATTCTCCCATTCGGTCACGTACCTGCACATTCTGCCGCGCTACCCGCTTCTCCTTTTCCCGCTGAATTCTCCCCGCTACCTTCCCCCACGTCTTTCCTACCTCTACCCTAGTATTCTGGATTTGCTCTACGAGATGTTCATTGGTCGTTGTTTCCCCCCAATCTCTCCTTGGCCTGCGCATCCCGAATAGTATTTCCACAGGTGAAAACCCCGTTACGGAGTGGATCGAATGGTTGTAAGCTGTTACGGCTTTCTTCATCGCAACATCCGGCTCCAACCCTTTCTCTCCCTGATATACACGGATGTGGTCACTCAACGTGCTGTGCAAGCGTTCGATTCCTCCTCTACTCTTAGGGTGTCCCGGTGTGTTATAATGCCACACAACCTCTAACCTTTTCACCTCCTCCCTAATCGCGGTATTGTCGAATTCTCTACCACCGTCTGATGTGATCCTCTCGGGAACTCCGTAAAACTGTATCCAGATTTGTAGGGCTTCCGCAACTGCATTGGCAGACTTGTCCATGACCTGATGTGCCATAGCTACTTTACTAAAGGTGTCGATGATCGTGACCCACTTGAACCCTTTCCAGGTGAATGTATCGATCTGGAGGTCTTGTAGCGGCATATTCCCTGTAGGTGTCTCTTCCTGAACTCCTCTGGGGGGGTGTCGATCATACTTTGTGCGCATACATACCTCGCATTTCCCGATGATTCCTTGGATAGATTTTTTCATTCCCCACCAGAAATACTTTCGCCGTAATGCCTGCAACGTCTCGTTGACGCCTCGGTGGTTGGTCTTCCCCTGGTGGTATGCCAATGTAATTGCTTGTTGCTGCTCCTCATCCTGTACGGTTTCCACTGCATACTTGCACCGGATGATCGTTCTATCCATGCCTATCCGCTCGGATCTCCACATCCGCTTTATTTTCTCCCATACCGTGTTGTTCCCAACATAGAGATGGTGTGTCTTTCCCGGTTCCGTGGCGTCCTTCAGTGCCGTACGGATTTGCTCCTCGCTCACCCCGGGTTGCGACCAAATGACGCGAATCCTACTTTTCCCGTATCTTCGGTAATCTATTTTCATGATCCCTGTTGTCCTGGTTTTCCAGATTACCTGTCTATGCTTGTCGTTGATGATTTCGTCTATTTCCTCCATCGCCTCTGGTCTTTCCTCCGCTGAGCTATCTTCTTCCGGGGACCCCTCCCTGTCCTCTATACTGACGGTATCATCTGCCCCTTCACCCTCAGGAGTCCATTCCCTCAAGAATTGGCGCACGTCCCGCGATGGACCTCCTCCGTCCTCTTCTACCGCGTTGATCATGATGGCCCTAGAGAGCCAGTCTGCCACCACGTTTTCCTTTCCCGGCTTATACACCACCTCCATGTTGTACTGACTAAGGAATTCTTTCCATCTCGTGACCCTCGCAGAGGTTTCCTTAAGTTTTCCTACCCACTGAAGGGGTTTGTGATCGGTGTGGACTCGAAACTTCCTCCCAAATATATATGGCCTGAAATGGTCGATGGCCCACACTATCGCGAGTAGCTCCCTCTCTAACGCGCTGTACCGTGATTCCGCGCTCGTAAGTCGTCGGCTCGCGTATGCTATCGGACGTTCACCCTCACTTCTGCCCTGGGATAAAACGGCCCCCAACGCGTATTCGCTCGCATCGGTGGTGACGTTGAACTGCTTCTCAAAATCCGGGAACGCCAATACGGGTTCTGCCTGCAACCTATCCATGCATTTCCGAATATTATTTTCCATTTCCGGTGTCACCACGATCCTCGCGCCTTTCTTCAGCAAGTTATTGATAGGTACCAAGTATTCTGCCATCTCAGGTACGAATCTCCTATAATAATTCAGCGTCCCGAGAAGCCTACGAATCCCTTTAACGTCCCGTGGCACCGCCATTCGTGTGATAGCCTCCACCTTTGCCGCATCCGGTCTGACCCCCTCGCTAGAAATAGTGTGGCCTAAAAAATTGATTCGCGTTTGTCCCAACAGGGACTTCTCACTTGACAGTTTCAGCCCGAATTGTCGCAGCCTTTCGAATACCGACCTCAAATGCCCCACGTGTTCGGCTTCCGTTCTGCTAAAAATCAGCAGGTCGTCCATGTATACTTGACATACGGAGTCGTCGATCCCCCTCAGAAATTCGTCCATCAGGCGTTGAAACGTTATGGGCGCATTCTTCAGACCAAACGGCATTCTGGTGAATTCGTAATGCCCCCTTTCGAATGTAAACGCCGTCTTATGTTGGTCCTTCGGGTGCATCCGTATTTGGTGGTATCCCGCCTTGAGGTCCAACGTGCTAAACACCACGGCCCCACTCAACCTATCAAGTATATCTTCGAATCTAGGGATCGGGTACTTTTCGTCTACCGTGTTGTCGTTCAACCTACGATAGTCCACTACCACTCTGTATTTTTCCTTATTATCCCCCGGCGCTGCCTTCTTTTTCACTGCCCACAGGGGACTATTAAATGGCGAGGTGCTATCGACTATGATCCCTTGCTCCTTCAGGCTTTCCAATTCCTCCCGAATATGCTGCCTCATCGCCTGCGGGTATCTCCTTTCCTTTACGTAGGTCACCCTATCTTGCTTCAGTGGAACTTCGTGTACCGTCTTCCCTGTTACCCCCAATACCTCGCCCTCCCTGAAGAAAATATCTACGAACTCCGCTTGTAACGCCTTTCTCCAGTCCTCCACCCTGTTCACCGCTCCTATCCGCACCCTTCTTTCTCTCGCGACCCCTATACATCCAAATTTCCTCTTTCCCAGCCTGATACTCCAAGCTCCTCTACGGTTTCTAATGCTTACCCCTACCTGTCCTAACAGATCACACCCTATTATGACTTGGTACTCCCGCGCCATGCTCTCTACCACATGCACCCTTAGCTCCCCCTTTTTCCCTGCCCACCGGTCAAGCGTAATTGACGCTTCCCCTTCTACTTTACAGGGACCACCCAGAGTGATTAGCTGGCAGCCACAGTTTTGTATCCGGAGTACCCTCTCGCTCCCGCACACTCTCCCCAACGCCCCCCGAGTCAAGATAGTACTCGAGCTCCCTGTGTCCACGAGACACTTCACTCCCCCATCTACTTCAATAATCGGCAACCAGCATGGCTTACCTCTAATATTGTTGCAGGTTGCTGTGCGGTCGCCTCTCTGCTGACACCCTTCTCAGATGCCACCTCGCTTCCTCCTTACCGCCGTCGCTCGTCGTTGCTCGCTCCGTTGGCTGCTCCTGCCTCCTTCGCCTCCACTGCTGGCTGGCTCGTCAGTCTCCGTTCCCGACGTCCCCGACTCCTCGGTTGCCTCTTCCGAAGATCCGTCTCTCTGCTGCATCCTAGCTCGTTTTTTCAACTTTTGAGCGTTCACCTCCATTGGCTCGTCTAGAGGTCTCTCTCTCCTGCGAAACATGTACGGGCACTGTCTGGCAATATGCCCTTCAGTCCCGCACTCGAAACATCTAGTGCGCGGACATTGTGCTACCAAATGTCCCGGTTTCCCGCACCCGTGACATTTTCGGTCTTCCCTCCGGGGTCCATTCCTAGGCCTGGACTGTCCGGATCTTCTCTCGCCCGTCGTGGCTTTTTCTCCGTTCGGGTGTTTCATTTCCCTCTTCCTCCACCCTATCTGGGCTGTCCGGGGTCGTCTGTCACTCACTCGGGTCCACCCTGGTTCTTCTACTTCCATCCGCGTCTCTTCCTCTCTTGCACTCAGATCTATCATTTCTTGGGCACACTCGAGGAACGATCGCTCTCTAGGCAGTCCGTCCCTTCTCCCAGTCTCCTTAGCCAACTGAACCTTGAGTATTGTCGAAAGGAATTCCATCCTAGCCTCGACCTCTCCCACACTCATGGTTTCACGCATTTTCTCAGTTATGCGGTTGTACTTCGCCACTAGTACCCCCGCATACTGTCCTCTTGTTTGGCGTTGGGACCGACACTCCCTAAACATTTGGAAGATATCTTCTTCCGGCGTCCATCGGCCCCCTCCGAAAGCCTTCTTCAAACGCTCCTTAATCACTGGCCATGGTGTCTCCTCGTCCGCTTGGATTTGGTTGAGGATGTTCCTCCTCACTCGGCACACGAGAGCTGCCTTCAGTGCTTCTGCGTCTCCCAGGTTCACGAGGTCCTCCGCCACCTTTGCTTCGATTCTTGATATGAGGCGGTCTCCGCCTTTCAGGAAGTGATTAAGTTCACCTATCTCGCCCCCGAATCGCTCCAGGTCTGCGATTGCTCTCCGTAGATCCTGCGTGGTCGCTGCCCTTATCTTCATCCACTCCAATGCATTGGCATGCGCCTCTGCCAATGTGTCCCTAGGTAAGGGAGGGATCTCTTGTATCTGCGGTACTTGAGGTATCTGAGGTATCTGCGGAATCTGCGGAACCTGAGGGGCGATCTGAGGAATCTGCGCTATCGGCATTTCCTGAGGTTGCGGCATTTCAGGTGCGTTCAACACTCCTGGTCGAATTATGCCCTCTGTCGGCATCTCGTCTTTTCCTTATGACTAGGAGAAGAGAAAAAAAAATTAAAATAAAGACAGAAAAAAAAATTTTACTTCCGTGTTCTCTGACGTTCCCGGGTTTCGGCACCAGTTAAGCGTCTCCGGGCTTTAAAAATAAAAAAAAAGAAGGAAAGAGGAACGAGAAACAATACTCACGGCTTCGGAATAAACACTGCTTTATTCGTCCAATAATCTGCCTTATATACAATCGCTATGTTTATTTACATTACAAGATGGTATTAAGGCTGATATCGCCAGTCTCCTGTCTTTATCTTATATATATATATATATATATATATATATATATATATATATATATATATATATATATATATATATATATATATATAAATATATATAGATCCTAAAATAATATTTATTTTTATTATTGTTAAAAAGGCGATTTTATTTTTTATCCAAGTTAAGATTAATTTCTATCCTAATTGTTTACCTCAAGGAATTTTAATCTGTCTTCGATTGGTTTAATCAGTAAAAATGGAAAAAACCATGAATTTTTATTTTATTTTATATCTATTTTATTTTATCATAAATTCTAAAATATATGTTTTCATGAAGGTAAATATAATATATATGTATTCGGTGTCTATCACAGTTTATTTCTTACGTTTCATATTTACATGCAAACACCATGTCATCCTTTTTTCAAATGTAAGTCCAAGCTAAAATACCTTATGTTTGAGGAATTTGGTTGTTGGTAATATAAACAGGATGGCGGGTATTTCTTTGAATATTAAATGCTTTATGTTTGGATCTGTCATGATTAATTCCAATTTTTCATTGTTTGAACCAAGCTTGTAATTTAAGTAAGTGATATTGTGAAATTAGTGAGATCTATGTAGTCCTCTAAATACTGACATCCGATTTTCAGTTGATCAAAATATATCGACTATTTACCAACGTTATTATACAAATTTAAACAAACATTACTATGTGGTAAAATTAGTTTCCAAATAACACAAAAAGTATACACATTTTCTTAATATTTATTTAGAAGTTTACGAAATTTACTAAAATAAAAAAAAAAATTGTTGAAATCGAACAATTGAGGTGCAAAGATATATGTTATTTTAAAAATATTTTTCTTATGTCCTACTGCAAAAATTATTTCTTTTTTTTTTTTTTGAAAGTATTACATTAACTGAAGTAATGTTTTCTATTTTTCTTTGAAAATTGCTAATAATGAAATAAAAATTATTTAGTCCAATATTATATATATTAGGAATCACATTTTATTTACTTTTTCCTTATGTCACAAGGAAAGTAATATTACTTTCGATGTATAATAATACATTGTGTAATAATTACAGCGTTTTTTAATTGTTATTAAATTTATGTATTATCAACTGTTAAAAAATTTAATAGCATAAGTATAAGTTTAGATTTTTTTCTATTATTTCAAAATAAATAAAAGATAAATCCTTTAGAACCACTTTAGTTTTATTAAGACAATTGGTATTAGAATTGTTTATGTTTGAAAAATCAATAATTATTATCAAGAAGATGTCTCACCAGAGGACCTCAGACCTTAAAGCAGGTAAGAGTTGTCTGTAGTTATTTAGAACTATTACTGGAGTTTGTTGTTGATGCTATTTCTAACTCTTTAGAATTATATCTATAGGGTTTAATTCCCTCCGAAATACATTTACGTAAAATGTATCTGTGCCATAATTGCATTTTTTGTTCTTCTTGTAAAATTTTTATTTTATTTATAATAAAACATGTCAAAAACTTATTCCATCAAAGAATAAATTCAATTTAAAGAAAACCGCAGATTTTGTGAGCATTTCAGTTGTCAGAATGACGAACTCCAATTTCAAGTTTTTTGTTATTAATTTTAGTTATAAAATTTATATCTTCATTCACTGTTCTATATTTCAACACAGCGATCGCCTACAATCAACTTATTCACTGTCTGTACACATATAAATTTTCCTGCCACTTAGAGTTAGTCATTCTATTAACTGAAAGAGTGAAATTGTCGTCTCCTTTATAAAATTAATAACATTAACATAAAATTTGATGAATAGCTCCATCTAATCGTAATTTACCATGTTTTTATTTATGAAAATTCTCGAAATTGGTAGTTTCAAATTTGGAGATCTTCAAATCGTGTCAGTTAAATTAGGTACTAAATACTCAAGAATCCATTTCATTATGAATCTTAAGCTAATTTGATCACTAAATTGCGGGAAAATACCAAACGGCAAAATATTTTTGTAATCCACCTTATTTCTCGATTTTGTGATCAAATTATCTTTCAATACAAGTACAAAGCAGTTGAATATTCTAGAGTTTTTAGTAATTTCTAGTTAATTTAATAAATCGTGTGAGAAAACGTCTCATATTTCAGAATATTTCTGGTCTGTATCGCGGAGTAATGGAGGAGTATAAGACTGTCATTTCTTCTTATATTTTGACATGATTGATGATTGATCAACAAGAAGTCAATTGTTCTATTAATTTAATTTTTAATAATATCCATGATTTGATTTCTTGATTTCTTCTAATTTAAATGTGGAATGTGAACGAGATAATTTATAGTTTTACATGTCGTTTTAAAAATATTTAAAGTATAATTGTCCAATTTATTAAAAATTCATCCACTGTCATCAAATGTATTCTCGTAAAAGTATAATATAAATTATTTATTATAATATCGTTTTTATATTATTTACTTTTGTTTTAATGGAGAAGGAGAGAGAGGGAAATATAAAATTATGTGTTATTACCGCCTCTGTTAGCATGACCCAGGGAGAAAAAAAAAAATGTATTTTTCAAAATAATTAGAATTTTTTTAAACAACTATAACAACAATTTATGACCAAGTCGTAGTTTCTAAATGAATTTGGATTATATATTTTTAATAAATCGAAATTTGTTTTTTCTTTTATTATTGTAAGTTAAAATTTTAAAGATTTTGAAATTCGATCAAAAACAAAAAATCATATTTATATAACATAAAGATTGTAAAGTACTGAATTATTCTTATAATGTTCAATAAGTCATTGTGAAATTAAAATTTTATGAATTGTTAAAGGGTAATAGTCGACTGTTCTATTCTGAATATTTAACACCTTTCAAATTTTTTTGAATTGATGTTATTTAATACCAACAATATTTAGCGATTAATTAATAGTTTATCAACTTCTTAAAAGATTTTAGCAAAAAATTAAAACAACCATAGGAATAGTGACCATTTAATATAAAACTAATTATGAAACATCTCAATTGTACTAAAAATTAAATTGTAAATAATATAATTTGTTTAATAATTAACTGTTTTCTAGAATAGGTTAATAATTTGATTTTCTTTGTTAAACATGTTTTAAATTTTTAAGGTTTATAATATCGTTTATTACAATAAAAAAAAAATAAAAGAGCATCATAGTAAAAGTAAATTATTTCAATCAGATAATGTATATATATATATATATATATATATATATATATATATATATATATATATATATTATATTGATATTAAAAATATATATACAAAAGCACAACATGACGTTTATTGAGTTTTCATGTTTATTATATTTTACATTGATAAGGGAGAGGAATTTGAAATTGTTATTAATATTTGTAATAGTTGTTAAATATTACCGCCTCTGTTAGCATTACCCAGGGAACACCGCGAATACATTCCCCAAAAAATGTATTCAACATAATAATCAATTATTATGTAGAAGGAAAAATATGTACATAGTGAGCGATCTTTACCAATCCCTAAACTAAATAAAACAATAATCATCCTTCAGATGAGTCTTAAGGTGACGATGAGAACGGAAGCCACGATGGAACCGTTCGCAGGTATAAGGCATTCTGGCGTTATGGCAATTAATATGGTTTTTCAAGCTACGATGGTTAGCGTAGCTTTTGCCGCATTCCGCACACAGGTGAACCTTCTTGCTCGGCTCTGCCGCGTGCCTCCTCGCAGCGAAGTCGAAGGGGGTGGGGTTCGCCCCCCAACATCCTCCTTGGAGGTGTGCAAAAATACACGAAGGCCTCTCCAAGTTTCTTTGTTCTTCAATAATTGCTCGTGGCAATTCATCACCTTCCTCAACAATTGAAGAGTTATATTAATTTCATTCTTATCCAGGATAGTTACATCAACAAAATTGTGGCAAAACCTCAAGAGGGTGTTACAACATAGAAAATTACCATCTTTTCAGAATTCTGAATGAAAAAATGTTTTTCAAAACTAATTTGTATGTTTTTTTAAAGAAATATAACAACCATTTATGACTATGGTAGAATTTCTAAATCAATTCGAATTTTACATTTAAAAAAAATCGAAATTCGTTTTTTCTTTGACTATCGTGAATTAAAAATTTTAATGATATTGAAATTAACAAAAAAAAAAAAAAATAATATTCATATAGCATGGGGTGGAATACCAGTGTTGAGGTACGTGTGGTTGACTAAGCTACGTCGGTTCGCGTAGCACTTGCCGCACACGTCGCATCTGTGCAACTTCTCCTTCGCCTCCTCTCGCCACTCCATTCGTTGGCGAACTTCAGCGTGGACTGAAATTCAAGAGTTATATTGATTTCAAAGAATATATTTTACAAGAAATTTATAAGATCATTAGGAACGTGTAGCTTTAATTGGCGATGATTACAATCAAATACTAGACATAAAAATCTATAAAATATATTTCTAGATGGATCTATAGATGTATAGTCCTATATAAATACTGAGCGATCCTTACCAATCCCTCAAACTAAATAAAGCAAAAATCATCCTTAAGATGAATCTTGAGGTGCCGATGATACGCAAAGCCATGATGGCACCGTTCGCATCTATACGGCATGCCGCCGGTGGGGCAGTAAAGTTGGTGATCTCTCGAGCTACGCTGGTTAGCGTAGCTTTTGCCGCATTCCCGATACTCGTGAATCTTCTTTCTCGGCTCTGCCGCGTGCATCCTCGCAGCGAAATCGATGGGGGTAGGATTCGCCCCCCCCCCAACGTTCTCCTTGGATGTGTGCAAACCTGCACGCCATCCTCTCCAAGTTTCCTTCTTCTTCGACTCTGCCAAGGACTTCCTTCAGAGGAATCGAAGGGAGTGGGGTTCGTCCCCCAACATCCTCCTTGGAGGTGTGCAAACCTGCACGAAGGCCTCTCCAAGTTTTCTCCTCCTTCAATAATTCTTCGTGGCAATTCTTTACCGTCGTCTACGATTCCACAGTTATATTAATTTCAAAAAATATATTTACAATAAAGTTAACTAATCATTGATAACGTTAATTATCATTCGTTACCTTATGATTACTGGTTGCGCAACTTTTACCAGACACATCCCACACGTAGAGTTTACGCACCACCACAGTAAAAATAATAAATAAAAAAAATCATTGAAATATTCATATAATCACCAATTATAATTGAAGAGAAGCATTTATTAAAAACGTAAGTTTGAATAAATTTTTTTTTTTTTTTTTTTATTAAACCCATTAAACCCATATGAAGTGCTACAACAATACATAATTATCGTTTTCTCAACTGCTTATCATACCCACCGAGAATATCGTTCAGTCCTGTGGTACACCTTTAACATTGAGAGGAACCGAAAAGAGCGATTGTACCTGCACACAGGCCGTGGTATCGGAGTCTGCGCTGTTAGCTTTTACCATTTTCACACAGGTAGATATTCTACTTTTATGCTACGACTTGTTCGCATCTGTCAAATTAATTGTGTACTGAACATCCTCCATTGATACTTATTTGAGCTATGCTTGCCACACCCTCAAACTCGGCCGACATTAAAGTTCTTTTCTCTGAAGCTTCTTTAATTGCCGGTGATACGAAAATCGCATCTATAAGCCAGGTTTCCTATGTACAAATAGCTATAGTTTCGCCGGCTTTATCTTAAATTAAAGTTAATTATTATCATATATAAACGTATAAATTATTTAAAAATATACTGGGACAAAGGAATGCTGATATTTCTAAATCTTCATGAGCTGATACCTGATATCTGCCATGGTGGTAGAGAACAAGATAAACTAAACAACATAAAAAATATATCAAGTTAGAAATTACTTATATATCTCCATGAAGCTCTACGTAATTACGTTAATGTCACTAAGCCTGCTGCATCAAATGATTCCAACAAATCAGCGGGATTTCTTGTTACTGCTAAAGGTGAATTCTTTTGCATAGACTGTAGAGGTTATTATAATCTTCTGGCACGTTGTTCTGACCACCCGGAAATTTTAAAATATCCAGGTCTCGAAGCGAGTCTTATTCCGCCCAATCTTATTCAATCAACAAATCTTTACACGCGTGGGAGCTATAATCCGCCATGCTTGAACGTTTGTTGTCGTAGCACTGGCACTTCAAACAGTGCCAGTAGCTCTTCATAAGTCGAGTATCTGGTATCGGCCATAGTGATAGACGAAAAGCTATGTTCATTCGAATCATTTAACGTTAAAAAAATTTTGTACTAAACTGAAAAACATAAAAAAATTTGTTAAGGGATAAATTACTTACAGATCTCCAAGTATTTGCTAATTGGGATGTCAATATACATGTAAAGGACCAGCCAAGAAGGTGCACTTGGCGCAGTCTGCACTAAAACTATTAGTAGAAGAGAAAAATGGGCGACTGAAACCAGAAGAAGATGAATTATCCACCCTCTTCAAGACTACCATTCATACTCTGTTCTACCATGGGAAGAGGTATGGAGTAGAACACTGAGACTTACCGGACCCATGGATGTGAGGAAGTATAGCAGCAGGCCGAGCACCGATACCGACCACCGTACCTCAGCCACATCAAGTAAAATATTGTAAACCTTTATGCATCAAACCGCCCATCTCTACACAATGCTCAATATAATTATTTATTTCAATACAGTCCATTTATTTCATTTCAAAGACCCAATCTTCTGTACCATATCATAGAAAAAATGATGGTATATCCCAATTCAAAAAGGAGTGGGGCTAATACTATCCAAAGTGGCCACAAGGTTAAAACGTATCATAAAAACATCAGCTGGGTACGTCAGTATCATAGGAGGTGTACTAGGGACGATGAAGATTTCATGTCAGTTGTGGTTTAGTTTTGGAAATTAAACAACTTGAACAACTAGAAGTGTATAGGAGACTTTCAGACGGTTTTGATGTAGAAGAGTACTGCGTACTAAAAACAGCATGATATGTTTATTCACATCATAAATAGAATGTTTTTTTTTTTGTTCTTTTTTTATTTAGAAAGAATATATTTTGCCTCAATTAAGGGCATTGAATATTTAGGATGAATGAAATACAAACATACCATATATACAATAAAAGAAAAACAAGATTATAACAAAATAAAATAAAACTTGGAGTAACAGAATAAATCGATCATGATACAACATTAAGTAAATAAAAACACATTCATACTTATTTACAATATTTACAGTCAGCCGAGGGAACTCCAAGTCGGGCCTTTTTCCCCCACGTGTGGAGGTTTCCAAGAGATGCCTTCTCTCTCAGCCGCATCACTGGGATGGGAATCCAGTGGAGACTAAGTGAGGGCACTAAAGCCACATACGCTCATGACTTGAGTGGAGAAGCTGGCCATCACCAGGAATCCAATGACGTCTTTACAAAAGATCTCGAGGCCACTGCCGCTTCAACCTTCGAGGAGGATTGTAGGGATGACAGGAACTGGATAAGGATTGTGCTAAGGGATTAGGATGATGGATTAGGTTCGTATGAAAATTTGAAAATCGATATGGAATAACGTCAAGGATATAAAGGATGTTAAGGTCATGAAGTAAGTTTTTGTTCGTAACATAATAAGGAGCATTGACGGAGGACTTTAGACTGGAAGGATTGGATGCGTTTGATGTTCGAAAATTTAGTTATCCCCCACAGTCCAAGTCCATAGGTCCAGATGGGTTTCAGTATGGTCTTGCATATTAATAGTTTGTTCTCGATTGAGAGGTTAGATTTTCTGTTAAGTAGTCTTTATAACGTTAAGCTCTTGTCTTTTAAGTCTGGTATGTGGGTTGCATGTTAGTCTTTTGTCCAAAAGGAATCCAAGATACCGAACTTTGTCTGAGATGGGAAGAGGTAGTGAGTTGAAAAGGATAAGTGGACAGGATATGGGTCGGAGTTTAAAGGTGACTTGCTTGCATTTGGATTCATTGATCTTGATGCGCCAATTGTTGCAACATTGCTCGATTAGGGAGATGTGTTTTCGAATGTTTAGGGATGCTCTTTCAGGGTCTGGGTGGGAAGATAGGATGGCGGTATCGTCAACAAATGTTACTAGAAGGGTATTAGGATGGGTTGGAATGTCAGCTGTGAAAAGGATGTAGAGAACTGGGCCCATGACACTTCCTTGTGGAACACCAGCCTCAGCTGGATAATAGTTGGAAAATCCAGTGCCGCAGCGGACATAAAGGAACGATTTGAGAGGTAGGATTTGAGAACTAGGTATAAGGATTGGGATAAGTGAGTTTTGAGCTTGAAAAGCAAGCCATCATGCCACACCCGGTCGAAAACTTGCGCTACGTCCAGAAAAGCACTAGTGCAATATTGCTTGCTTTCAAGCGCAGAGGATATGTGGTCAACAACGCGGAGGCCTTGTCGAACAGTGGAATGTCTTGAGCGGAATCCAAACTAATGGGAGGGGATATTGTGGGTTTCGAGAATGGGTAGGATATGTTTGAGAAGGATTTTTTCAAAGATTTTTCAGAGGATCGGAAGTAAGCTTATCGGTCTATAGGATGAGGTATTATTAACAGGTTTACCTGGTTTAGGGAAAATGATAATAATGGAGTGTTTCCATATCAGAGGAAAGTGGGTTTTGGGGAATAACATTGCTTTTTTGGGAAGTTGTCTAAGGATCTGGGAAGTAAGGAGATCGTGTCGAGGGGATTTTCGAGGTTTTAGGTTGCTTATAAGGAATTTGACCTCAGAGGGGTTGACAGCTATAGGAGGCAAGGAAAGAGGAATAGGAGAAGAGAGGAATTTTTTAACTTCAACAGTGAGGGTGGAATGGAGTTCAGGGTGGGGAGTAAATGTTTTGGATAGATGTTTGGCAAATTCTTCAGCTCTAGTCTCATCTGACGAAGCCCAGGTTCCATCATCGCATCGGAGGTAATGGGAAACAGAATGGTATTTAAGTATTTTTCTGGTCAACTTCCAGAGAGAATTGTCATCGGTAGATAGGGAAGAGAGGTAGGAATTATATGATTGGGATCTAAAGGAAGCTAATTGTTTTCTTACCTGTTTGGTATAATAATTGTACAGTTTCCGATCATCAGGATGCCTGGTTCTTTGCCAGATAGTCCTAGATTGGCGTTTGGATTTAATAAAGTCGGTAAGGATTTGAGGCAGAGGAATCTTTTTAAGGTATTTTTTGGAGGGGATTGGTGAGGATGCAGTCCAGACTGCTTGTTGGATCAAGGTGGTAAAGGAGCTCACTGCATTATCTAGGTCTTGAGGGGTTTATAGGGATACTCTGAGGTATATTGCATCTGTTATTAAGTAAGGAGATCATCTCCAGGGGATTTTCGAGGATTCAAGTTGTTTATAAGGAATTTGACCTCAGAGGGGTTGACAGCTTTAGGAGGTAAGGAGAGAGGAATCGGAAAAGACAGTAATTCTTCAACTTCACCAGTGTGGGTGGGATGGAGTTCGGGGTGGGGAGTGAATGTTTTGGATAGATGTTCGGTAAATTCTTCAGCTCTAGTCTCATCTGACGAAGCCCAGGTTCCATCATCTCGTCAGAGTGGAAAATAGATTGGTATTTAAGGATTTGTTCGGTCGCTTTCCAGAGGGAGTTGTCATCGGCAGAGAGGGAAGAAAGGTAGGAATTGTAGGATTGGGATCTATATTTCGTAGCTCTTTATTTTGTTTATAAACGTTGGTGATTTGGCGGATATTGTAACCTAAAGCCGTCAATTCTTCTTTGATTTCATCAGGTGGAGTTGAAGGGTGGAGGCCTCTTATCACTACTCTCAGTGCTCTCTCTTCATATAACTGATATGTGTGATATTCAACCTTTGATTCTGTTAAGTATTTCACAATTTTTCTGTATTTATCCGGAGAGTCCGGCATTAGTTTGGTGTCATTTGTTCTACTATGGCATATATATTTACCGTTGTCAATTATTTTATTGAGATGCTGACAGAATAAATCGAAATGTTTAATGTTTCGAACAAATATTGAAGGTGTTTTGGCTCTCTAGGGGTTGGTGCTGTTTCCATTGTATCTTGTGAAGATAATATCTGGTATGGGTTGGTAGTGAAAAACGGAGATTCGTCTGTTATTTGTGTTGAAGAACCATGTTGTGGATCATTAATGGTTTCAGTAAGTCTGTCAGGTGTTGATGGTGGTATTTTCCTATTGGAACGCCTTGGAATTAACTTAACGGGTGAGCTTTGAGAGCTGTTATTGCCTAAACTTCTCGATCTTTTACTTTCCCTAGACATTATCATGTGGTAATATCTCATTTAAATAATCTGGCTGAAAAAGTAAAATAACTCGATGTTAAAATAATTACGTAGAACGGTGGAGCGGCAAGTGACGTGAACCTACCTCTCTGGCAGCTTTCCGGCTACTGAGTGAGGAAGGGAGACTGCTTATAGATAACAATATAATAATTAACCTTTCAACTCAAATCTATTGTTGTTACCATTGTTCAATAAACTTGATAAATAAGTGATTACTCACTTTGTTGTGTTCATTTGATGAGCGAATTGTTAACTGTTCAAATAACACAGTTTATAATCACTTCAGTTCACTAATTCACTGGTATTTTAATAATTTGTGGGAGACGAAGTAACAGCTGATTTGTAATAGATTAGCGCACGCGCAGAACTCAAAATAGCATGTAAGGATAATATTTTATAATAAAAAATGTTATCTTAATTTTGTATATAGAAATTTTATATTTCTATTATTTTTTTATTTTCGTTGGCGTTAAAGATCTTCTGCCACCTAAACATTTCTGATCCACCGCGGCCTGTCTTAGAACATTTCCTTCCAGTTATCTACTCACAGCTGTATTTCATACTTGTTTATTCTATTTATCCATTTGCTCTTTGGCCTTCCATTTAGTATTTTGCCGTCTATTGAGGCATTCTTATTGATCAGTGGTGCAACAATTGGCGCATCAAATTAATCAAAATGTAAACATGTCACTTTCACCCTCCAACCTAGATCCTTGATAAAAGACTGAATTGGAATCCAAATACAAACCTTAAAAGACACAAAGTAAACTGACGATTCGACCAGGTATACAGATTATTAAACAGAACATCTCATCTTACAATTAAAAACATATTATTAATCTATAAGAACGTTCGAAACCTATAGACTTGAACTGTGGGAGACAGCTAAATTATCCGTAAAAAAATTTTAAAGAAAATCCGTAAAAATTGCCGTAGAATCTGCATAATTTAGTTAGATTTTACAACATTTTAAACAGTCTTTTCTGTGATACACAGCGTTGATTAGGTTAGAATAAAAAATGTGTTCAAAATTAAATTAAATTTAAAATTTTAAGTAAAGTAAATCTTTCTAAGTTATATTCTTTTTTTTTTTTTTCTTATATGAATAGATAGTATTTTATTAAATCATTGGACAAGATATAAATGCGGGATAACAATCGTATAAAATCCTTCCTCCTTCGTATAATCCTCCTCGAAGATTAAAGCGACAGTGGCCTCGAGACCTTTAGTAAATATTCATTTGGAGTCCTGCCCTCTTTCAGTTTCCACTTGCATCTCATATCAGTGAATTTAAATATTAATATTTATATTTGCTTAAATATAAATGCTTATTAAACAAAATTTTAATTTAATTAGATCATATATCATATAGCTTTGGGCACTGAACGATTTTCAAACATTTCTTGTCACATATTATTTACCACCTATCTATTTTTTTTTTTAAATTATTGGTCAATATCATTTCGACAAAAGTTCTTTTTTTCCTAGTCAGGGTTTATATTTTTTCTTTCTATATAATTTTTTCTTTCTATGAACAGAAAAAAACGCTTTTGTTACCTTGTACATATAAAATGATTTTCGAATAAATAATAAAAAACTAATAACAATAATATTTATTTACTGATATTATATATTGATTTCATTCTTACTTTTTAATTAATTAATTTCTTATGCAAAATGTATATATTATTTTAAAAAACTATTTTTTACTAATAAAATTCTTTATTAATTTCTGTTTTTCTTGCTTATTATTAACTTTGTTATGATAACAATTATGTGATATATATATATATAGATAATAAAATAATATTTATTTTTATTATTGTTAAAATAGCGATTTTATTTTTTATCTAAGTTAAGATTAATTTCTATCCTAATTGTATACCTCAAGGAATTTTAATCTGTCTTCGATTGGTTTAATGAGTAAAAATGGAAAAAAACATGAATTTTTATTTTATTTTATGTCTATTTTATTTTATCATAAATTCTAAAATATATGTTTTCATGAAGGTAAATATAATATATATGTATTCGGTGTCTATCACAGTTTATTTCTTAGGTTTCATATTTACATGCGAGCACCATGTCATCCTTTTTTCAAATGTAAGTCCAAGCTAAAATACCTTATGTTTGAGGAATTTGGTTGTTGGTAATATAAACAGGATGACGGGTATTTCTTTGAATATTAAATGCTTTATGTTTGGATCTGTCATGATTAATTCCAATTTTTCATTGTTTGAACCAAGCTTGTAATTTAAGTAAGTGATATTGTGAAATTAGTGAGATCTATGTAGTCCTCTAAATACTGACCTCCGATTTTCAGTTGATCAAATATATCGACTATTTACCAACGTTATTATACAAATTTAAACAAACATTACTATGTGGTATAATTAGATTTCCAAATAACACAAAAAGTATACACATTTTCTTAATGTATATTTAGAAGTTTACGAAATTTACTAAAATAAAAAAAAAAAATTGTTGAAATCGAACAATTAGGTGCAAAGATATGTGTTATTTTAAAAATATTTTTCTTATGTCCTACTGCAAAAATTATTTATTTATTTATTTATTTTTTTTTTTTTGGAATTTTTGAAAGTGTTACATTAACTGAAATAATGTTTTCTATTTGTCTTGGAAAATTGCTAATAATGATATAAAAATTATTTAGATATTAGGAATCACATTTTATTTATTTTTTCCTTATGTCACAAGGAAAGTAATATTACTTTCGATGTATAATAATACATTGTGTAATAATTGCAGCGTTTTTTTAATTGTTATTAAATATATTAAAAGCATAAGTATAAGTTTAGAATTTTTTCTATTATATCAAAATAAATAAAAGATAAATCGTTTAGAACCACTTTAGTTTTATTAAGACAATTGGTATTACAATTGTTTATGTTTGAAAAATCAATAATAATTATCAAGAAGATGTCTCATTAGAGGACCTTAGACCTTAAAGCAGATAAGAGTTGTCTGTAATTTAAAAGTATTACTGGTGTTTGTTGTTTATGCTATTTCTAACTATTTAGAATTATATCTATTGGGTTTAATTCCCTCTGAAATACATTTACATAAAATGTATCTATGCCATGATTACATTTTTTTTTTCTTCCTGTAAAAGTTTTATTTTATTTATAATAAAATATTTCAGAAACTCATTTCATCAAAGAATAAATTTAATTTAAGTAAAACCGCAGATTTTATGAGCATTTCAGTTGACAAAATGACGAACTCTAATTTCAAGTTTTTTTGTTATTAATTTTAGTTATAAAATTTATATCTTTATTCACTGTTCTATATTTCAACACAGCGATCGCCTACAATCAACTTACTCACTGTCTGTACACATATATATTTTCCTGAAACTAATATTACTAAAATAAATTTACCCAAAAATATTAAATTTGGAGTTAGTCATTCTATTAACTGAAAGAGTGAAATTGTCGGCTCCTTTATAAAATTAACAACATTAACATAAAATTCGACGAATAGCTTCATCTAATCGTAATTTACCATGTTTATATTTATGAAAATTCTCGAAGTTGGTAGTTTTCAATTTGGAGATCTTCAAATTGTGTCAGTTAAATTAGGTACTAAATACTCAAGAATCCATTTCATTATGAATCTTAAGATAATTTGATCACGAAATTGCGGGAAAATACCAAACGGCAAAATATTTTTGTAATCCACCTTATTTCTCGATTTTGTGAACAAATTATCTTTCAACACAAGTACAAAGCAGTTGAGTATTCTAGAGTTTTTAGTAATTTCTAGTTAATTTAATAAATCGTGTGAGAAAACGTCTCATATTTCAGAATATTCCTAGTCTGTATATCGGAGTAATGGAGGAGTACAAGACTGCCTTATTTTGACATGATTGATGATTGATCAACAAGGAGTCAATTGTTCTATTAATTTAATTTTTAATAATATCCATGGTTTGATAGATTTCTTCTAATTTAAATGTGGAATGTGAACGAGATAATTTATAGTTTTACATGTCGTTTTAAAAATATTTAAAGTATAATTGTCCAATTTATTAAAAATTCATCCACTGTCATCAAATGTATTCTCGTAAAAGTATAATATAAATTATTTATTATAATATCGTTTTTATATTATTTACTTTTGTTTTAATGGAGAAGGAGAGAGAGGGAAATATAAAATTATGTGTTATTACCGCCTCTGTTAGCATGACCCAGGGAGAAAAAAAAAAAATGTATTTTTCAAAATAATTAGAATTTTTTTAAACAACTATAACAACAATTTATGACCAAGTCGTAGTTTCTAAATGAATTTGGATTATATATTTTTAATAAATCGAAATTTGTTTTTTCTTTGATTATTGTAAGTTAAAATTTTAAAGATTTTGAAATTCGATCAAAAACAAAAAATCATATTTATATAGCATAAAGATTGTAAAGTACTAAATTATTCTTATAATGTTCAATAAGTCATTGTGAAATTAAAATTTTATGAATTGTTAAAGGGTTATAGTCGACTGTTCTATTCTGAATATTTAACACCTTTCAAATTTTTTTGAATTGATATTATTTAATACCAACAATATTTAGCGATTAATTAATAGTTTATCAACTTCTTAAAAGATTTTAGCAAAGAATTAAAACAACCATAGGAAATAGTGACCATTTTAATATAAAACTAATTATGAAACAAACATCTCAATTGCACTAATAATTAAACTGTAAATAATATAATTTGTTTAATAGTTAACTGTTTTGTAGAATAGGTTACTAATTTGATTTTCTTTGTTAATCATGTTTTAAATTGTTAAGATTTATAAAATCGTTTATTACAATAAAAAAAAAGTAAAAGAGCATCATAGAACAAGTAAATTATTTCAATGAGATAATGTAAAATATGTATATATTATATTGATATTAAAAATATATATACAAAAGCACAACATGACGTTTATTGAGTTTTACTGTTTATTATATTTTACATTGATAAGGGAGAGGAATTTGAAATTGTTATTAATATTTGTAATAGTTGTTAAATATTACCGCCTCTGTTAGCATTACCCAGGGAGCACCGCGAATACATTCCCCAAAAAATGTATTCAACATAATAATCAATTATTATGTAGAATGAAAAATAAATATATAGTGAGGGATCTTTACCAAACCCTCAAACTAAATAAAACAATAATCATCCTTCAGATGAGTCTTAAGGTGACGATGATAACGGAAGCCACGATGGCACCGTTCACAGGTATAAGGCATTCTGGCAATTAATATGGTTTTTCAAGCTACGATGGTTAGCGTAGCTTTTGCCGCATTCCTGACAAACATGAACCTTCTTGCTCGGCTCTGCCGCGTGCCTCCTCGCAGCGAAGTCGAAGGGGGTGGGATTCGCCCCCCAACATCCTCCTTGGAGGTGTGCGAACCTGCACGAAGGCCTCTCCAAGTTTCTTTGTTCTTCAATAATTACTCGTGGCAATTCATCACCTTCGTCAACAATTGAAGAGTTATATTAATTTCATTCTTATCTAGGATAGTTACATCAACAAAATTGTGGCAAAACCTCAAGAGGGTGTTACAACATAGAAAACTACAATTCTGAATGAAAAAATGTTTTTCAAAACTAATTTGTATGTTTTTTAAAGAAATATAACAACCATTTATGAATATGGTAGAATTTCTAAATCAATTCGAATTTTACATTTTTAAAAAACCGAAATTCGTTTTTTCTTTGACTATCGTTAGTTAAAAATTTTAATGATATTGAAATTCGATTAACAAAAAAAAATAATATTCATATAGCATGGGGTGGAATACCAGTGTGGAGGTATGTGTGGTTGACTAAGCTACGTCGGTTCGCGTAGCATTTGCCGCATACGTCGCATCTGTGCTGCTTCTCCTTCGCCTCCTCTCGCCTCTCCATCCGTTGGCGAACTTCAGCGTGGACTGCGATTCAAGAGTTGTATTGATTTCAAAGAATAATAAAAGAATGATAAAAAAAATAAATCAATGTGTAAATGACATACATATCTCCAGGTAGCACGATATTGGCGGAACCTCGCGGAGCCAATCGAACTCCCCTGAATCTAGCAGAGCCAGCAGCTCTTCACTACTCGGGAAGTTGGCCATGATAGAAGATATTTTCTAGAAAAGTGAACCTTCTAACACGGAGACTCAAGAGGGACTGACCATTTTCAGGTACGTTGGTCAGGTACAGAACTCAAAAAAGAGTGGGGGTAATAGCATCCAAACTGACCACAAATTAAAAATAAATCATAAATTACATTGGAATTAAAGTCGATTACTGCCTATCACTTTACTATACATATATAATTATATAACTCCCCTGCATCTAACAACAAATAAAAACAATTATAAAATAGCAATGTCTTATTGTAAAATTTCCTAATTTCTTTTGCCGCATACTCCTCTTGTTTATGTTTTATGATTTTGCTTTCCGATTCCCGCTTTTTCTTTAGACAAATTTCTTCGACTCTTTTTTTTTGTATTATGTAAATTTCCATTGTCGCTCTAGTTGTCCTCTTTAAATATTTGGCTCTCGCGTCATTCCTCTCTCCAACTGCTTGTAAACATTCTTCATCACACCATTCGTTTCTTTCTTTCCTGAGTTTACACCCTAGCACTTCCACAGCAACCTCATTCAACACCGTCCTTATTCTCCGCCATCGCTCATCAACTGTATGCTCTTTTACATTGCTTTCATTTAATCTTTGAGTGACCTTTCTTTCAAATGTTTCAATTCCTTAATGGCTATCCTTAACTCTAGAATAAGCATGCAGTATAAATATATATATAAAATTATATTATATAAGTATAAATAAATTTCTTTATGTATATATTAACCTTATAATCTATATAAAATACCAAAACTACAAAAGATTTAAGGGTTACTCAAAGGGTGATCTCTCAAGCTACGCTGGTTAGTGTAGCTTTTGCCGCATTAACGATACTCGTGAATCTTCTTTCTCGGCTCATAAAGATAATTTATAGTTTTACATATCGTTTTAAAAATATTTAAAGTATAATTGTCCAATTTATTAAAAAATCATCCACTGTCATCAAATATATTCTCTTAAAAGTATAATATAAATTATTCATTATAATATCGTTTTTATATTATTTACTTTTGTTTTACTGGGGAAGGAGACAGAGGGCAATATAAAATTATGTGTTATTACCGCCTCTGTTAGCATGACCTAGGGAGAAAAAAAAAAAATGTATTTTTCAAAATAATTAGAATTTTTTTAAACAACTATAACAACAATTTATGACCAAGTCGTAGTTTCTAAATGATTTTTTTTTTTTTTTTTGTCTATAAAATATGTATGTCTGCACTAAAACTATTAGTAGAAGAGAAAAATGGGCTACTGAAACCAGAAGAAGATGAATTATCCACCCTCTTCAAGACTACCATTCATACTCTGTTCTACCATGGGAAGAGGTATGGAGTAGAACACTGAGACTTACCGAACCCATGGATGTGAGGAAGTATTGCAGCCGGCCGACCACCGATACCGACCACCGTACCTCAGCCACATCAAGTAAAATATTGTAAACCTTTATGCATCAAACCCCCATCTCTACACAATGCTCAATATAATTATTTATTTCAATACAGTCCATTTATTTCATTTCAAAGACCCAATCTTCTGGACCATATCATAGAAAAAATTATGGTATATCCCAATTCAAAAAGGAGTGGGGCTAATACTATCCAAAGTAGCCACAAGGTTAAAATGTATCATAAAAAAATCAGCTGGATACGTCAGTATCATAAGGGGTGTGCTAGGGACGATGAAGATTTCATGTCAGTTGTGGTTTAGTTTTGAAAATTAAACAACTTGAACAACTAGAAGTGTATAGGAGACTTTCAGACGGTTTAGATGTAGAAGAGTACTGCTTACTAAAAACAACATGATATGTTTATTCACATCATAAATAGAATGTTTTTTTTGTTTTGTTTTTATTTAGAAAAAAATGCATTTTGCCTCAATTAAGGGCATTGAGTATTTAGGATGAATGAAATACAAACATACCATATATACAATAAAAAAAAAACAAGATTATAACAAAATAAAATAAAACTTGGAGTAACAGAATAAATCGATCACGATACAACATTAAATAAATAAAAACACATTCATACTTATTTACAATATTTACAGTCAGCCGATGGAACTCCGAGTCGGGCCTTTTTCCCCCACGTGTGGAGGTTTCCAAGAGATGCCTTCTCTCTCAGCCGCATCACTGGGATGGGAATCCAGTGGAGACTAAGTGAGGGCACTAAAGCCACATACGCTCATGACTTGAGTGGAGAAGCTGGCCATCACCAGGAATCCAATGACGTCTTTACAAAAGATCTCGAGGCCACTGCCCCTTCAACCTTCGAGGAGGATTGTAGGGATGACAGGAACTGGATAAGGATTGTGCTAAGGGATTAGGATGATGGATTAGGTTCGTATGAAAATTTTAAAATCGATATGGAATAACGTCAAGGATATAAAGGATGTTAAGGTCATGATGTAAGTTTTTGTTCGTAACATAATAAGGAGCATTGACTATTATACGGAGGACTTTAGACTAGAAGGATTGGATGCGTTTGATGTTCGAAAATTTAGTTGTCTCCCACAGTTCAAGTCCGTAGGTCCAGATGGGTTTCAGTATGGTCTTGCATATTAATAGTTTGTTCTCAATTGAGAGGTTAGATTTTCTGTTAAGTAGTCTGTATAACTGGCCAAGTCGTCGGTTAAGCTCTTGTCTTTTAAGTCTGGTATGTGGGTTCCATGTTAGTCTTTTGTCTAAAAGGAATCCAAGATACCGAACTGTGTCTGAGATGGGAAGAGGTACTGAGTTGAAAAGGATATGTGGACAGGATCTGCGTCGGAGGGTAAAGGTGACTTGCTTGCATTTGGATTCATTGATCTTAATGCGCCAATTGTTGCACCATTGCTCGATTAGGGAGATGTGTTTTCGAATGTTTAGGGATGCTGTTTCAGGGACTGGGTGGGAAGATAGGATGGCGATATCGTCAACAAATGTTGCTAGAAGGGTATTAGGATGGGTTGGAATGTCAGCTGTGAAAAGGATGTAGAGAACTTGGCCCAAGACACTGCCTTGTGGAACACCAGCCTCAGCTGGATAATAGTTGGAAAATCCAGTGCCGCAGCGGACTTAAAGGAACGATTTGAGAGGTAGGATTTTAGAACTAGGTACAAAGATTGGGGTAAGTAAGTTTTCAGCTTGAAAAGCAAGCCATCGTGCCACACCCGGTCGAAAACTTGCGCTACGTCCAGAAAAGCACTAGTGCAATATTGCTTGCTTTCAAGCGCAGAGGATATATGGTCAACAACGCGGAGGCCTTGTTGAACAGTGGAATGTCTTGAGCGGAATCAAAACTAATGGGAGGGGATATTTTGGGTTTCGAGAATGGGTAGGATATGTTTGAGAAGGATTTTTTCAAAGATTTTTGAGAGGATCGGAAGTAAGCTTATCGGTCTATAGGATGAGGTATTATTAACAGGTTTACCTGGTTTCGGGAAGAGGATAATAATGGAGTGTTTCCATATCAGAGGAAAGTGAGTTTTGAGGAATATCATTGCTTTTTTGGGAAGTTGTCTAAGGATCTGGGAAGTAAGGAGATCATGTCCAGGGGATTTTCGAGGTTTCAAGTTGTTTATAAGGAATTTGACCTCAGAGGGGTTGACAGCTTTAGGAGGTAAGGAGAGAGGAATCGGAAAAGAGAGTAATTCTTCAACTTCACCAGTGTGGGTGGGATGGAGTTCGGGGTGGGGAGTGAATGTTTTGGATAGATTTTCGGTAAATTCTTCAGCTCTAGTCTCATCTGAAGAAGCCCAGGTTCCATCATCTCGTCAGAGTGGAAAATAGATTGGTATTTAAGGATTTGTTCGGTCGCATTCCAGAGGGAGTTGTCATCGGCAGAGAGGGAAGAAAGGTAGGAATTGTAGGTTTGGGATCTATATTTCGTAGCTCTTTATTTTGTTTATAAACGTTGGTGATTTGGCGGATATTGTAACCTAAAGCCGTCAATTCTTCTTTGATTTCATCAGGTGGAGTTGAAAGGTGGAGGCCTCTTATCACTACTCTCAGTGCTCTCTCTTCATATAACTGATATGTGTGATATTCAACCTTTGATTCTGTTAAGTATTTCACAATTTTTCTGTATTTATCCGGAGAGTCCGGCATTAGTTTGGTGTCATTTGTTCTACTATGGCATATATATTTACCGTTGTCAATTATTTTATTGAGATGCTTATAACAGCGATCGCCTACAATCAACTTACTCACTGTCTGTTCAATTATAAATTTTCCTGCCACTTAGAGTTAGTCATTCTATTAACTGAAAGAGTGAAATTGTCGTCTCCTTTATAAAATTAATAACATTAACATAAAATTTGATGAATAGCTCCATCTAATCGTAATTTGCCATGTTTTTATTTATGAAAATTCTCGAAATTGGTAGTTTTCAATTTGGAGATCTTCAAATTGTGTCAGTTAAATTAGGTACTAAATTCTCAAGAATCCATTTCATTATGAATCTTAAGATAATTTGATCACGAAATTGCGGGAAAATACCAAACGGCAAAATATTTTTGTAATCCACCATATTTCTCGATTTTGTGATCAAATTATCTTTCAATACAAGTACAAAGCAGTTGAGTATTCTAGAGCTTTTAGTAATTTCTAGTTAATTTAATAAATCGTGTGAGATAACGTCTCATATTTCAGAATATTCCTAGTCTGTATCGCGGAGTAATGGAGGAGTATAAGACTGCCTTATTTTGACATGATTGATGATTGATCAGCAAGGATTCAATTGTTCTATTAATTTAATTTTTAATAATATCCATGGTTTGATAGATTTCTTCTAATTTAAATGTGGAATCTGAACGAGATAATTTATAGTTTTACATATCGTTTTAAAAATATTTAAAGTATAATTGTCCAATTTATTAAAAAATCATCCACTGTCATCAAATATATTCTCTTAAAAGTATAATATAAATTATTCATTATAATATCGTTTTTATATTATTTACTTTTGTTTTACTGGGGAAGGAGACAGAGGGCAATATAAAATTATGTGTTATTACCGCCTCTGTTAGCATGACCTAGGGAGAAAAAAAAAAAATGTATTTTTCAAAATAATTAGAATTTTTTTAAACAACTATAACAACAATTTATGACCAAGTCGTAGTTTCTAAATGATTTTTTTTTTTTTTTTTTGTCTATAAAATATGTATGTCTGCACTAAAACTATTAGTAGAAGAGAAAAATGGGCTACTGAAACCAGAAGAAGATGAATTATCCACCCTCTTCAAGACTACCATTCATACTCTGTTCTACCATGGGAAGAGGTATGGAGTAGAACACTGAGACTTACCGAACCCATGGATGTGAGGAAGTATTGCAGCCGGCCGACCACCGATACCGACCACCGTACCTCAGCCACATCAAGTAAAATATTGTAAACCTTTATGCATCAAACCCCCATCTCTACACAATGCTCAATATAATTATTTATTTCAATACAGTCCATTTATTTCATTTCAAAGACCCAATCTTCTGGACCATATCATAGAAAAAATTATGGTATATCCCAATTCAAAAAGGAGTGGGGCTAATACTATCCAAAGTAGCCACAAGGTTAAAATGTATCATAAAAAAATCAGCTGGATACGTCAGTATCATAAGGGGTGTGCTAGGGACGATGAAGATTTCATGTCAGTTGTGATTTAGTTTTGGAAATTAAACAACTTGAACAACTAGAAGTGTATAGGAGACTTTCAGACGGTTTAGATGTAGAAGAGTACTGCGTACTAAAAACAGCATGATATGTTTATTCACATCATAAATAGAATGTTTTTTTTTTGTTTGTTTTTTTATTTAGAAAAAATATATTTTGCCTCAATTAAGGGCATTGAGCATTTAGGATGAATGAAATACAAACATACCATATATACAATAAAAGAAAAACAAGACTATAACAAAATAAAATAATACTTGGAGTAACAGAATAAATCGATCATGATACAACATTAAATAAATAAAAACACATTCATACTTATTTACAATATTTACAGTCAGCCGAGGGAACTCCGAGTCGGGCCTTTTTCGCCCACATGTGGAGGTTTCCAAGAGATGCCTTCTCTCTCAGCCGCATCACTGGGATGGGAATCCAGTGGAGACTAAGTGAGGGCACTAAAGCCACATACGCTCATGACTTGAGTGGAGAAGCTGGCCATCACCAGGAATCCAATGACGTCTTTACAAAAGATCTCGAGGCCACTGCCGCTTCAACCTTCGAGGAGGATTGTAGGGATGACAGGAACTGGATAAGGATTGTGCTAAGGGATTAGGATGAGATGGAATAACGTCAAGGATATAAAGGATGTTAAGGTCATGATGTAAGTTTTTGGTCGTAACATAATAAAGAGCATTGACTATTATACGGAGGACTTTAGACTGGAAGGATTGGATGCGTTTGATGTTCGAATATTTAGTTGTCCCCCACAGTTCAGGTCCAGATGGGTTTCAGTATGGTCTTGCATATTAATATTTTGTTCTCAATTGAGAGGTTAGATTTTCTGTTAAGTAGTCTGTATAACTGGCCAAGTCGTCGGTTAAGCTCTTGTCTTTTAAGTATGGTATGTGGGTTCCATATTAGCCTTTTGTCTAAAAGGAATCCAAGATACCGAACTGTGTCTGAGATGGGAAGAGGTACTGAGTTGAAAATGATATGTGGATAGGATCTGCGTCGAAGAATAAAGGTGACATGCTTGCATTTGGATTCATTGATCTTGATGCGCCAATTGTTGCACCATTGTTCGATTAGGGAGATGTGTTTTCGAATGTTTAGAGATGCTGTTTCAGGGTCTGGGTGGGAAGATAGGATGGCAATATCGTCAACAAATGTTGCTAGAAGGGTATTCGGATGGGTTGGAATGTCAGCTGTGAAAAGGATGTAGAGAACTGGGCCCAAGACACTGCCTTGTGGAACACCAGCCTCAGCTGGATAATAGTTGGAAAATCCAGTGCCGCAGCGGACTTAAAGGAACGATTAGAGAGGTAGGATTTGAGAACTAGGTACAAAGATTGGGGTAAGTGAGTTTTCAGCTTGAAAAGCAAGCATTCGTGCCACACCCGGTCGAAAACTTGCGCTACGTCCAGAAAAGCACTAGTGCAATATTGCTTGCTTTCAAGCGCAGAGGATATATGTTCAGCAACGCGGAGGCCTTGTTGAACAGTGGAATATCTTGAGCGGAATCAAAACTAATGGGAGGGGATATTGTGGGTTTCCAGAATGGGTAGGATATGTTTGAGAAGAATTTTTTCAAAGATTTTTTAGAGGATCGGAAGTAAGCTTATCGGTCTATAGGATGAGGTATTATTAACAGGTTTACCTGGTTTTGGGAAGAGGATAATAATGGAGTGTTTACATATCAGAGGAAAGTGAGTTTTGAGGAATATCATTGCTTTTTTTTGAAGTTGTCTAAGGATCTGGAAGGCAAGGAGATCATGTCCAGGGAAATTTCGAGGTTTCAAGTTGTTTATAAGGAATTTGACCTCAGAGGGGTTGACAGCTTTAGGAGGCAAGGAGAGAGGAATCGGAGAAGAGAGTAATTCTTTAACTTCACCAGTGTGGGTGGGAAGGAGTTCGGGATGGGGAGTTTTCTATAGATGTTCGGTAAATTCTTCAGCTCTAGTCTCATCTGACGAAGCCCAGGTTCCGTCATCTCGTCAGAGTGGAAAATAGATTGGTCTTTAAGGATTTGATTGGTCGCTTTCCAGAGGGAGTTGTCATCGGCAGAGAGGGAAGAAAGGTAGGAATTGTAGGATTGGGATCTATATTTCGTAGCTCTTTATTTTGTTTATAAACGTTGGTGATTTGGCGGATATTGTAACCTAAAGCCGTCAATTCTTCTTTGATTTCATCAGGTGGAGTTGAAAGGTGGAGGCCTCTTATCACTACTCTCAGTGCTCTCTCTTCATATAACTGATATGTGTGATATTCAGCCTTTGATTCTGTTAAGTATTTCACAATTTTTCTGTATTTATCCGGAGAGTCCGGTATTAGTTTGGTGTCATTTGTTCTACTATGGCATATATATTTTCCGTTGTCAATTATTTTATTGAGATACTGACAGAATAAAGGGAAATGTTTAATGTTTCGAACAAATATTGGAGGTGTTTTCGGCTCTCTAGGGGTTGGTGCTGTTTCCATTGTATCTTGTGAAGATAATATCTGGTATGGGTTGGTAGTGAAAAACGGAGATTCGTCTGTTATTTGTGTTGAAGAACCATGTTGTGGATCATTAATGGTTTCACTAAGTCTGTCAGGTGTTGATGGTGGTATTTTCCTATTGGAACGCCTTGGCCTTAATTTGTGGGAGACGAAGTAACAGGTGATTTGTAATAGATTAGCGCACGCGCAGAACTCAAAATAGAATGTAAGGATAATATTTTATAATAAAAAATGTTATCTTAACTTTGTATATAGAAATTTTATATTTCTATTATTTTATTTTTTTTTTGGCATTACAGATCTTCTGCCACCTAAACATTTCTGATCCATCGCGGCCTGTCTTAAAATATTTCCTTCCAGTTATCTGCTCACAGCTGTATTTCATCCTTGTTTATTCTATTTATCCATTTGCTTTTTGGCTTTCCATTTAGTATTTTGCCGTCTATTGAGGCATTCTTATTCAGCAGTGGTGCAACAATTGGCGCATCAAATTAATCAAAATTTAAACATGTCACTTTCACCCTCCAACCTAGATCCTAGATAAAAGACTGAATTGGAATCCAAATACAAACCTTAAAAGACACGAAGTAAACTGACGATTCGACCAGGTATACAGATTATTAAACAGAACATCTCATCTTACATTCAAAAACAAATTATTAATCTATAAGAACGTTCGAAACCTACCTGGACCTATGGACTTGAACTGTGGGGGACAGCTAAATTTTCCGTAAACAAATTTTAAAATAATTCCGTAAAAATTGCTTTAGAATCTGCATAATTTAGTTAGATTTTACAACATTTTAAATAGTCTTTTCTGTGATACACAGCATTGATTAGGTTAGAATAAAAAGTGTTTTTTACAAAATTAAATTTAATTTAAAATTTTAAGTAAAGTAAATCTTTCTAAGTTATCTTCTTTTCATTTTTTTTTTTATATGAATAGATAGTATTTTATTAAATCATTGGACAAAATATGAATGCAGGATAACAATCGTATAAAATCCTTCCTCCTTCCTATAATCCTCCTCGACGATTAAAGCGATAGTGGCCCCGAGACTTTTAGTAAATATTCTTCTGGAGTCCTGCCCTCATTCAGTTTCCACTTGCAACTCATACCAGTGAATTTAAATATTGTATATAATTGGTATGAATGTGTATAAGAAGATTACTTTTATTTATTTATGTATATTTTTTTATTAATATTAATATTTGCTTAAATATAAATGCTTATTAAACAAAATTTTTATTTAATTATATCATATATATTTCCGTACAGCTTTGGGCACTGAACGATTTTCAAACATTTCTTGTCACATATTATTTACCACCTATCTATTTTATTTTTAATTATTGGTCAATATCATTTCGACAAAAGTTCTTTTTTTTCCTAGTCAGGATTTATATTGGTGATAATTTTTTCTTTCTAAAAACAGAAAAAAACGCTTTTTTTACTTTGTACATATAAAATAATTTTCGAATAAATAATAAAAAACTAATAACAATAATATTCATTTACTGATTAAATTCATTAAATTGTGAATAATAAAATTTGTTTAATAATTAACTGTTTTGTAGAATAGGTTAATAATTTGATTTTCTTTGTCAGCCATATTTTAAATTTTTAAGGTTTATAAAATCGTTTATTACAATAAAAAAAAGAAAGTAAAAGAGCATCATAATACAAGTAAATTATTTCAATGAGATAATGTAAAATATGTATATATTATATAGATATTAAAAATATATATACAAAAGCACAACATGACGTTTATTGAGTTTTACTGTTTATTATATTTTACATTGATAAGGGAGAGGAATTTGAAATTGTTATTAATATTTGTAATAGTTGTTAAATATTACCGCCTCTGTTAGCATTACCCAGGGAGCACCGCGAATACATTCCCCAAAAAATGTATTGAACATAATAATCAATTATTATGTAGAATGAAAAATAAATACATAGTGAGGGATCTTTACCAATCCCTCAAACTAAATAAAACAATAATCATCCTTCAGATGAGTCTTAAGGTGACGATGATAACGGAAGCCACGATGGCACCGTTCGCAGGTATAAGGCATTCTGGCGTTATGGCAATAAATATGGTTTTTCAAGCTGCGATGGTTAGCGTAGCTTTTGCCGCATTCCTGACAAACATGAACCTTCTTGCTCGGCTCTGCCGCGTGCCTCCTCGCAGCGAAGTCGAAGGGGGTGGGGTTCGCCCCCCCCAACATCCTCCTTGGAGGTGTGCAAAAATACACGAAGGCCTCTCCAAGTTTCTTTGTTCTTCAATAATTGCTCGTGGCAATTCATCACCTTCGTCAACAATTGAAGAGTTATATTAATTTCATTCTTATCTAGGATAGTTACATCAACAAAATTGTGGCAAAACCTTAAGAGGGTGTTACAACATAGAAAACTACCATCTTTTCAGAATTCTGAATGAAAAAATGTTTTTCAAAACTAATTTGTATGTTTTTTAAAGAAATATAACAACCATTTATGACTATGGTAGAATTTCTAAATCAATTCGAATTTTACATTTTTAAAAAATCGAAATTCGTTTTTTATTTGACTATCGTGAGTTAAAAATTTTAATGATATTGAAATTCGATTAACAAAAAAAAAAAAAATATTCATATAGCATGGGGTGGAATACCAGCTTCTCCTTCGCCGCCTCTCTCCTCTCCATCCGTTGCCGAACTTCAGCGTGGACTGCAATTCAAGAGTTGTATTGATTTCAAAGAATAACAAAAGAATGATAAAAAAAATAAATCAATGTGTAAATGACATACATATCTCCAGGTAACAGGATATTGAAGGTACCTCGCGGAGCCAATCGAACTCCCCTGAGGTTAGCAGAGCCAGCAGCTCTTCACTACTCGGGAAGTTGGTCATGATAGAAGGTATTCTCTACAAGAGAGCACTTTCTAACACGGAGACTCAAGAGGGACTGACCATCTTCACGTACTTTGGTCCGGTACAGAACTCAAAAAGGAGTGGGGGTAATAGCATCCAAACTGACCACAAATTAAAAATAAATCATAAATTGCATTGGAATTAAAGTCGATTACTGCCTATCACTTTACTATACATATATAATTATATAACTCCCCTGCATCTAACAACAAATAAAAACAATTATAAAATAGCAATGTCTTATTGTAAAATTTCCTAGTTTCTTTTGCCGCATACTCCTCTTGTTTATCTTTTATGATTTCGCTTTCCGATTCCCGCTTTTTCTTTAGACAAATTTCTTCGACTCTTTTTTTTTTTGTATTATGTAAATTTCCATTGTCGCTCTAGTTGTCCTCTTTAAATATTTGGCTCTCGCGTCATTCCTCTCTCCAATTGCTTGTAAAGATTCTTCATCAAACCATTCGTTTCTTTCTTTCCTGAGTTTACATCCTAGCACTTCCACAGCAACCTCATTCAACACCGTCCTTATTCTCCGCCATCGCTCATCAACTGTATGCTCTTTTACATTGCTTTCATTTAATCTTTGAGTGACCTTTCTTTCAAATGTTTCAATTCCTTAATGGCTATCCTTAACTCTAAAATAAGCATGCAGTATAGATATATATATATAAAATTATATTATATAAGTATAAATAAATTTCTTTATGTATATATTAACCTTATAATCTATATAAAATACCAAGACTATAAAAGATTTAAGGGTTACACACCTCTTTACCTTAAGTTATTACAGTAGGGTTCTCTCTTCTGGTGATCTTTAAGCAGGCGATGGAACCTAAAGCCGCGATAGCATCGTTCTCAGCGATAGGGTGGAATCCCAGTGTGGAGGTAGGTGTGGTTGAATAGGCTATTTCGGTTAGCGTAGCCCTTTTCGCACACGTCGCATCTGTGCGCCTCCTTTCGCCTCTCCAGGAGGCGCCTAAAACAGAAATCATCCTTAAGATGAATCTTGAGGTGCCGGTGATACCGAAAGCCACTCACGATGGCACCGTTCGCATCTATACGGCATGCTTCCGGTATGGCAGTAAAGGTGATCTCTCAAGATTTACATAGAACGGAGCATCAACTATTGTTCGAAGGACTTTAGATTGAAAGGATTGAATACGTTTGATGTTAGAAGCTTTTGCTGTCCCCCACAGTTCAAGTCCGTATGTCCATATAGGTTTCAGTATTGTCTTGTAGATCAATAATTTGTTTTCAATAGAAAGAATTTAAAAAAATTTAATAAATATAATTTATTTATATTGCTTATGACTGAATACCACAACTAGTGTTGCACAAATGCGAGACCATGAGGTGTCTTGGTCTTGTGCAAGTCTCGCAACAGTCTTCCAGTTACCTATCAGCTTCTTATTATAGATATATTACTGTCATTTGTCAGACATGGGAAACCTAAGCCCAAATGAAAAATTGAGAGTTAAATTCCAAAGGATATTGGTTACACCAAATCTTTACATATGATAACTAAATTTTCAAGTTTTACTATTACAACTATTTCAAGGTTGACTATTTTAACTTAATTTTTATTCATAAAAAGGATTTTTTTATCAATCTTGGTCTTGGTCTTACAAGTTAGGCAGGCCTTAGTCTTGATTTTGCAAAGTATAATACCAAGACTGATTTTGGACACTAACTATTATAAATCCACTATCATTAAAATTTTAAATAGTTCAAAATTTGATCCTCGATGTATAGATTCATTTCTGATCATTGATATAAAATATTTTTTATGAAATGGTTTACCTCTTACCATAATGTAGATATTTTATATTGCATCTCTTATTTTATTTATTTTTCATTACTTTTTTGGGAAATTAGAGATTGTTGGCTATAATATATTTTCAATTTTATCACACAGGATATACTAAGTAAAAATAACTAATAGTGAAACATAAAACTGTAAGGATAAAATACAATAAATTATCAATTGATTGAAGAACTATCCAATTTAACTTGAAAAAGAAAATATTTTTAATCAACAAAGGAATATAAAAAAAAAAAAAAAGATGAAACAGAATATTTATTTACAAAGAAATTTAAATTTATAAATGCTGCACATATACATTTACATATTTACTGCTAAAAACAGACATATGAGGGAAATTCTTTTTACTTATTGAATTTATCCTAAGTCTAAATACAATAAACCTCTTAAGAATACTATATTTAATATTGTGACAATTAAATATGTGTTCTTCATCAACAGAACTCATTTTTCTCTATGAAAAATCCTCTTAAATCACCTCTAACTGAGTTGATTTGGCTCATATGGGTTTCGAAATTGACTTAATCCTTTAATTTGTTACCTTATTTTATTAATTTTCCTTTGTAATTCAGTGGTTAGGAGAGAAAAAGATTGAAATTAAGTTTGAAACTTGATTATAGAAGATATTTTTATAGTTTGGGGCTATTAGCTGATACAATTTGTATTTTGAAGTCAGTGGTTTCAAGTATAAAATAGAAATTTGGTTTTCATTTATAGTTATTGTTACTTTCAATATTAAAAATATGAGTGTAGTTGATGATCCTTAAATCATAGTTTAATTGAGTATAGTTGATGATCCTTAAATGATAATCTTGACCTTAAATGATACTCATATTTTAATGATGAAAGTAACAATAACTATAAAGGAAAACAAAATTTCAATTTTATACTGAAAACTAATAACTTCAAGATAAAAATTGTTTTAGCTAATAGCCTCGAACTATAGACACTGTCTTCATTTAACCAAGTTTCAAACTTGATTTCCATCTTTTTCTTTCATTACCACTGAATTAAAAAGGAAAATTAATAAAATAAAGTAAAAAATTAAAGTATATTCACAATTTTAAGTCTACGTAGAAGAAACCAAACCTGTCACTTTAACTTTAAACACTAATATATATAGCTATTAAATAAAAAATACCTATTAATAAACTAAATCTATTACTAAAACAACACAATTAAACTTTCAAACAAAATATCACTAATAAAATATGAGTCTGTGAAGGTGAAACCTATCACTGAACATGAATATCCTAAGGTTAACTATCACTTTAAACACTAAAACGTACAACTATTCAATAAAAACTACCTATTAGTAAACTAAATTTATTACTAAAACAACACAATAAAACTTTTAAATAAAATATCACTAATAAAATAAGTCTGTAAAGATGAAACCTATCACTGAACAAGAAACCAAAACAATCACTGAAAACACTAAAACGTATAACTATTCAATAAAAACTACCTATTAATAAACTAAACCTATCACTTAAACAACAAAATTAAGCTTCTCAACTAAAATACTGCTAATAAAATATGAAATTTTAGCAGTTTTGAGGTGCCTAAAGAGCAAGCAGATAGCAAGGGACGATCCAAGATGGCCAACCAATCAGAAATCGAATCCATATGACCGCACTGTATTATTAAGCCACTGTACTGTAAGGCCTGTCGGCTTCCGGTATGACAGTAAAGCCGATTTCTCAAGCTATGCTGGTTAGCGTATCTTTTGCCGCATTCCTGGCACATGTGTATCTTCTGCGGCTCTGCCTCGTGCCTCCTTGAAGAGAAATCGAAAGGGGTGGGGTTCGCCCCTTAATATCCTCCTTGGAGGTGTGCAAACCTCCACGCCGACCTCTCCAAGTTTCCTCCTTCTTCAACTCTGCCACGTACCTCCTTCAGAGGAATCGAAAGGAGTGGGGTTCGTCCCCCCAACATCCTCCTTGGAGGTGTGCAAACCTGCACGAAGGCCTCTCCAAGTTTTCTCCTCCTTCAAAAATTCTGCGTGGCAATTCTTTACCGTCATCTACGACTCCACAGTTATATTAATTTCGAAAAATATATTTGCAATAAAGTTAACTAATAATTGATAACGTTAATTATCATTCGTTACTTTATGATTACTGGTTGCGCAACTTTTACCAGACACATCCCACACGTAGAGTTTACGCTCCACCACAGTAAAAATAATAAATAAAAAAAATTAATTGAAATATTCATATAATCACCAATTATAATTGAAAAGAAGCATTTATTAAAAACTTAAGTTTGAATAAAATTTTTTTTTTTATTAAACTCCTCTTCCGTTAGCTATTAGGCCATTCAGCTCGGTTTGAATAATATATGAAATGCTACAACAATACATAATTATCGTTTTCTCAACTGCTTATCATACCCACCGAGAATATCGTTCAGTCCTGTGGTACACCTTTAACATTGAGAGGAACCGAAAAGAGCGATTGTACCTGCACACAGGCCGTGGTATCGGAGTCTGCGCTGTTAGCTTTTACCATTTTCCTCGCACAGGTAGCTATTCTACATTTATGCTACGACTTGTTCGCATCTGTCAAATTAATTGTGTACTGAACATCCTCCTTTGATACTTATTTGAGCTATGCTTGCCACACCCTCTAACTCGGCCGACATTAAAGTTCTTTCCTCTGAAGCTTCTTTAATTTCCGGTGATACGAAAATCGCATCCATAAGCCAGGTTTCCTATGTGCAAATAGCTATAGTTTGGCCGGCTTTATCTTAAATTAAAGCAAAATATTATCATATATAAACTTATAAATTACTTACATATATATTGGGACAAAGGTATGTTGATATTTCTAAATCTTCATGAGCTGATACCTGATATCTGCTATGGTGGTAGAGAACAAGATAAACTAAACAACATAAAAAATATATCAAGTTAGAAATTACTTATATATCTCCATGAAGCTCTACGTAATTACGTTAATGTCACTAAGCCAGCTGCATCAAATGATTCCAACAAGTCATCGTACGTCGGGATTTCTTCTGTTACTGCTAAAGGTGAATTCTTCTGCATAGACTGCAGAGGATATTGCACTCTTCAGGCACGTTGTCCTGACCACCCGGAAATTTTGAAACATCCAGGTCTCGAAGCGAGTCTTATTCCAGCAGAGCGACCTCTTTTTCCTAATTACAAACACTGACTTAAGTACGTTAATGTCTTTAAGTCAGCTGCATCAAATGATTCCATTAAGTCTTCTCAAGTCGTAATTGCTCTACAGAAGATTTGATCTTGCTCAAGGTGGAATATATAGTAATAACATTACTATAAATATATAGTTATATAACTTTACTATATATTAAACGTCTCTAATATTAATTATAATTAAAAAAATACATCAATGTGTAAAAAACTTACATATCTTCATGTAGAAGGATATTGGTATTATTATATTTCATTTATTTATTTGGTATTTATACATATTTTATACAGTACACAGCGCAACAAAATTCTTACAGCTTTCTAAATTTCTAATTTAAGCCAGCAGTAAGCAGCAATTTAAGCAGCTCCTCACATGAAGCTCTACGTAATTACGTTAATGTCACTAAGCCTGCTGCATCCAATGATTCCAACAAATCAGCAGTATTTCTTGTTACTGCTAAAGGTGAATTCTTTTGCATAGACTGTAGAGGTTATTATAATCTTCTGGCACGTTGTTCTGACCACCCGGAAATTTTAAAATATCTAGGTCTCGAAGCGAGTCTTATTCCGCCCAATCTTATTCAATCAACAAGTCTTTACACGCGTGGGAGCTATAATCTGCCATGCTTGAACGTTTGTTGTCGTTGCACTGGCACTTCAAACAGTGCCAGTAGCTCTTCATAAGTCGAGTATCTGGTATCGGCCATAATGATAGACGAAAATGTTCATTCGAATCATTTAACGTTAAAAAAAATTTGTACTAAACTGAAGAACATAAAAAAATATGTTAAGGGATAAATTACATACAGATCTCCAAGTATTTGCTAATTGGGGTGTCAATATACATGTAAAGGACCAGCCAAGAAGGTAACACTGCAGCGACGGTGGCGCAGTCTGCACTAAAACTATTAGTAGAAGACAAAAATGGGCGACTGAAACCAGAAGAAGATGAATTATCAACCCTCTTCAAGACTACCATTCATACTCTGTTCTACCATGGGAAGAGGTATGGAGTAGAACACTGAGACTTTCCGGACCCATGGATGTGAGGAAGTATTGCAGCAGGCCGACCACCGATACCGACCACCGTACCTCAGCCACATCAAGTAAAATATTGTAAACCTTTATGCATCAAACTCCCATCTCTACACAATGCTCAATATAATTATTTATTTCAATACAGTCCATTTATTTCATTTCAAAGACCCAATCTTCTGTAACATATCATAGAAAAAATGATGGTATATCCCAATTCAAAAAGGAGTGGGGCTAATACTATCGGCCACAAGGTTACAATGTATCATAAAAAAATCAGCTGGATACGTCAGTATCATAAGGGGAGTGCTAGGGACGATGAAGATTTCATGTCAGTTGTGGTTTAGTTTTGGAAATTAAAAAACTTGAACAACTAGAAGTGTATAGGAGACTTTCAGACGGTTTAGATGTAGGAGAGTACTGCGTACTAAAAATAGCATATGTTTATTCACATCATAAATAGAATATTTTTTTTTGTTTTGTTTTTGTTTAGAAAAAATACATTTTGCCTCAATTAAGGGCATTGAGTATTTAGGATGAATGAAATACAATCATATCATATATACAATCAAAGAAAAACAAGATTATAACAAAATAAAATAAAACTTGGAGTAACAGAATAAATCGATCATGATACAACATTAAATAAATAAAAACACATTCATACTTATTTACAATATTTACAGTCAGATGAGGGAACTCCGAGTCGCGCCTTTTTTCCCCACGTGTGGAGGTTTCCAAGAGATGCCTTCTCTCTCAGCCGCATCACAGGGATGGGAATCCAGTGGAGACTAAGTAAGGGCACTAAAGCCACATACGCTCATGATTTGAGTGGAGAAGCTGACCATCACCAGGAATCCAATGACGTCTTTACAAAAGATCTCGAGGCCACTGCCGCTTCAACCTTCGAGGAGGATTGTAGGGATGACAGGAACTGGATAAGGATTGTGCTAAGGGATTAGGATGATGGATTAGGTTCGTATGAAAATTTGAAAATCGATATGGAATAACGTCAAGGATATAAAGGATGTTAAGGTCATGAAGTAAGTTTTTGTTCGTAACATAATAAGGAGCATTGACGGAGGACTTTAGACTGGAATGATTGGATGCGTTTGATGTTCGAAAATTTAGTTATCCCCCACAGTTCAAGTCCGTAGGTCCAGATGGGTTTCAGTATGGTCTTGCATATTAATAGTTTGTTCTCGATTGAGAGGTTAGATTTTCTGTTAAGTAGTCTTTATAACGTTAAGCTCTTGTCTTTTAAGTCTGGTATGTGAGTTGCATGTTAGTCTTTTGTCTAAAAGGAATCCAAGATACCGAACTTTGTCTGAGATGGGAAGAGGTAGTGAGTTGAAAAGGATAAGTGGACAGGATATGGGTCGGAGGGTAAAGGTGACTTGCTTGCATTTGGATTCATTGATCTTGATGCGCCAATTGTTGCAACATTGCTCGATTAGGGAGATGTGTTTTCGAATGTTTAGGGATGCTCTTTCAGGGTCTGGGTGGGAAGATAGGATGGCGGTATCGTCAACAAATGTTACTAGAAGGGTATTAGGATGGTTTGGAATGTCAGCTGTGAAAAGGATGTAGAGAACTGGGCCCATGACACTTCCTTGTGGAACACTGGAGGGGTTGACAGCTTTTGGAGGTAAGGAGAGAGGAATCGGAAAAGAGAGTAATTCTTCAACTTCACCAGTGTGGGTGGGATGGAGTTCGGGGTGGGGAGTGAATGTTTTGGATAGATGTTCGGTAAATTCTTCAGCTCTAGTCTCATCTGACGAAGCCCAGGTTCCATCATCTCGTCAGAGTGGGAAATAGATTGGTATTTAAGGATTTGTTCGGTCGCTTTCCAGAGGGAGTTGTCATCGGTAGAGAGAGAAGAATGGTAGGAATTGTAGGATTGGGATCTATATTTCGTAGCTCTTTATTTTGTTTATAAACGGTGATTTGGCGGATATTGTAATCTAAAGCCGTCAATTCTTCTTTGATTTCATCAGGTGGAGTTGAAGGGTGGAGGCCTCTTATCACTACTCTCAGTGCTCTCTCTTCATATAACTGATATGTGTGATATTCAACCTTTGATTCTGTTAAGTATTTCACATTTTTTCTGTATTTATCCGGAGAGTCCGGCATTAGTTTGGTGTCATTTGTTCTACTATGGCATATATATTTACCGTTGTCAATTATTTTATTGAGATGCTGACAGAATAAAGGGAAATGTTTAATGTTTCGAACAAATATTGGAGGTGTTTTCGGCTCTCTAGGGGTTGGTGCTGTTTCCATTGTATCTTGTGAAGATAATATCTGGTATGGGTTGGTGGTGAAAAACGGAGATTCGTCTGTTATTTGTGTTGAAGAACCATGTTGTGGATCATTAATGGTTTCAGTAAGTCTGTCAGGTGTTGATGGTGGTATTTTCCTATTGGAACGCCTTGGCCTTTACTTAACAGGTGAGCTTTGAGAGCTGCTATTGCCTAAACTTCTCGATCTTTTACTTTTCCTAGACATTATCATGTGGTAATATCTCATTTAAATAATCTGGCTGAAAAAGTAAAATAACTGGATGTTAAAATAATTACGTAGAACGGTGGAGCGGCAAGTGACGTGAACCTACCTCTCTGGCAGCCTTCCGGCTTCTGAGTGACTGCTTATAGATAACAATATAATAATTAACCTTTCAACTCAAATCTATTGTTGTTACCACTGTTCAGTAAACTTGATAAATAAGCGATTACTTACTTTGTTGTGTTCATTTGATGAGCGAATTGTTAATTGTTCAAATAACACTGTTTATAATCACTTCAGTTCACTAATTCACCGGTATTTTAATAATTTGTGGGAGACAAAGTAACAGGTGATTTGTAATAGATTAGCGCACGCGCAGAACTCAAAATAGAATGTAAGGATAATATTTTATAATAAAAAATGTTATCTTAACTTTGTATATACAAATTTTATATTTCTATATTTTTTTTATTTTTTTTGGCATTACAGATCTTCTGCCACCTAAACATTTCTGATCCATCACTGCCTGTCTTAAAATATTTCCTTCCAGTTATCTGCTCACAGCTGTATTTCATCCTTGTTTATTCTATTTATCCATTTGCTTTTTGGCCTTCCATTTAGTATTTTGCCGTCATTTGAGGCATTCTTATTCAGCAGTGGTGCAACAATTGGCGCATCAAATTAATCAAAATGTAAACATGTCACTTTCACCCTCCAACCTAGATCCTAGATAAAAGACTGAATTGGAATCCAAATACAAACCTTAAAAGACACAAAGTAAACTGACGATTCGACCAGGTATACAGATTATTAAACAGAACATCTCATCTTACAATTAAAAACAAATTATTAATCTATAAGAACGTTCGAAACCTACCTGGACCTACAGACTTGAACTGTGGGGGACAACTAAATTTTCCGTAAACAAATTTTAAAATAATTCCGTAAAAATTGCTTTAGAATCTGCATAATTTAGTTAGATTTTACAACATTTTAAATAGTCCTTACAGTGATACACAGCGTTGATTAGGTTAGAATAAAAAGTGTTTTTTACAAAATTAAATTTAATTTAAAATTTTAAGTAAAGTAAATCTTTCTAAGTTATCTTCTTTTCATTTTTTTTTTTATATGAATAGATAGTATTTTATTAAATCATTGGCCAATATTTAAATGCGGGATAACAATCGTATAAAATCCTTCCTCCCTCCTATAATCCTCCTCGACGATTAAAGCGATAGTGGCCCCGAGACCTTTAGTACATATTCTTTTGGAGTCCTGCCCTCTTTCAGTTTCCACTTGCTTCTCATACCAGTGAATTTAAATATTGTATATAATTGGTATGAATGTGTATAAGAAGATTACTTTTATTTATTTATGTATATTTTTTTATTAATATTAATATTTGCTTAAATATAAATGCTTATTAAACAAAATTTTTATTTAATTATATCATATATATATTCGTACAGCTTTGGGCACTGAACGATTTTCAAACATTTCTTGTCACATATTATTTACCACCTATCTATTTTTTTTTTGAATTATTGGTCAATATCATTTCGACAAAAGTTCATTTTTTTCCTAGTCAGGATTTATATTGGTGATAATTTTTGCTTTCTAAAAACAGAAAAAAACCTTTTGTTACTTTGTACATATTAAATAATTTTCGAATAAATAATAAAAAACTAATAACAATAATATTCATTTACTGATATTATATATTGATTTCATTCTTACTTTTTAATTAATTCATTTCTTAGGCAAAGTTTATATATTATTTTAAAAAACTATTTTTTACTAATAAAATTATTTATTTATTACTGTTTTCCTTGTTTATTATTAACTTTGTTATGTTAGCAATTATATATACATATATATATATATATATATATATATATATATATATATATATATATATATATATGAGTAACTTTAGAAAAGATTCTGAAAATAATTATTTATTTTTATTATTGTTAAAACGGCGATTTTATTTTTTATCCAAGTTAAGATTAATTTCTTTCCTAATTGTATACCTCAAGGAATTTTAATCTGTCTTCGATTGGTTTAATCAGTAAAAATGAAAAAAACCATGAATTTTTATTTTATTTTATATCTATTTTATTTTATCATAAATTCTAAAATATATGTTTTCATGAAGGTAAATATAATATATATGTATTCGGTGTCTATCACAGTTTATTTCTTACGTTTCATATTTACATGCGAGCACCATGTCATCCTTTTGTCAAATGTAAGTCCAAGCTAAAATACCTTATGTTTGAGGAATTTGGTTGTTGGTAATATAAACAGGATGGCGGGTATTTCTTTGAATATTAAATGCTTTATGTTTGGATCTGTCGTGATTAATTCCAATTTTTCATTGTTTGAACCAAGCTTGTAATTCAAGTAAGTGATATTGTGAAATTACTGAGATCTATGTAGTCCTCTAAATACTGACCTCCAATTTTCAGTTGATCAAAATATATCGACTATGTACCAACGTTATTATACAAATTTAAACAAACATTACCATGTGGTACAATTAGATTTCCAAATAACACAAAAAGTATACACATTTTCTTAATATTTATTTAGAAATTTACGAAATTTACTAAAATAAAATAAAAAAATTGTTGAAATCGAACAATTAGGTGCAAATATATGTGCTATGTGTTAAAAAAATTATTTCTTTTTTTGAATTTTTAAAAAAGGTTACATTAACTGAAATAATGTTTTCTATTTTTCTTTGAAAATTGCTAATAATGAAATAAAAATTATTTAGTCCAATATTATATATATTAGGAATCACATTTTATTTACTTTTTCCTTATGTCACAAGGAAAGTAATATTACTTTCGATGTATAATAATACATTGTGTAATAATTGCAGCGTTTTTTTAATTGTTATTAAATTTATGTATTACCAACTGTTAAAAAATTTAATAGCATAAGTATAAGTTTAGAATTTTTTCTATTATATCAAAATCAATAAAAGATAAATCCTTTAGAACCACTTTAGTTTTATTAAGACAATTGGTATTAAAATTGTTTATGTTTGAAAAATCAATAATTATTATCAAGAAGATGTCTCACTAGAGGACCTCAGACCTTAAAGCAGATAAGAGTTGTCTGTAGTTATTTAGAACTATTACTGGTGTTTGTTGTTGATGGTATTTCTAACTATTTAGAATTATATCTATAGGGTTTAATTCCCTCCAAACTACATTTACGTAAAATGTATCTATGCCATGATTACATTTTTTTTTCTTCCTGTAAAATTTTTATTTTATTTATAATAAAACATTTCAAAAACTTATTCCATCAAAGAATAAATTCAATTTAAGTAAAACCGTATATTTTATGAGCATTTTAGTTGACAGAATGACGAACTCCAATTTCAAGTTTTTTGTTATTAATTTTAGTTATAAAATTTATATCTTCATTCACTGTTCTATATTTCAACACAGCTATCGCCTACAATCAACTTACTCACTGTCTGTACACATATATATTTTCCTGCCACTTAGAGTTAGTCATTCTATTAACTGAAAGAATGAAATTGTCGGCTCCATTATAAAATTAATAACATTAACATAAAATTTGATGAATAGCTCCATCTAATCGTAATTTACCATGTTTTTATTTATGAAAATTCTCGAAATTGGTAGTTTCAAATTTAGAGATCTTCAAATTGTGTCAGTTAAATTAGGTACTAAATACTCAAGAATCTATTTCATTATGAATCTTAAACTAATTTGATCACGAAATTGCGGGAAAATACCAAACGGCAAAATATTCAAGGACTCAATTGTTCTATTAATTTAATTTTTAATAATATCCATGGTTTGATAGATTTCTTCTAATTTAAATGTGGAATCTGAACGAGATAATCTATAGTTTTACATATCGTTTTAAAAATATTTAAAGTATAATTGTCCAATTTATTAAAAAAATCATCCACTGTCATCAAATGTATTCTCGTAAAAGTATAATATAAATTATTTATTATAATATCGTTTTTATATTATTTACTTTTGTTTTACTGGGGAAGGAGAGAGAGGGCAATATAAAATTATGTGTTATTACCGCCTCTGTTAGCATGACCCAGGGAGAAAAAAAAAATGTATTTTTCAAAATAATTAGAATTTTTTTAAACAACTATAACAACAACTTATGACCGTAGTTTCTAAATGAATTTGAATTATATATTTTTAATAAATCGAAATTTGTTTTTTCTCTGATTATTGTGAGTTAAAATTTTAATGATTTTGAAATTCGATCAAAAACAAAAAATCATATTTATATAGCATACAGATTGTAAAGTACTGAATTATTCTTATAATGTTCAATAAGTCATTGTGAAATTAAAATTTTATGAATTGTTAAAGGGTAATAGTCGACTGTTCTATTATGAATTTTTAACACCTTTCAATTTTTTTTGAATTGATATTATTTAATACCAACAATATTTAGCGATTAATTAATAGTTTATCAACTTCTTAAAAGATTTTAGCAAAGAATTAAAACAACCATAGGAAATAGTGACCATTTTAATATAAAACTAATTATGAAACATCTCAATTGCGCTAGTAATTAAACTCTAAATAATATAATTTGTTTAATAATTAACTGTTTTGTAGAATAGGTTACTAATTTGATTTTCTTTGTTAATCATGTTTTAAATTGTTAAGGTTTATAAAATCGTTTATTACAATAAAAAAAAGAAAGTAAAAGAGCATCATAGTACAAGTAAATTATTTCAATGAGATAATGTAAAATATGTATATAATATATTGATATTAAAAATATATATACAAAAGCACAACATGAAGTTTATTGAGTTTTACTGTTTATTATATTTTACATTGATATGGGAGAGGAATTTGAAATTGTTATTAATATTTGTAATGGTTGTTAAATATTACCGCCTCTGTTAGCATTACCCAGGGAGCACCGCGAATACATTCCCCAAAAAATGTATTCAACATAATAATCAATTATTATGTAGAATGAAAAATAAATATATAGTGAGAGATCTTTACCAATCCCTCAAACTAAATAAAACAATAATCATCCTTCAGATGAGTCTTAAGGTGACGGTGATAACGGAAGCCACGATGGCACCGTTCGCAGCTATATGGCATTCTGGCGTTATGGCAATTAATATGGTTTTTCAAGCTACGATGGTTAGCGTAGCTTTTGCCGCATTCCTGACAAACATGAACCTTCTTGCTCGGCTCTGCCGCGTGCCTCCTCGCAGCGAAGTCGAAGGGGGTGGGGTTCGCCCCCCAACATCCTCCTTGGAGGTGTGCGAACCTGCACGAAGGCCTCTCCAATTTTCTTTGTTCTTCAATAATTGCTCGTGGCAATTCATCACCTTCGTCAACAATTGAAGGGTTATATTAATTTCATTCTTATCTAGGATAGTTACATCAACAAAATTGTGGCAAAACCTCAAGAGGGTGTTACAACATAGAAAACTACAATTCTGAATGAAAAAATGTTTTTCAAAACTAATTTGTATGTTTTTTAAAGAAATATAACAACCATTTATGAATATGGTAGAATTTCTAAATCAATTCGAATTTTACATTTTTAAAAAATCGAAATTCGTTTTTTCTTTGACTATCGTTAGTTAAAAATTTTAATGATATTGAAATTCGATTAACAAAAAAAAATAATATTCATATAGCATGGGGTGGAATACCAGTGTGGAGGTACGTGTGGTTGACTAAGCTACGTCGGTTCGCGTAGCACTTGCCGCACACAAGTGCATCTTCTCCTTCGCCTCCTCTCTCCTCTCCATCCGTTGGCGAACTTCAGCGTGGACTGCAATTCAAGAGTTGTATTGATTTCAAAGAATAATAAAAGAATGATAAAAAAAATAAATCAATGTGTAAATGACATACATATCTCCAGGTAGCACGATATTGAATATACCTCGCGGAGCCAATCGAACTCCCCTGAATCTAGCAGAGCCAGCAGCTCTTCACTACTCGGGAAGTTGGCCATGATAGAAGATATTTTCTAGAAAAGTGAACCTTCTAACACGGAGACTCAGGAGGGACTGACCATCTTCAGGTACGTTGGTCAGGTACCGAACTCAAAAACGAGTGGGGGTAATAGCATCCAAACTGACCACAAATTAAAAATAAATCATTTCATCATAAATCATTACATTGGAATTAAAGTCGATTACTGCCTATCACTTTACTATACATATATAATTATATAACTCCCCTGCATCTAACAACAAATAAAAACAATTATAAAATAGCAATGTCTTATTGTAAAATTTCCTAGTTTCTTTTGCCGCATACTCCTCTTGTTTATCTTTTATGATTTTGCTTTCCGATTCCCGCTTTTTCTTTAGACAAATTTCTTCGACTCTTTTTTTTTTTGTATTATGTAAATTTCCATTGTCGCTCTAGTTGTCCTCTTTAAATATTTGGCTCTCGCGTCATTCCTCTCTCCAATTGCTTGTAAACATTCTTCATCAAACCATTCGTTTCTTTCTTTCCTGAGTTTACATCCTAGCACTTCCAAAGCAACCTCATTCAACACCGTCCTTATTCTCCGCCATCGCTCATCAACTGTATGCTCTTTTACATTGCTTTCATTTAATCTTTGAGTGACCTTTCTTTCAAATGTTCCAATTCCTTAATGGCTATCCTTAACTCTAGAAAAAGCATGCAGTATAAATATATATATAAAATTATATTATATAAGTATAAATAAATTTTTTTATGTATATATTAACCTTATAATCTATATAAAATACCAAAACTATAAAAGATTTAAGGGTTACGCAAAGGGTGATCTCTCAAGCTACGCTGGTTAGCGTAGCTTTTGCCGCGTTCCCGATACTCGTGAATCTTCTTTCTCGGCTCTGCCGCGTGCATCCTCGCAGCGAAATCGATGGGGGTAGGATTCGCCCCCCAACCTCCTCCTTGGATGTGTGCAAACCTGCACGCCATCCTCTCCAAGTTTCCTTCTTCTTCGACTCTGCCAAGGACTTCCTTCAGAGGAATCGAAGGGAGTGGGGTTCGTCCCCCAACATCCTCCTTGGAGATGTGCAAACCTGCACGAAGGCCTCTCCAAGTTTTCTCCTCCTTCAAAAATTCTGCGTGGCAATTCTTTACCGTCATCTACGACTCCACAGTTATATTAATTTCGAAAAATATATTTACAATAAAGTTAACTAATCATTGATAACGTTAATTATCATTCGTTACCTTATGATTACTGGTTGCGCAACTTTTACCAGACACATCCCACACGTAGAGTTTACGCTCCACCACAGTAAAAATAATAAATAAAAAAAATTCATTGAAATATTCATATAATCACCAATTATAATTGAAAAGAAGCATTTATTAAAAACTTCAGTTTGAATACAAATTGTTTTTTTATTAAACCCCTCATCCGTTAGCTATTAGGCCATTCAGCTCGGTTTGAATAATATATGAAATGCTACAACAATACATAATTATCGTTTTCTCAACTGCTTATCATAGCCACCGAGAATATCGTTCAGTCCTGTGGTACACCTTTAACATTGAGAGGAACCGAAAAGAGCGATTGTACCTGCACACAGGCCGTGGTGTCGGAGTCTGCGCTGTTAGCTTTTACCATTTTCCTCGCACAGGTAGATATTCTACTTTTATGCTACGACTTGTTCGCATCTGTCAAATTAATTGTGTACTGAACATCCTCCTTTGATACTTATTTGAGCTATGCTTGCCACACCCTCAAACTCGGCCAACATTAAAGTTCTTATCTCTGAAGCTTCTTTGATTGCCGGTGATACGAAAACCGCATCTATAAGCCAGGTTTCCTATGAGCAAATAGCTGTAGTTTCGCCGGCATTATCTTAAATTAAAGCTAAATATTATCATATATAAACTTATAAATTACTTACATATATACTGGGACAAAGGTATGCTGATATTTCTAAATCTTCATGAGCTGTTACCTGATATCTGCCATGGTGGTGGAGAACAAGCTAAACTAAACAACATAGAAAATATATCAAGTTAGAAATTACTTATATATCTCCATGAAGCTCTACGTAATTACGTTAATGTCATTAAGCCAGCTGCATCAAATGATTACAACAAGTCATCGTAAGTCGGGATTTCTTCTGTTACTGCTAAAGGTGAATTCTTAAGGATATTGGTACATGTACTTCTCGGAGCCATTCGAACTCCCATGCGTCTAACAGAGCCTCTTCAAAACTTGAGTAGTCGGCCATCCTGATAGTAGATCTTTTTTCAAAGATCTTTCCCATATATATAATAGTTGAAAACAAAATAAAATGTTTAAATATATATAAAATGAGATACAAAATATATATATCAGTTAAATGTAGGAGAATTTGATGGGCTTCAATAAGTTCCACCAATATACTTCAACATGGAGATATGTAAGTGATTTACACATTGATATATTTTGGTTTGTTATTTTTAATAATCAACCATTTGATCGACCAAAAAATTCAAAAAACTTAATCCTCTCTCAAAATTTGAGATTTCACGTTTCAGGATGCGTAGAATTCGAAAAACGAATAAAAATTGTTTTGACCGAAACTACTGGACCGATTTTTTTCAAATTTTGATATAAAATCGGAGGTCCCTGATTATGATACTCCTTCATCGATATTATTATCTGCTTTTTACTTTAAAAATGGCGGCCGAAAAACCTGCGTTGATTTACACTGTAGTGGCTAAACGAATGTAGCGATCTCAATGAAACTTCGCTTAAGTCATTTTCTCTACGCCCTTCAATTTTATCTATATCACATACTTTAACGAAAAGAAGCTGGAAAAAAAGTTACGAGAGATGGTAAAATTTAATTCCGAATAACTCAAAAAGTATATATTTATATATATATTTAAAAAAAGAGTAAATGATAAAAGTAATAAAATGATTTTGTTTCTTATTTGTTACATCAATGAGTAAATAACTTACATATCTCCATGTAGAAGGATATTGGTATTATTCTATTTTATTTATTTATTTGGTATTTATACATATTTTATACAGTACACAGCGCAACAAAATTCTTACAGCTTTCTCAATTTCTAATTTAAGCCAGCAGTAAGCAGCAATTTAAGCAGCTCCTCACAAGTCGCGTAATCGGCCATTTATAGTAGAACTTTTCTAAAACAGATTGTTCCTTCCTATTCACAGACTCAAGAGGGTCCGACCATCTTCAGGTACCGTCAGGATAGGTCAGGTACAGAACTCAAAAAGGAGTGGGGGTAATAGTATCCAAAGATGCCAACAATTAGAAATGAATCATAAATTACATTGGAATTGAAGTCAATTTCTTTCTTTCACTTTACTATAAATATATAGTTATATAACTTTACTATATATTAAACGTCTCTAATAATTATTATAATGAAAAAATATATCAATGTATAAAGGACTTACATATCTCCATGTAGAAGGATATTAGTGGAACGTCTTGAAGCCAGAACTTTAAAAGGGTACTAGTATCCAAAAAGGCCAGGAGGTAAATATTTATCATACATTATATTCGAATTGAATTAGCTGACTGCCTATAAATTTACTATGAATATATATTTATATGCGTCTAACAGAGCCAGCAGCTCTTTATTACTCGAGTATCGGCCATCCTGATAGTAGATCTTTTCTAAAAGAGAGAACCTTCTTACTCACAGACTCAAGAGGGACTGACCATCTTCAGATATCATCAGGATAGGAGTGGTGTAACTGTAGTGAGGTAACTCAAAAAGGAGTGGGGGTATTAGTATCCAAAATGGCTACAAAATAAAAATGTATTATAAATAACATTCGTACTTATGGGTAGGATGTTTATTTTGAGGATGTAGTTTTGAAATATAGTTAATAACCAGTTTTTTCCTTCGAAACAAAACAGGGGGTATACTGGCCTCATAATAGAGAATGAGAATGGTGCTTGTTCGAAATGTGCCAGTCACGATTCTAATGCCTGTATGATGGACTGCATCAAGTTTATTCAGAGTCCGATGGCGGGCATAACCGTATACACAGCACCCATAATCTAATTTGGAGTTTATCAAAGCGCGATATAGTTTTAGTAACTTAATTCTGTCTGATCCTGAGTTATTGTTAGTTAGGTATCTTAATGAAGCTAATCTTCTTGTGGTATCTGTTTGTATGTGGGATTCCCATGTCACTTTTTGGTCAAGTCATAAGCATGAATCTATTATATAATAAATAAATATAATAAATTATCTGCAGGCTTTTTTTTTCTAGGAAGCTACAATTTATAATTTTAAGGATAATGCAATTAAACTACCATTTTTATCTTTAATCTATTTTAATCATATCTGACGTTTCGGTATAATTTTCTCAGTCATCTAATAATTATTTAAATCTAAATAAAAATTATACATTCATATTTTAGAAAATCCTCCACCCAACAGAAAACATGCAACTTAATTTCTATTAATTATATTATAACTTATAACATTAATCAAATATAAAATAGCAATATCTTATTGTAAAATTTTCTAGTTTCTTTTGCCGCATACTCCTCTTGCATATCTTTTATGATTTTGCATTGCGTTTTGAAGATTCTTCATCAAACCATTCGTTTCCTTCTTTCCTCTGTTTACACCCTAGGACTTCCACAGCAACCTCACTCAACAACGTCCTTACAATGCAAATCGATAACTCTAGAATAAGCATGCAGTGTAAATATATATAAAAATAAAATAAATATCCTATATAAGTATAAATAAATTTCTTTATATATATATACACCTTATAATCTATATAAAATAAACTATAAAAAATTTAAAGGTTACTCACCTTTTTATCATACTTTAAAACAGTATGGTTCTCTCTTCTGATGTTCCTTAGGCCGACGATGAATCCTAAAGTCTCGATAGAATCGCTCGCAGCGATAGGGTGAAATACCAGTGTGGAGGTAGGTGTGGTTCACTAAGCTACGTCGGTTTGCGTAGCCCTTTTCTCACAAGTCGCATCTGTGCGCCTCCTTTCGCCTCTCCAGGAGGCGCCTAAAACAGAAATCATCCTTAAGATGAATTTTGAGGTGCCGATGATACCGGAAGCCACGATGGCACCTTTGGCATCTATACGACATGCTTCCGGTATGGCAGTAAAGGTGATCTCTCAAGCCACGCTGGTTAGCGTAGCTTTTGCCGCATTTCCGACACTCGTGAATCTTTTTTCTCCTCGAAGGATGTATCTGGACCTGCACGAAGGCCTCTCCAAGTTTTCTCCTTCTTCAATGATTGCTCGTTTATCGCTTGTTATATTAATTCAAAAAATATATTTATAATAAAGGTAACTAATCATTGATAACGTTAATTGTCAATCATTACTATACAATTACTAGTTCACGTAACTTTTCCCAGACACCTCCCACACATAAAGATTCGCCTTAGGCTCTACCACAGTAAAAATAATAATAAAAAATTATTATATTGAAATATTTATATAACCATCAATTATAATTGAAAAGAAGCATATAGGAAAAACATAAGCTTGAATAATATATAAAAAACTACAACAATAGATAATTATCATTTTCTCAACTGCTTGTCATAGCCAGCGAGAATATCGTTCAGTCCTGTGGGACACCTTTAATTCTGAGTGAAACTGAACTAAGCCATTGTACCTGCACACAATTCGTCGTATCGGAGACTGCGCTGTTAGCTTTTACCATTTACCTCGCACAAGTAGATCTGTCAAATTAATTTTGTACTGAACATCCTCCTTTGATACTTATTTGAGGCGTGCTTGCCACACTCTCAAACTCGACCGACATTAAAGTTCTTCTCTCTGAATCTCCAATAATTGCCGGTGATACGAAAACCGCATCTATAAAGCAGCTTCCCAATGTGCAGATAGCCGGCTTTATCTTAAATTAAAGTTAAATATTACCATATATAAAAGTATAAATCATTTAAAAATATATTAGGACAAAGGTGTGCTGATATTTCTAAATCTTCATGAGCTTATACCTGATATCTGCCATGGTGGTAGAGAACAAGATAAACTAAACAACATAAAAAATATATCAAGTTAGAAATTACTTATATATCTCCATGAAGCTCTACGTAATTACGATTTTTTTTTTAGAGCCAGCTGCATCAAATGATTCCAACAAGTCATCGTAAGTCGGGATACCTTCTGTTACTGCTAAAGGTGAATTCTTCTGCATAGACTGCAGAGGATATTGCACTCTTCAGGCACGTTGTCCTGACCACCCGGAAATTTTAAAATATCCAGGTCTCGAAGCGAGTCTTATTTCGCCCAATCTTATTCAATCAACAAGTCTTTACACGCGTGGGAGCTATAATCCGCCATGCTTGAACGTTTGTTGTCGTAGCACTGGCACTTCAAACAGTGCCAGTAGCTCTTCATAAGTCGAGTATCTGGTATCGGCCATAGTGATAGACGAAAAGCTATGTTCATTCGAATCATTTAACGTTAAAAAAAATTTGTACTAAACTGAAAAACATAAAAAATATGTTAAGGGATAAATTACTTACAGATCTCGAAGTATTTGCTAATTGGAGTGTCAATATACATGTAAAGGACCAGCCTAGAAGGTGCACTGCAGCGACGGTGGCGCAGTCTGCACTAAAACTATTAGTAGAAGAGAAAAACGGGCGACTGAAAACAGAAGAAGATGAATTATCCACCCTCTTCAAGACTACCATTCATACTCTGTTCTGCCATGGGAAGAGGTATGGAGTAGAACACTGATGCTTACCGGATCCATAGATGTGAGGAAGTATAGCAACCGGCCGACCACCGATACCGACCACCGTACCTCAGCCACATCAAGTAAAATATTGTAAACCTTTATGCATCTTCTGTACCATATCATAGAAAAAATGATGGTATATCCAAATTCAAAAAGGAGTGGGGCTAATACTATCCAAAGTGGCCACAAGGTTAAAACGTATCATAAAAAAATCAGCTGGATACGTCAGTATCATAAGGGGTGTGCTAGGGACGATGAAGATTTCATGTCAGTTGTGGTTTAGTTTTGGAAATTAAACAACTTGAACAACTAGAAGTGTATAGGAGACTTTCAGACGGTTTAGATGTAGAATATTACTGCGTACTAAAAACAGCATGATGTGTTTATTCACATCATAAATAGAATTTTTTTTTTTTTTTTTATTTAGAAAGAATATATTTTGCCTCAATTAAGGCCATTGAGTATTTAGGATGAATGAAATACAAACATACCATATATACAATAAAAGAAAAACAAGATTATAACAAAATAAAATAAAACTTGGAGTAACAGAATAAATTGATCATGATACAACATTAAATATATAAAAACACATTCATACTTATTTACAATATTTACAGTCAGCCGAGGGAACACCGAGTCGGGCCTTTTTCCCCCACGTGTGGAGGTTTCTAAGAGATGCCTTCTCTCTCAGCCGCATCACTGGGATGGGAATCCAGTGGAGACTAAGTGAGGGCACTAAAGCCACATACGCTCATGACTTGAGTGGAGAAGCTGGCCATCACCAGGAATCCAATGACGTCTTTACAAAACATTTTTGTATTTATCCGGAGAGTCCGGCATTAGTTTGGTGTCATTTGTTCTACTATGGCATACGTATTTACCGTTGTCAATTATTTTATTGAGATGCTGACAGAATAAATCGAAATGTTTAATGTTTCGAACAAATATTGGAGGTGTTTTTGGCTCTCTAGGGGTTGGTGCTGTTTCCATTGTATCTTGGGAAGATAATATCTGGTATGGGTTGGTGGTGAAAAACGGAGATTCGTCTGTGGTTCAGTAAGTCTGTTAGGTGTTGATGGTGGTATTTTCCTATGAGCTTGAGCTCGTGGTGAGCTTTGAGAGCTTTTATTGCCTAAACTTCTCGATCTTTTACTTTGCCTAGACATTATCATGTGATAATATCTCATTTAAATAATCTGGCTGAAAAAGTAAAATAGCTCGATGTTAAAATAATTACGTAGAACGGTGGAGCGGCAAGTGACGTGAACCTACCTCTCTGGCAGCCTTCCGGCTACTGAGTGAGGAGGGGAGACTGCTTATAGATAACAATATAATGATTATCATCTTCACCTAAATCTATTGTTGTAACCACTGTTACAACCAGTAAACTTGATAAATAAGCGATTACTCACTCTGTTGTGTTCATTTGATGAATTGCGAATTGTTAACTGTTCAAATAACACAGTTTATAATCACTTCAGTTCACTAATTCACCGGTATTTTAATATTTTGTGAGAGACGAAGTAACAGGTGATTTGTAATAGATTAGCGCACGCGCAGAACTCAAAATAGAATGTAAGGATAATATTTTATAATAAAAAATGTTATCTTAACTTTGTATATACAAATTTTATATTTCTATAATTTTTTTATTTTTTTTGGCATTACAGATCTTCTGCCACCTAAACATTTCTGATCCATCGCTGCTTGTCTTATAACATTTCCTTCCAGTTATCTGCTCACAGCTGTATTTTATCCTTGTTTATTCTATTTATCCATTTGCTTTTTGGCCTTCCATTTAGTATTTTGCCGTCTATTGAGGCATTCTTATTCAGCAGTGGTGCAACAATTGGCGCATCAAATTAATCAAAATGTAAACATGTCACTTTCACCCTCCAACCTAGATCCTAAATAAAAGACTGAATTGGAATCCACATACAAGCCCTCAAACATTCGATGGAACTACGAAAAGGCAGATTGGGAAATTTTTAGCAAATTAATAACTGAAGAATTACAGGCAACACCAACTTATAGAAAAATAGATGAAAAGGTGGATTTTTTTAGTGAGCTAATTCTGAAAGTAGCAACAACAGTTCCTACTATTAAAAACAACACCAAACACCAAAGCGTACCCTGGTGGAATAGACAATGTAGTGATGCTATTAGAGCAAAGAAACAGGCTCTGAATCGGTTCAGAAAAACTAGAACTTTACAAGATGCAATAACATTCAAAAGACTAAGATCGATAGCTAATAGAATTATCAAATATAGCAAAAAAGAATCTTGGAAACAGTTTGTGTCATCGCTTAATAATCTGACTCCAGTGACCGAAATATGGAATAAGATACGAACCCTCAGAGGAATCGGGAAACGGCAGCGAATTACTGGATTAGAAGTCAATGGAGAAATTATAACCGATCCTATAGATATTGCTGAAGGTTTAGCAAAGTATTTCAAGGAAGTGTCTACTTCGAACAATGATCACACCCATAATTATATCCCAGGAGTGCATGAAAGGAACAGTTCAGTACCAACCGAATTTAAAGGATGTAAAGAACCGTTTCGGATGCAAGAACTAAATTCTGCCTTACAGAAATGCATTGGAAAGTCAGCCCCTGGTTTAGATGGAGTTACTGGCGAATTCTTGAAAAAATTGCCTGAAGATGGTAAACTGCACCTTTTAGACATCTACAATGAAATATGGAATACCGGTGAATTCCCCTCCTGTTGGAAGCAATCAATCATCGTACCTATCCAAAAAAAAGAAGACAGTATCCAACCAAATGATTACAGGCCCATCTCACTAATATCATGCATTTCAAAAACTCTAGAAAGGATGATAAACACCAGACTTATCGATACGCTGGAAAGAAGCAATGCCCTCTCTCCACAACAGTTCGGTTTCAGATCATACCGCTCAACAACTGACCCCCTGCTGTCATTAAGTTTAGAAGCCGAAGAAGCTTTTTTAAACAAAGAACACCTAATTGCAGTATTCTTAGACCTAGAAAAGGCTTACGATAGAATGACAAGAGGTCGTGTATTAAGAATCTTGGCAGGGTTGGGTATTGGAGAGAATATGTGGACATACATCAAAAACTTTTTGACTGGCAGAAAATTTTGTGTAAGAGTAGGAAACACTTTCTCCTCCAGTCATTCCTTGGAAAGCGGTACTCCACAAGGTTCACCCCTCAGCTCGACACTCTTCCTCTTGGCAATTAACGGCATCACATCCGCTATTCAGAGCCCCACTAAATGTTTGCTATTCGCTGAAGATATCAGCTAAGAAGTCCAAAAGTATCCATTTTTGCAGACAACGAAAATGTCTTATAGACCCTCAAATAAAATTAGGAGACTCCATTATCGAGTATGTAGAAAACTATACATACTTGGGAATGATACTTGATAAGAAGCTGACGTGGGTTCATCATATAAAACAGTTAAGAGACGAATGTTCAAAAAGACTAGGACTTCTTAAATGCATTGCTAATTCAAGCTGGGGAGCCGATAGAACGACACTCATCAAAATATATCATAGTGTGATTCGAAGTAAAATTGAATATGGAGCCAAATATATGGAACAGGTCGCAAAACGTTGCTAAAAATACCTGATTCCATCCACAATTCGGCTCTTAGAATCTGCACAGGAGCTTTCCGAACTTCTCCAGTCGAAAGTATATATGCCGAATCCGGAGAACTTTCATTAGAGATGAGACGAACATATTTATCTATAAAATATGTCTCCAAATTAAAATCACGTCCACAACACCCCTTGAATTCAAAACTATTTGATGGAGGACCTAGTAGGCGAGGGCTTAAGGAGATAGAGGGAAGCACATTCAAACAAATAATTGATAAAACGCTGAATAATGTGAACATGGATTTGAACTCAATTAGACCCATCCCTAACCTCAAAATACCTAACTGGAAGAACAGTAAACCGACTATAGATCTGTCAATGACAAGACAAAACAAAGAATACCCACTGAAAATTCAAAATTACTTTTTTGAATTATTGGAGAAATATAAAGGTTTTAACGTGATATATACCGATGCCTCCAAAATGGAAAATAGTGTTGGCTGCGCTGTATATATTAATAACAACCAACACCAACTTCTGTTTAGCTTACCAGAAGAGAGCTCCATATTTACCGGAGAAGCTACTGCGATCATGAAGGCCCTCCATTGGATATCAAATTCAAATGACAATTAATGGATGATAGCATCAGACTCCAAAAGCGTCCTAGCAGCAATGGGTAACCCATGGCCAAGCAATTCAATAATAATTGATATATTGAATCTATGGTGGGAATTAAATGAAAGAACGGTCAGAGTGATATTTGTCTGGGTTCCATCTCATAGCGGTATCTCAGTTAATGAAAGAGCAGACCATGCAGCTAACTTAGCAAGGAAGGGAGAGGCACCAACCATAATTTCTATAAATTATATCACAGTAGAAGACTGGGTACACGCAACAAAAAAGAAGTTGTTGGAAAATTGGGTAAATCGATGGAAAAATAGACAGTCAAAATTAGTGGAAATAAAAACAGACTGCAACAAGTGGGATAGTAGCACAAGAATATCCAGAAGAGAGGAATCAATATTGTGCAGAATACGAATAGGCCGCTGCCTGTTTACTCACGGATACCTTCTCAGAGGACTGGAACCACCCACGTGTCAAAAGTGTGACCATAAATCAAAGTCAATAAAACACCTGTTAGTGCAACGAATTCAACAACATTCGGCGAAAATTGAAAATACCAATGACAATGAAAGAAATATTAAGAGAAAACGAAGAAGGAGTCACAACCCTATTCCGGTACTTAATGGAGACGAATTATTACAATAGAATATAGAAAACTAGCCGCCAATGACCCTCTAGGGTAGAGGCGATTACAAATAAAAAAAAAAAAAAAAATTTATTACAACTTTGGGCACTGAACGATTTTCAAACATTTCTTGTCACATATTATTTACCACCTATCTATTTTTTTTTTAAATTATTGGTCAATATCATTTCGACAAAAGTTCTTTATTTTCCTAGTCAGAATTTATATTAGTGATAATTTTTTCTTTCTAAAAACAGAAAAATACGCTTATGTTACTTTGTACATGTAAAATAATTTTCGAATAAATAATAAAAAACTAATAACAATAATATTCATTTACTGATATTATATATTGATTTCATTCTTACTTTTTAATTAATTAATTTCTTAGGCAAAATGTATATATTATTTAAAAAACTATTTTTTACTAATAAAATTCTTTATTAATTTCTGTTTTCCTTGCTTATTATTAAATTTGTTATGTTAACAATTATGTATTATTAACAATTATGTTATATATATATATATATATATATATATATATATGTAACTTTACAAAAGATTCTGAAAATAATTATTTATTTTTATTATTGTTAAAACGGCGGTTTTATTTTTTATCCAAGTTAAGATTAATTTCTATCCTAATTGTATACCCCAAGGAATTTTAATCTGTCTTCGATTGGTTTAATCAGTAAAAATGGAAAAAAACATGAATTTTTATTTTATTTTATAACTATTTTATTTTATCATTAATTCTAAAATATATGTTTTCATGAAGGTAAATATAATATATATGTATTCGGTGTCTATCACAGTTTATTTCTTACATTTCATATTTACATGCGAGCACCATGTCATCCTTTTGTCAAATGTGAGTCCAAGCTAAAATACCTTATGTTTGAAGAATTTGGTTGTTGGTAATATAAACAGGATGGCGGGTATTTCTTTGAATATTAAATGCTTTATGTTTGGATCTGTCATGATTAATTCCAATTTTTCATTGTTTGAACCAAACTTGTAATTTAAGTAAGTGATATTGTGAAATTAGTGAGATCTATGTAGTCCTCTAAATACTGACCTCCAATTTTCAGTTGATCAAAATATATCGACTATGTACCAACGTTATTATACAAATTTAAACAAACATTACCATGTGGTAAAATTAGATTTCCAAATAACACAAAAAGTATACACATTTTCTTAATATTTATTTAGAAGTTTACGAAATTTACTAAAATAAAATAAAAAAATTGTTAAAATCGAACAATTAGGTGCAAAGATATGTGTTATGTGTGCAAAAATTATTTCTTTTTTTGAATTTTTGAAAAAGGTTACATTAACTGAAATAATGTTTTCTATTTTTCTTTGAAAATTGCTAATAATGAAATAAAAATTATTTAGTCCAATATTATATATATTAGGAATCCCATTTTATTTATTTTTTCCTTATGTCACAAGGAAAGTAATATTACTTTCGATGTATAATAATACATTGTGTAATAATTGCAGCGTTTTTTTAATTGTTATTAAATTTATGTATTATCAACTGTTAAAACCTTTAATAGCATAAGTATCAGTTTAGATTTTTTTTCTATTATATCAAAATAAATAAAAGATAAATCCTTTAGAACCACTTTAGTTTTATTAAGACAATTGGTATTAAAATTGTTTATGTTTGAAAAATCAATAATTATTATCAAGAAGATGTCTCACCAGAGGACCTCAGATCTTAAAGCAGATAAGAGTTGTCTGTAGTTATTTAGAACTATTACTGGTGTTTGTTGTTGATGCTATTTCTAACTATTTAGAATTATATCTATTATGTTTCATTTCCTCTGAAATACATTTACATAAAATGTATCTATGCCATGATTAAATTTTTTTTTCTTCCTGTAAAAGTTTTATTTTATTTATAATAAAACATTTCAGAAACTAATTTCATCAAGGAATAAATTTAATTAAGTAAAACCGCAGATTTTAAGAGCATTTCAGTTGACAAAATGACGAACTCCAATTTCAAGTTTTTTTGTTATTAATTTTAGTTATAAAATTTATATCTTTATTCACTGTTCTATATTTCAACACAGCGATCGCCTACAATCAACTTACTCACTGTATGTACACATATATATTTTCCTGAAACTAATATTACTAAAATAAATTTACCCAAAAATGTTAAATTTGGAGTTAGTCATTCTATTAACTGAAAGAGTGAAATTGTCGGCTCCTTTATAAAATTAACAACATTAACATAAAATTTGATGAATAGCTTCATCTAATCGTAATTTACCATGTTTTTATTTATGAAAATTCTCGAAATTGGTAGTTTTCAATTTGGAGATCTTCAAATTGTGTCAGTTAAATTAGGTACTAAATACTCAAGAATCCATTTCATTATGAATCTTAAGATAATTTGATCTTGAAATTGCGGGAAAATACCAAACGGCAAAATATTTTTGTAATCCACCTTATTTCTCGATTTTGTGATCAAATTATCTTTCAATACAAGTACAAAGCAGTTGAGTATTCTAGAGTTTTTAGTAATATCTAGTTAATTTAATAAATCGTGTGAGAAAACGTCTCATATTTCAGAATATTCCTAGTCTGTATCGCGGAGTAATGGAGGAGTATAAGACTGCCTTATTTTGACATGATTGATGATTGATCAATAAGGAGTCAATTGTTCTATTAATTTAATTTTTAATAATATCCATGGTTTGATAGATTTCTTCTAATTTAAATGTGGAATCTGAACGAGATAATTTATAGTTTTACATATCGTTTTAAAAATATTTAAAGTATAATTGTCCAATTTATTAAAAAATCATCTACTGTCATCAAATAGATTCTCGTAAAAGTATAATATAAATTATTTATTATAATATCGTTTTTATATTATTTACTTTTGTTTTACTGGGGAAGGAGAGAGAGGGCAATATAAAATTATGTGTTATTACCGCCTCTGTTAGCATGACCCAGGAAGAAAAAAAAAATGTATATTTCAAAATAATTAGAATTTTTTTTAACAACTATAACAACAATTTATGACCAAGTCGTAGTTCCTAAATGAATTTTTTTTTTTTGTCTATAAAATATGTATTTACGCCTGTCAACAATAAGTTGACAATCAGCAAATGTGATGGCGATAATGATATAATGACATGACAGGCATGGGGAAGGAAAGTACTCAGCAGTACCTCTTCCCTAACTTGTTCCAATTACTTAGGTTGCCTAAGGAAGGAGATCCCTCATCCAACGCCTTTTTAGTCTCCTGTTCTTGTTCTGAGGTATGTCAGTTGTGGCCATGTCTCTTATAAGTCTGTTATTATGTCCATTTAAATTTGTGTAAAATCGTTGATAGAAGGGTCGTTATATGTTGGTCAACTGTTGGAAAGTGGAGGTCAGTATGTAGAGTTTTGTTAGTCACGTACCAAGGTGCTTTTGTTATGAGTCGCAATAATTTTGATTGGAACGTGAACTAAATGAATTTGAATTATATATTTTTAATAAATCGAAATTTGTTTTTTCTTTGATTATTGTGAGTTAAAATTTTAAAGATTTTGAAATTCGATCAAAAATAAAAAATTATATTTATATAGCATAAAGATTGTAAAGTACTAAATTATTCTTATAATGTTCAATAAGTCATTGTGAAATTAAAATTTTATGAATTGTTAAAGGGTAATAGTCGACTGTTCTATTCTGAATATTTAACACCTTTCAAATTTTTTTGAATTGATGTTATTTAATACCAACAATATTTAGCGATTAATTAATAGTTTATCAACTTCTTAAAAGATTTTAGCAAAGAATTAAAACAACCATAGGAAATAGTGACTATTTTAATATAAAACTAATTATGAAACATCTCAATTGCGCTAATAATTAAATTGTAAATAATATAATTTGTTTAATAATTAACTGTTTTGTAGAATAGGTTACTAATTAGATTTTCTTTGTTATTCATGTTTTAAATTTTTAAGGTTTATAAAATCGTTTATTTCAATAAAAAAAAAAGTAAAAGAGCATCATAGTACAAGTAAATTATTTCAATGAGATAATGTAAAATATGTATATATTATATTGATATTAAAAATATATATACAAAAGCACAACATGACGATTATTGAGTTTTACTGTTTATTATATTTTACATTGATAAGGGAGAGGAATTTGAAATTGTTATTAATATTTGTAATAGTTGTTAAATATTACCGCCTCTGTTAGCATTACCCAGGGAGCACCGCGAATACATTCCCCAAAAAATGTATTCAACATTTTTCAAATCAATTTTTATGTAGAATGAAAAATAAATATATAGTGAGGGATCTTTACCAAACCCTAAACTAAATAAAACAATAATCATCCTTCAGATGAGTCTTAAGGTGACGATGATAACGGAAGCCACGATGGCACCGTTCGCAGTTATACGGCATGCTTCCGGTATGGCAATAAAGGTGGTTCCTCAAACTACGCTGGTTAGCGTAGCTTTTGCCGCATTCCTGACAAACATGAACCTTCTTGCTCGGCTCTGCCGCGTGCCTCCTCGCAGCGAAGTCGAAGGGGGTGGGGTTCGCCCCCCAACATCCTCCTTGGAGGTGTGCAAAAATACACGAAGGCCTCTCCAAGTTTCTTTGTTCTTCAATAATTGCTCGTGGCAATTCATCACCTTCGTCAACAATTGAAGAGTTATATTAATTTCATTCTTATCTAGGATAGTTACATCAACAAAATTGTGGCAAAACCTCAAGAGGGTGTTACAACATAGAAAACTACAATTCTGAATGAAAAAATGTTTTTCAAAACTAATTTGTATGTTTTTTAAAGAAATATAACAACCATTTATGAATATGGTAGAATTTCTAAATCAATTCGAATTTTACATTTTTAAAAAATCGAAATTCGTTTTTTCTTTGACTATCGTTAGTTAAAAATTTTAATGATATTGAAATTCGATTAACGAATAAAAAAATAATATTCATATAGCATGGGGTGGAATACCAGTGTGGAGGTACGTGTGGTTGACTAAGCTACGTCGGTTCGCGTAGCACTTGCCGCACACGTCGCATCTGTGCAACTTCTCCTTCGCCGCCTCTCGCCTCTCCATCCGTTGGCGAACTTCAGCGTACTGCAATTCAAGAGTTGTATTGATTTTAAAGAATAATAAAAGAATGATAAAAAAAATAAATCAATGTGTAAATGACATACATATCTCCAGGTAACAGGATATTGGCGGAACCTCGCGGAGCGAATCGAACTCCCCTGAGTCTAGCAGAGCCGGCAGCTCTTTACTACTCGGGAAGTTGGCCATGATAGAAGATATTTTCTTGAAAAGTGAACCTTCTAACACGGAGACTCAAGAGGAACTGACCATCTTCAGGTACGTTGGTCAGGTACAGAACTCAAAAAGGAGTGGGGGTAATAGCATCCAAACTGACCACAAATTAAAAATAAATCATAAATTACATTAGAATTAAAGTCGATTACTGCCTATCACTTTACTATACATATATAATTATATAACTCCTCTGCATCTAACTACAAATAAAAACAATTATAAAATAGCAATGTCTTATTGTAAAATTTCCTAGTTTATTTTGCCGCATACTCCTCTTGTTTATCTTTTATGATTTTGCTTTCCGATTCCCGCTTTTTCTTTAGACAAATTTCTTCGACTCTTTTTTTTTGTATTATGTAAATTTCCATTGTCGCTCTAGTTGTCCTCTTTAAATATTTGGCTCTCGGGTCATTCCTCTCTCCAATTGCTTGTAAACATTCTTCATCAAACCATTCGTTTCTTTCTTTCCTGAGTTTACACCCTAGCACTTCCACATCAACCTCACTCAACACCGTCCTTATTCTCCGCCATTGCTCATCAACTGTATGCTCTTTTACATTGCTTTCATTTAATCTTTGAGTGACCTTTCTTTCAAATGTTTCAATTCCTTAATGGCTATCCTTAACTCTAGAATAAGCATACAGTATAAATATATATATATATAATTATATTATATAAGTATAAATAAATTTCTTTATGTATATATTAAACTTATAATCTATATAAAATACGAAAACTATAAAAGATTTAAGGGTTACTCACCTTTTTACCTTATTATTACAGTAGGGTTCTCTCTTCTGGTGATTTTTAAGCAGGCGATGGAACCTAAAGCCACGATAGCATCGCTCGCAGCGATAGGGTGGAATACCAGTGTGGAGGTAGGTGTGGTTGAATAGGCTACTTCGGTTCGCGTAGCCCTTTTCGCACACGTCGCATCTGTGCACGTCCTTCGCCTCCTCTCGCCTCTCCAGGCGTTGCCGAACTTCACCGTGGACTGAAATTCAAGAGTTGTATTGATTTCAAAGGATATATTTTTCAAGAAATTTATAAGATCATTAGGAACGTGTAGCTTTAATTGGTGATGATTATAATCAAATAAAAGACATAAAAATCTATAAAATATATTTATAGATGGATGTATAGATGTATAGTCCTATATACATATTGAGGGACCTTTACCAATCCCTCAAACTAAATAAAACGGAAATCATCCTTAAGATGGATCTTGAGGTGCCTGTGATACGCGAAGCCTGAAATTTCCATTGTATTCATCTTACTCTCTCATTGACAAATTTCACAAACAAATTAATTAATTATTAAAACATTAAACAAAAACTGAGTGAAAATTAACTTTCATTGGAAAACCAGAAACTCAATTCTAAGTCAGCAATCATGAAACTATTTTTATTTTTCTTCTTAATATTCACCTTTAGAAAAAAAAACTTTAAATAAATGTAAATTATTTAATCTAAATTTAATAAACAAATTTTTTAATGTAGATTGAGTAAATATAAATTATTTAATGCAAATTTAATTAATATAAATTATTTAATGTAAATTTAATAAAAATAAATTATTTAATGTAAATTTAATAAATATAATTTATTTATATTGCTTATGACTGAATACCACAACTAGTGTTGCCCAAATGCGAGACCATGAGGTGTCTTGGTCTTGTGCAAGTCTCGCAACAGTCTTCCAGTTACCTATCAGCTTCTTATTATAGATATATTACTGTTATTTGTCAGACATGGGAAACCTAAGCCCAAATGAAAAATTGAGAGTTAAATTCCAAAGGATATTGGTTACACCAATTCTTTACATATGGTAACTAAATTTTTCAAGTTTTACTTTTACTACTATTTCAAGGTTGACTATTTTAACTTAATTTTTATTCATAAAAAGGATTTTTTTATCAATCTTGGGCTTGGTCTTACAAGTTAGGCAGGCCTTAGTCTTGATTTTGCAAAGTATAATACCAAGACTGATTTTGGACAACACTAACTATTATAAATCCACTACAATTAAAATTTTAAATAGTTCAAAATTTGATCCTCGATGTATAGATTCATTTCTGATCATTGATATAAAATATTTTTTATGAAATGGTTTACCTCTTACCATAATGTAGATATTTTATATTGCATCTCTTATTTTATTTATTTTTCATTACTTTTTTGGGAAATTAGAGATTGTTGGCTATAATATATTTTCAGTTTTATCACACAGGATTTACTAAGTAAAAATAACTAATAGTGAAACATAAAACTGTAAGGATAAAATACAATAAATTATGAATTGACTGAAGAACTATCCAATTTAACTTGAAAAAGAAAACATTTTTAATCAACAAAGGAATATAAAAAAAAAAAAAAAGATGAAACAGAATATTTATTTACAAAGAAATTTAAATTTATAAATGCTGCACATATACATTTACATATTTACTGCTAAAAACAGACATATGAGGGAAATTCTTTTTACTTATTGAATTTATCCTAAGTCTAAATACAATAAACCTCTTAAGAATACTATATTTAATATTGTGACAATTAAATATGTGTTCTTCATTAACAGAACTCATTTTTCTCTATAGAAAATCCTCTTAAATCACCTCTAACTGAGTTGATTTGGCTCATATAGGTTTCGAAATTGACTTAATCCTTTAATTTGTTACCTTATTTTATTAATTTTCCTTTGTAATTCAGTGGTTATGAGAGAAAAAGATTGAAATTAATTTTGAAACTTGATTATAGAAGATATTTTTATAGTTTGGGGCTATTAGCTGATACAATTTGTATTTTGAAGTCAGTGGTTTCAAGTATAAAATAGAAATTTGGTTTTCATTTATAGTTATTGTTACTCTCAATATTAAAAATATGAGTGTAGTTGATGATCCTTAAATCATAGTTTAATTGAGTATAGTTGATGATCCTTAAATGATAATCTTGACCTTAAATGATACTCATATTTTAATGATGAAAGTAACAATAACTATAAAGGAAAACAAAATTTCAATTTTATACTGAAAACTAATAACTTCAAGATAAAAATTGTTTTAGCTAATAGCCTCGAACTATAGACACTGTCTTCATTTAACCAAGTTTCAAACTTAATTTCCATCTTTTTCTTTCATTACCACTGAATTAAAAAGGAAAATTAATAAAATACAGTAAACAATTAAAGTATATTCACAATTTTAAGTCTACGAAGAAGAAACCAAACTTGTCACTTTAACTTTAAACACTAATATATATAGCTATTAAATAAAAAATACCTATTAATAAACTAAATCTATTACTAAAACAACACAATTAAACTTTCAAACAAAATATCACTAATAAAATATGAGTTTGTGAAGGTGAAACCTATCACTGAACATAAATAGGTTAACTATCACTTTAAACACTAAAACGTACAACTATTCAATAAAAACTACCTATTAGTAAACTAAATTTATTACTAAAACAACACAATAAAACTTTTAAATAAAATATAACTAATAAAATAAGTCTGTAAAGATGAAACCTATCACTGAACAATAAACCAAAACAATCACTGAAAACACTAAAACGTATAACTATTCAATAAAAACTACCTATTAATAAACTAAACCTATCACTTAAACAACAAAATTAAGCTTCTGAACTAAAATACTGCTAATAAAATATGAAATTTTAACAGTTTTGAGGTGCCTAAAGAGCAAGCAGATAGCAGGGGACGATCCATGATGGCCAACCAATCAGAAATCGAATCCATATGACCGCACTGTATTATTAAGCCACTGTACTGTAAGGCCTGTCGGCTTCCGGTATGACAGTAAAGCCGATTTCTCAAGCTATGCTGGTTAGCGTATCTTTTGCCGCATTCCTGGCACACGTGTATCTTCTGCTGCTCTGCCTCGTGCCTCGTGCCATCCTCTCCAAGTTTCCTTCTTCTTCGACTCTGCCAAGGACTTCCTTCAGAGGAATCGAAGGGAGTGGGGTTCGTCCCCCAACATCCTCCTTGGAGGTGTGCAAACCTGCACGAAGGCCTCTCCAAGTTTTCTCCTCCTTCAATAATTCTTCGTGGCAATTCTTTACCGTCATCTACGATTCCACAGTTATATTAATTTCGAAAAATATATTTGCAATAAAGTTAACTAATAATTGATAACGTTAATTATCATTCGTTACCTTATGATTCCTGGTTGCGCAACTTTTACCAGACACATCCCACACGTAGATTTTACGCTCCACCACAGTAAAAATAATAAATAAAAAAAAATCATTGAAATATTCATATAATCACCAAATATAATTGAAAAGAAGCATTTATTAAAAACGTAAGTTAGAATAAATTTTTTTTTTATTTTTTATTAAACCCCTCTTCCGTTAGCTATTAGGCCATTCAGCTCGGTTTGAATAATATATGAAATGCTACAACAATCGTTATCGTTTTCTCAACTGCTTATCATACCCACCGTGAATATCGTTCAGTCCTGTGGTACACCTTTAACATTGAGAGGAACCGAAAAGAGCGATTGTACTTGCACACAGGCCGTGGTATCGGAGACTGCGCTGTTAGCTTTTACCATTTTCCTCGCACAGGTAGATATTCTACTTTTATGCTACGACTTGTTCGCATCTGTCAAATTAATTGTGTACTGAACATCCTCCTTTGATACTTATTTGAGCTATGCTTGCCACACCCTCAAACTCGGCCGACATTAAAGTTCTTTTCTCTGAAGCTTCTTTAATTGCCGGTGATACGAAAATCACATCTATAAGCCAGGTTTCCTATGTGCAAATAGCTATAGTTTCGCCGGCTTTATCTTAAATTAAAGCTAAATATTATCAGATATAAACTTATAAATTACTTACATATATACTGGGACAAAGGTATGCTGATATTTCTAAATCTTCATGAGCTGATACCTGATATCTGCCATGGTGGTAGAGAACAAGATAAACTAAACAACATAAAAAATATATCAAGTTAGAAATTACTTATATATCTCCATGAAGCTCTACGTAATTACGTTAATGTCACTAAGCCAGCTGCATCAAATGATTCCAACAAGTCATCGTAAGTCGGGATTTCTTCTGTTACTGCTAAGGGTGAATTCTTCTGCATAGACTGCAGAGGATATTGCACTCTTCAGGCACGTTGTCCTGACCACCTGGACATTTTGATATCAGGATCTCGAAATGAGTCTTATTCCGCCCAATCCTATTCCATCAACAATTGTTTACACGTGTGGAAGCTATAATCAGCCATGCTTGAACCTTTGCTGTAGTTGTAAGTAACTTCCGTGCACTGGCTGATGAGGAAATCTTAAGATACGTTGGTACGGTTCAGACCTCAATAAAGAGTGGGGGTAATAGTATCAATATGTAGATATTCTACATATTCACAAATGACATACATACTGCAATTGACGAAAGAAAACTGACTGTATTAGTACTCCTGGACTTCTCCAAAGCATTCGACTCCTTAGACCATTCTATTCTCTTCAATAAATTAAAATCTCTATCCTTTTATAATAGTTCTATCCAATGGTTCCAGTCCTTTCTTTCTGACAGGACTCAAGCCGTTAGTACTCCGAATCAACCCTTATCTTCTTTCCTCTCTTTGTCTCATGGAGTAGCCCAGGGTTCAAGCATTTCTCCTATCCTTTTTAATTCTTACATCAATGACCTTCCTAGTTCAATCCATCATTGTTCATACCATCTATATGCTGATGACTCTCAAATTTATTTTTCCTTTCCGCCCAATGAGTTATTAGAAGCGTTTACGAATATTCAGAGAGACCTAGATAGGATATGTGCCTGGGCAAGCTTGAATAAATTAAAGTTGAATGCAACGAAAACTCAGGCCATTCTTATAGGTTCCAACTCCCTCCTTAGATCCATTTCCACCCATCCTTCCTTGAATATTAATGACCAACCAATATCCTTCACCTCCTCTGTAAAAAACTTAGGAATTACCATTGATCAAAACCTATCATGGAAACCCCATATTGCTCAAATCTTCAGAAGGTCAATTGGTACTCTTAAATTATTTCATCGTTCTCGTCAGCATCTCCCACAACCTATCCGCAGGCTCCTCGTTTCCTCATTGATTTTCCCCTACTTTGACTATGGCTGTGTGGTATACGGTGGCCTCTCGTTGGAGCTTGAGGACAGACTGAAGAGAATCATGAACTGTTTTTTAAGATTCGTCTTCGGCACTTCGAGATGGTCTCATGTGTCCCACCTGTATGCCGAGTCAAGGTGGCTCTTCCCCTCTTCCCGCCGCCTATACTTCCTTGGAAATTTCTTATACCAAACGATCAACTCCCAGCACCCTTCCTATATCTGTTGTCTCCTCCAGTCTAAACCCTTAGTCCACTCAATAAAAACGAGATCCCGTGTTTCTGACCTCTATATTCCATTCCACAGGACAAAAACCTATGAACGTTCCTTCTTAGCCCGTTCCGTCTCCTACTGGAATTCTTTGCCACATAACATCCGTCATGCCTCTTCCCTGTCAACTTTCAAATACCTCCTTTTCCAATATCTCCTTACATCCCAAACAGAAGATTTACCACCATAAATTTCATTTTATGAACTGAATTTGCGTGAAGTAAATAGTGGTGCCTACTGTTTAAGTTTTAACATAAAACAGCAATGATCTTTGTCACCTAGTTTGACTATTATTTTTACTATTTATGTATTTTTCTCTTCTCCTTAGGTTGTGCTTTTTCTTGCGGGTATATATGCTTATATTTTATATTTTTGTCTTTCTGTTTGCCAATATGAGAATGTACGTATAAATAGTTCCTTTTATTTATTTATTTTTTTTTTTTTTCCATTACACCACAAGTATCCTAAGATTTTATTTTATCTTAGTGTCTGCATATTATTATATAAACCACTGTAGATATTATTACATTTTATATTAAGTTAGTTTTCTATTAGATTTTATATTAAGTTATTACATTTTATATTTTTTATTACATTTTATATTAAGTTAGTTTTCTATTAGATAGCCTATTGTTTATAAATTGTGTAGTTATGTATATATAAATATGTAATTTTTCTTCTTTTTTTTTTATCACAATTAAGTAATTTTAAGAAGATTTTATGTTCATTTGTATATATATTTTATATTTTATTTTTCACTGGTTACATACTTTTTAAATAATGTATATAGTATTAAAATTTTTATAAGTTAGTTTTTGGCCAGATTTGTACTTTACTTTGTATTAACTCATCTTTGTTATTCTAAAGGGACTTAGTCCCAGAATAAAGTTTAATTTTATAAAAAAAAAAAAAAAAAATATGTAAATGACTTACATATCTCCATGTAGAAGGATATTGGTATTGATATGGTACAGCCATTCGAACTCCCATGCGTCTAACAGAGCCAGCAGCTCTTCAAAACTTGAGTAGTCGGCCATCCTGATAGTAGATCTTTTTTCAAAGATCTTTCCCATATATAAAATAGTTAAAAACAAAATAAAATGTTTAAATATAAATAAAAAGAGATACAAAATATATATATCGGTTAAATGGAAGTGAATTTGATTGGCTTCAATAAGTTCCACCAATATCCTTCAACATGGAGATATGTAAGTGATTTACACATTGATATATTTTGGTTTGTTATTTTTAATAATCAACCATTTGATCGACCAAAAAATTCAAAAAACTTAACCCTCTCTCAAAATTTGAGATTTCACGTTTCAGGATGCGTAGAATTCGAAAAACGAATAAAAATTTTTTGACCGAAACTACTGGACCGATTTTTTTTCAAATTTTGATATAAAATCAGAGGTCCCTGATTATGATACTCCTTCATCGACATTATTATCTGCTTTTTACTTTAAAAATGGCGGCCGAAAAACCTGCGCTGATTTACAATGTAGTGGCTAAACGAATGTAGCGATTTCAATGAAACTTCGCTAAAGTCATCTTCTCTACGCCCTTCAATTTTATCTATATCACATACTTCAACGAAAAGAAGCTGGAAAAAAAGTTACGAGAGATGGTAAAATTTAATTCTGAATAACTCAAAAAGTATATATTTTTATATATATTTAAAAAAAGAGTAAATGATAAAAGTAATAAAATGATTTTGTTTCTTATCTGTTAGCTGTGTTGATCCAGCAGAGCGACCTCTTTTTCCTAATTACAAACACCGACGTAAGTACTTTAATGCCTCTAAGCCAGCTGCATCAAATGATTCCATTAAGTCTTCTCAAGTCGTAATTGCTCTACAGAAGACTTGTTCTTGCTTAAGGTGAAATATATAGTAACAACATTACTATAAATATATAGTTATATAACTTTACTATATATTAAACGTCTCCAATATTAATTATAATTAAAAAAATACATCAATGTGTAAATAACTTACATATCTCCATGTAGAAGGATATTGGTATTATTCTATTTTATATAACGTTTCAGTTTCTCGCCTCGAGATCCCCAGACGCCCCCATATACCGTACAGCAATAGTCAAAGTGGGGAAAAATTTAGGAAGTGACTAGTAGCCTACGGATTTCAAAGGTAAATAGATGACAGGAATAATTTAGACGTTTTAAGATGGAAATGGTACGGCGGAGAATATTGGATGTATGGTTTTTCTAGAAAAAAGTTAGATCAAAATTTATTCCAAGGTTTTTTGTGGCGAGGTAAAATTTGATGGGATCATCATTTAGGAACAGAGTTGGAATATTAGGAGCAGTTTTGAGGAGGTGATTGGAGAATATTAAGATTTCCTTCGTCTTTTCCGCATTCAACTTCAATGTTTTAGCTCTCGTCCAGTCACAAATCCTATCCAAGTCTTCTCGAAGTTTTTCTGTGGCTGATAATAGGTCGGAGGACAGGTGTATTTGGATAGACATGGTATATGGATTGATGGATCAGGAGGGGAAGGTCATTAGTGTAATTAGCGAACATAGTAGGAGATAGAGAGGAACTCTAAGGACACCACAGGAGAGAGGAAGTGTCTTAGATGGAGGTTGTCCTGGGGCCGATTGAAAGGAAGTATTTGAACCAATGCAGAGTACTGTTGGATAGAGGGATATTGTGCAATTTAGTAAGGAGGATGTTGTGATCAACTGTATCAAACGCTTCTAGAAGGATGAGGATAGTAAAGTTTTGGTGGAGTTTTGGAAGTCATGGTTTATTTTAAGGAGAGCTGATTGCGTTCTGTAGCCAGTTCGAAAGCCAGATTGGAATGGGTTGATGAAAGAACGTTCCTCTAGGAAGTTGGAGGGGAAGGAGAGATAAAGGAGGAGTTATGTAGAGATAAACATATTCTGCTGAAGCCGATTATACGTCGACATGGTATTTATTTGGTATTTATTTATTTGGTATTTATACATATTTTATACAGTACACAGCGCAACAAAATTGTTACAGCTTTCTCAATTTCTAATTTAAGCCAGCAGTAAGCAGCAATTTAAGGAGCTCCTCACAAGTCGCGTAATCGGCCATGGATAGTAGAACTTTTCTAAAACAGATTGTTCCTTCCTATTCACAGACTCAAGAGGGTCCGACCATCTTCAGGTACCGTCAGGAATTGAAGTCAATTTCTGCCTATCACTTTACTGTAAATATATAGTTATATAACTTTACTATATATTAAACGTCTCTAATAATTATTATAATGAAAAAATATATCAATGTGTAAACGACTTACATATCTCCATGTAGAAGGATATTAGTGGAGCGTCTTGAAGCCAGAACGTTAAAAGGGTAATAGTATCCAAAATGGTCAGGAGATAAATATTTATCATACATTATATTCGAATTGAATTAGCTGACTGCCTATAAATTTACTATGAATATATATTTATATGACTCCCCTGCGTCTAACAGAGCCAGCAGCTCTTTATTACTCGAGTATCGGCCATCCTGGTAGTAGATCTTTTCTAAAAGAGAGAACCTTCTTACTCACAGACTCAAGAGGGACTGACCATCTTCAGATATCATCAGGATAGGAGTGGTGTGACTGTAGTGAGGTAACTCAAAAAGGAGTGGGGGTAATAGTATCCAAAATGGCTACAAAATAAAAATGTATTATAAATAACATTCGTATTTATGGGTAGGATGTTTATTTTTGGGGAAGTAGTTTTGAAATATAGTTAATAACCAGTTTTTTCCTTCGAAACAAAACAGGGGGTATTACTGGAGTCATAATAGAGAATGAGAATGGTGCTTGTTCGAAATGCGCCAGTCACGATTCTAATGCCAGTATGATGGACTGCATCAAGTTTATTCAGAGTCTGATGGCGGGCATAACCGTATACACAGCACCCATAATCTAATTTGGAGTTTATCAAAGCGCGATATAGTTTTAGTAGCATAATTCTGTCTGATCCTGAGTCATTGTTAGTTAGGTATCTTAATGAAGCTAATCTTCTTGTGGTATCTGTTTGTATGTGGGATTCCCATGTCAGTTTTTGGTCAAGTCATAAGCATGAATCTATTATATAATAAATAAATATAATAAATTATCTGCAGGCTTTTTTTTTTGTAGGAAGCTACAATTTATAATTTTAAGGATAATGCAATTAAACTACCATTTTTATCTTTAATCTATTTTAATCATATCTGACGTTTCGGTATAATTTTCTCAGTCATCTAATAATTATTTAAATCTAAATAAAAGTAATACATTCATATTTTAGAAAATCCTCCACCCAACAGAAAACATGCAACTTAATTTCTATTAATTATATTATAACTTATAACATTAATCAAATATAAAATAGCAATATCTTATTGTAAAATTTCCTAGTTTCTTTTGCCGCATACTCCTCTTGTTTATCTTTTATTATTTTGCTTTGCGTTTTGAACATTCTTCATCAAACCATTCGTTTCTTTCTTTCCTCTGTTTACATCCTAGCACTTCCACAGCAACCTCACTCAACACCGTCCTTATTCTCCGCCATCGCTCTTCAACTGTATGCTCTTTTACATTGCTTTCATTTAATCTTTGAGTGACCTTTCTTTCAAATTTTTTGATTGATAAATGCATATCGATAACTGTAGAATAACCATGCAGTATAAATATATATAAAAATAAATAAAAAATATCCTATATAAGTATAAATAAATTTCTTTATGTATATATACACCTTATAATCTATATAAAATAAACTATAAAAAATTTAAAGGTTACTCACCTTCTTATCATACTTTAAAACAGTATGGTTCTCTCTTCTGATGTTCCTTAAGCCGACGATGATACCTAAAGTCTCGATAGAATCGCTCGCAGCGATAGGGTGGAATACCAGTGTGGAGGTAGGTGTGGTTGAATAGGCTACTTCGGTTCGCGTAGCATTTGCCGCATTTCCGACACTCGTGAATCTTTTTTCTCCTCGAAGGATGTATCTGGACCTGCACGAAGGACTCTCCAAGTTTTCTCCTTCTTCAATGATTGCTCGTTTATCGCTTGTTATATTAATTCAAAAAATAAATTTACAATAAGGTTAACTAATCATTGATAACTTTAATTGTCAATCATTACTATACGATTACTAGTTCACGTAACTTTTCCCAGACACCTAGCACACATAAAGATTCGCCTTAGGCTCTACCACAGTAAAAATAATAATAAAAAAAAATTCATTGAAATATTTGTATAACCATCAATTATAATTGAAAAGAAGCATATAGGAAAAACGTAAGCTTGAATAATATATAAAAAACTACAACAATAGATATTTATCATTTTCTCAACTGGTTGTCATACCCAGCGAGAATATCGTTCAGTCCTGTGGTACACCTTTAATTCTGAGTGAAACTGAAATAAGCCATTGTACCTGCACACAATCCGTCGTATCGGAGACTGCGCTGTTAGCTTTTACCATTTACATCGCACATGTAGATCTGTCAAATTAATTTTGTACTGAACATCCTCCTTTGATACTTATTTGAGGCATGCTTGCCACACTCTCAAACTCGACTGACATTAAAGTTCTTCTCTCTGAATCTCCAATAATTGCCGGTGATACGAAAACCGCATCTATAAAGACTCTTCCCTATGTGCAGATCGCCGGCTTTATCTTAAATTAAAGTTAAATATTATCATATATAAACTTATAAATTACTTACATATATACTGGGACAAAGGTATGTTGATATTTCTAAATCTTCATGAGCTGATACCTGATATCTGTCATGGTGGTAGAGAACAAGCTAAACTAAACAACATAAAAAATATATCAAGCTAGAAATTACTTATATATCTCCATGAAGCTCTACGTAATTACGTTAATGTCACTAAGCCAGCTGCATCAAATGATTCCAACAAGTCATCGTAAGTCGGGATTTCTTCTGTTACTGCTAAAGGTGAATTCTTCTGCATAGACTGCAGAGGATATTGCACTCTTCAGGCACGTTGTCCTGACCACCCGGAAATTTTGAAACATCCAGGTCTCGAAGCGAGTCTTATTCCAGCAGAGCGACCTCTTTTTCCTAATTACAAACACTGACTTAAGTACGTTAATGTCTTTAAGTCAGCTGCATCAAATGATTCCATTAAGTCTTCTCAAGTCGTAATTGCTCTACAGAAGATTTGATCTTGCTCAAGGTGGAATATATAGTAATAACATTACTATAAATATATAGTTATATAACTTTACTATATATTAAACGTCTCCAATATTAATTATAATGACAAAATATGTCAATGTGTAAATGACTTACATACCTCCATTTAGAAGGATATTGGTATTATTCTATTTTATTTATTTATCTGGTAGATTATATATATTTTATACAGTACACAGCGCAACAAAATTCTTACAGCTTTCTCAATTTCTAATTTAAGCCAGCAGTAAGCAGCAATTTAAGCAGCTCCTCACATGAAGCTCTACGTAATTACGTTAATGTCATTAAGCCTGCTGCATCAAATGATTCCAACAATTCAGCGTAAGTCGAGAATTCTTGTTACTGCTAAAGGTGAATTCTTTTGCATAGACGGTAGAGGTTATTATAATCTTCTGGCACGTTGTCCTGACCACCCGGAAATTTTAAAATATCCAGGTCTCGAAGCGGGCCTTATTCCGCCCAATCTTATTTAATCAACAAATCTTTACACGCGTGGGACCTATAACCTGCCATGCTTGAACGTTTGTTGTCGTTGCACTGGCACTTCAAACATTGCAAGTAGCTCTTCATAAGTCGAGTATCTGGTATCGGCCATAGTGATAGACGAAAAGCTATGTTCATTCGAATCATTTAACGTTAAAACAAATTTGTACTAAACTGAAAAACATAAAAAAATATGTTAAGGGATAAATTACTTACAGATCTCCAAGTATTTGCTAATTGGGGTGTCAATATACATGTAAAGGACCAGCCAAGAAGGTAACACTACAGCGACGGTGGCGCAGTCTGTACTAAAACTATTAGTAGAAGAGAAAAATGGGCGACTGAAACCAGAAGAAGATGAATTATCCACCCTCTTCAAGACTACTATTCATACTCTGTTCTACCATAGGAAGAGGTATGGAGTAGAACACTGAGACTTACCGGACCCATGGATGTGAGGAAGTATAGCAACCGGCCGACCACCGATACCGACCACCGTACTTCAACCACATCAAGTAAAATATTGTAAACCTTTATGCATCTTCTGTACCATATCATAGAAAAAATGATGGTATATCCCAATTCAAAAAGGAGTGGGGCTAATACTATCCAAAGTGGCCACAAGGTTAAAACGTATCATAAAAAAATCAGCTGGATACGACAGTATCATAAGGGGTGTGCTAGGTACGATGAAGATTTCATGTCAGATGTGGTTTAGTTTTGGAAATTAAACAACTTGATCAACTAGAAGTATATAGGAGACTTTCAGACGGTTTAGATGTAGAAGAGTACTGCGTACTAGAAACAGCATGATATGTTTATTCACATCATAAATAGAATGTTTTTTTTGTTTTTTTTTTATTTAGAAAAAATATATTTTGTCTCAATTAAGGGCATTGAGTATTTAGGATGAATGAAATACAAACATACCATATATACAATAAAAGAAAAACAAGATTATAACAAAATAAAATAAAACTTGGAGTAACAGAATAAATCGATCATGATACAACATTAAATAAATAAAAACACATTCATACTTATTTACAATATTTACAGTCAGCCAAGGGAACTCCGAGCCAGGCCTTTTTCCCCCACGTGTGGAGGTTTCCAAGAGATGCCTTCTCTCTCAGCCGCATCACTGGGATGGGAATCCAGTGGAGACTAAGTGAGGGCACTAAAGCCACATACGCTCATGACTTGAGTGGAGAAGCTGGCCATCACCAGGAATCCAATGACGTCTTTACAAAAGATCTCGAGGCCACTGCCGCTTCAACCTTCGAGGAGGATTGTAGGAATGACAGGAACTGGATAAGGATTGTGCTAAGGCATTAGGATGAGATGGAATAACGTCAAGGATATAAAGGATGTTAAGGTCATGATGTAAGTTTTTGGTCGTAACATAATAAGGAGCATTGACTATTATACGGAGGACTTTAGACTGGAAGGATTGGATGCGTTTGATGTTCGAAAATTTAGTTGTCCCCCACAGTTCAAGTCCGTAGGTCCAGATGGGTTTCAGTATGGTCTTGCATATTAATACTTTGTTCTCAATTGAGAGGTTAGATTTTCTGTTAAGTAGTCTGTATAACTGGCCAAGTCGTCGGTTAAGCTCTTGTCTTTTAAGTATGGTATGTGGGTTCCATATTAGCCTTTTGTCTAAAAGGAATCCAAGATACCGAACTGTGTCTGAGATGGGAAGAGGTACTGAGTTGAAAATGATATGTGGATAGGATCTGCGTCGAAGGGTAAAGGTGACATGCTTGCATTTGGATTCATTGATCTTGATGCGCCAATTGTTGCACCATTGTTCGATTAGGGAGATGTGTTTTCGAATGTTTAGAGATGCTGTTTGAGGGTCTGGGTGGGAAGATAGGATGGCAATATCGTCAACAAATGTTGCTAGAAGGGTATTCGGATGGGTTGGAATGTCAGCTGTGAAAAGGATGTAGAGAACTGGGCCCAAGACACTGCCATGTGGAACACCAGCCTCAGCTGGATAATAGTTGGAAAATCCAGTGCCGCAGCGGACTTAAAGGAACGATTAGAGAGGTAGGATTTGAGAACTAGGTACAAAGATTGGGGTAAGTGAGTTTTCAGCTTGAAAAGCAAGCATTCGTACCACACCCGGTCGAAAACTTGCGCTACGTCCAGAAAAGCACTAGTGCAATATTGCTTGCTTTCAAGCGCAGAGGATATATGGTCAACGGGTAGGATATGTTTGAGAAGGATTTTTTCAAAGATTTTTTATAGGATCGGAAGTAAGCTTATCGGTCTATAGGATGAGGTATTATTAACAGGTTTACCTGGTTTAGGGAAGAGGATAATAATGGAGTGTTTCCATATCAGAGGAAAGTTAGTTTTGAGGAATATCATTGCTTTTTTGGGAAGTTGTCTAAGGATCTGGGAAGTAAGGAGATCATGTCCAGGGGATTTTCGAGGTTTCAAGCTGTTTATAAGGAGTTTGACCTCAGAGGGGTTGACAGCTTTAGGAGGTAAGGAGAGAGGAATCGGAGAAGAGAGTAATTCTTCATGTTCACCAGTGTGGGTGGGATGGAGTTCGGGGTGGGGAGTGAATGTTTTGGATATATGTTCGGTAAATTCTTCAGCTCTAGTCACATCTGACGAAGCCCAGGTTCCATCATCTCGTCAGAGTGGAAAATAGATTGGTATTTAAGGATTTGTTCGGTCGCATTCCAGAGGGAGTTGTCATCGGTAGAGAGGGAAGAAAGGTAGGAATTGTAGGATTGGGATCTATATTTCGTAGCTCTTTATTTTGTTTATAAACGTTGGTGATTTGGCGGATATTGTAATCTAAAGCCGTCAATTCTTCTTTGATTTCATCAGGTGGAGTTGAAAGGTGGAGGCCTCTTATCACTACTCTCAGTGCTCTCTCTTCATATAACTGATATTTGTGATATTCAGCCTTTGATTCTGTTAAGTATTTCACAATTTTTCCGTATTTATCCGGAGAGTCCGGCATTAGTTTGGTGTCATTTGTTCTACTATGGCATACGTATTTACCGTTGTCAATTATTTTATTGAGATGCTGACAGAATAAAGGGAAATGTTTAATGTTTCAAACAAATATTGGAGGTGTTTTTGGCTCTGTAGGGGTTGGTGCAATTTTCATTGTATCTTGTGAAGATAATATCTGGTATGGGTTGGTAGTGAAAAACGGAGATTCGTCTGTTATTTGTGTTGAAGAACCATGTTGTGGATCATTAATGGTTTCAGTAAGTCTGTCAGGTGTTGATGGTGGTATTTTCCTATTGGAACGCCCTGGCCTTGACTTAACAGGTGGGCTTTGAGAGCTGTTATTGCCTAAACTTCTCGATCTCTTACTTTTCGTAGACATTATCATGTGGTAATATCTCATTTTAATAATCTGGCTGAAAAAGTAAAATAACTCGATGTTAAAATAATTACGTAGAACGGTGGAGCGGCAAGTGACGTGAACCTACTTCTCTGGCAGCCTTCCGGCTACTGAGTGAGGAGGGGACACTGCTTATAGATAACAATATAATAATTAACCTTTCAACTCAAATCTATTGTTGTTACCACTGTTCAGTAAACTTGATAAATAAGCGATTACTCACTTTGTTGTGTTCATTTGATGAGCGAATTGTTAACTGTTCAAATAACACAGTTTATAATCACTTCAGTTCACCAATTCACTGGTATTTTAATAATTTGTGGGAGACGAAGTAACAGGTGGTTTGTAATAGATTAGCGCACGCGCAGAACTCAAAATAGAATGTAAGGATAATATTTTATAATAAAAAATGTTATCTTAACTTTGTATATAGAAATTTTATATTTCTATTATTTTTTTTTTTTTGGCATTACAGATCTTCTGCCACCTAAACATTTCTGATCCATCGCGGCCTGTCTTAAAATATTTCCTTCCAGTTATCTGCTCACAGCTGTATTTCATCCTTGTTTATTCTATTTATCCATTTGCTTTTTGGCCTTCCATTTAGTATTTTGCCGTCTATTGAGGCATTGTTATTGAGCAATGCTGCAACAATTGGCGCATCAAATTAATCAAAATTTAAACATGTCACTTTCACCCTCCAACCTAGATCCTAGATAAAAGACTGAATTGGAATCCAAATACAAACCTTAAAAGACACGAAGTAAACTGACGATTCGACCAGGTATACAGATTATTAAACAGAACATCTCATCTTACATTCAAAAACAAATTATTAATCTATAAGAACGTTCAAAACCTACCTGGACCTATGGACTTGAACTGTGGGGGACAGCTAAATTTTCCGTAAACAAATTTTAAAATAATTCCGTAAAAATTGCTTTAGAATCTGCATAATTTAGTTAGATTTTACAACATTTTAAATAGTCTTTTCTGTGATACACAGCATTGATTAGGTTAGAATAAAAAGTGTTTTTTACAAAATTAAATTTAATTTAAAATTTTAAGTAAAGTAAATCTTTCTAAGTTATCTTCTTTTCATTTTTTTTTTTATATGAATAGATAGTATTTTATTAAATCATTGGACAAAATATGAATGCAGGATAACAATCGTATAAAATCCTTCCTCTTTCCTATAATCTTCCTCGACGATTAAAGCGATAGTGGCCCCGAGACTTTTAGTAAATATTGTTTTGGAGTCCTGCCCTCATTCAGTTTCCACTTGCACCTCATACCAGTGAATTTAAATATTGTATATAATTGGTATGAATGTGTATAAGAAGATTACTTTTATTTATTTATGTATATTTTTTTATTAATATTAATATTTGCTTAAATATAAATGCTTATTAAACAAAATTTTTATTTAATTATATCATATATATTTTCGTACAGCTTTGGGCACTGAACGATTTTCAAACATTTCTTGTCACATATTATTTACCACCTATCTATTTTTTTTTTAATTATTGGTCAATATCATTTCGACAAAAGTTCTTTTTTTTCCTAGTCAGGATTTATATTGGTGATAATTTTTTCTTTCTAAAAACAGAAAAAAACGCTTTTTTTACTTTGTACATATAAAATAATTTTCGAATAAATAATAAAAAACTAATAACAATAATATTCATTTACTGATATTATATATTGATTTTATTCTTACTTTTTAATTGATTAATTTCTTAGGCAAAATGTATATATTATTTTAAAAAACTATTTTTTACTAATAAAATTCTTTATTAATTTCTGTTATCCTTGCTTATTATTAACTTTATTATGTTAACAATTATGTATTATTAACTTATTAACAATTATTTTATATATATATATATATATATATATATATATATATATATATATATATATATATATATGAGTTTAACTTTACAAAAGATTCTGAAAATAATATTTATTTTTATTATTGTTAAAACGGCGATTTTATTGTTTATCTAAGTTAAGATTAATTTCTATCCTAATTGTATACCCCAAGGAATTTTAATCTGTCTTCGATTGGTTTAATCAGTAAAAATGGAAAAAACCATGAATTTTTATTTTATTTTATAACTATTTTATTTTATCATAAATTCTAAAATATATGTTTTCATGAAGGTAAATATAATATATATGTATTCGGTGTCTATCACAGTTTATTTCTTACGTTTCATATTTACATGCGAGCACCATGTCATCCTTTTGTCAAATGTGAGTCCAAGCTAAAATACCTTATGTTTGAAGAATTTGGTTGTTGGTAATATAAACAGGATGGCGGGTATTTCTTTGAATATTAAATGCTTTATGTTTGGATCTGTCATGATTAATTCCAATTTTTCATTGTTTGAACCAAGCTTGTAATTTAAGTAAGTGATATTGTGAAATTAGTGAGATCTAGGTAGTCCTCTAAATACTGACCTCCAATTTTCAGTTGATCAAAATATATCGACTATGTACCAACGTTATTATACAAATTTAAACAAACATTACCATGTGGTAAAATTAGATTTCCAAATAACACAAAAAGTATACACATTTTCTTAATATTTATTTAGAAGTTTACGAAATTTACTAAAATAAAATAAAAAAATTGTTGAAATCGAACAATTGGGTGCAAAGATATGTGTTATGTGTGCAAAAATTATTTCTTTTTTTGAATTTTTGAAAAAGGTTACATTAACTGAAATAATGTTTTCTATTTTTCTTTGAAAATTGCTAATAATGAAATAAAAATTATATAGTCCAATATTATATATATTTGGAATCACATTTTATTTGCTTTTCCCTTATGTCACAAGGAAAGTAATATTACTTTCGATGTATAATAATACATTGTGTAATAATTGCAGCGTTTTTTTAATTGTTATTAAATATATGTTTTATCAACTGTTAAAACCATTAATAGCATAAGTATAAGTTTAGAATTTTTTCTATTATATCAAAATCAATAAAAGATAAATCCTTTAGAACCACTTTAGTTTTATTAAGACAATTGGTATTAAAATTGTTTATGTTTGAAAAATCAATAATTATTATCAAGAAGATGTCTCACTAGAGGACCTCAGACCTTAAAGCAGATAAGAGTTGTCTGTAGTTATTTAGAACTATTACTGGTGTTTGTTGTTGATGGTATTTCTAACTATTTAGAATTATATCTATAGGGTTTAATTCCCTCCAAACTACATTTACGTAAAATGTATCTATGCCATGATTACATTTTTTTTTCTTCCTGTAAAATTTTTATTTTATTTATAATAAAACATTTCAAAAACTTATTCCATCAAAGAATAAATTCAATTTAAGTAAAACCGTATATTTTATGAGCATTTTAGTTGACAGAATGACGAACTCCAATTTCAAGTTTTTTGTTATTAATTTTAGTTATAAAATTTATATCTTCATTCACTGTTCTATATTTCAACACAGCTATCGCCTACAATCAACTTACTCACTGTCTGTACACATATAAATTTTCCTGCCACTTAGAGTTAGTCATTCTATTAACTGAAAGAATGAAATTGTCGGCTCCATTATAAAATTAATAACATTAACATAAAATTTGATGAATAGCTCCATCTAATCGTAATTTACCATGTTTTTATTTATGAAAATTCTCGAAATTGGTAGTTTCAAATTTGGAGATCTTCAAATTGTGTCAGTTAAATTAGGTACTAAATACTCAAGAATCTATTTCATTATGAATCTTAAGCTAATTTGATCACGAAATTGCGGGAAAATACCAAACGGCAAAATATTTTTGTAATCCACCTTATTTCTCGATTTTGTGATCAAATTATCTTTCAATACAAGTACAAAGCAGTTGAGTATTCTAGAGTTTTTGTAATTTCTAGTTAATTTAATAAATCGTGTGAGAAACGTCTCATATTTCAGAATATTCCTAGTCTGTATCGCGGAGTAATGGAGGAGTATAAGACTGCCTTATTTTGACATGATTGATGATTGATCAACAAGGAGTCAATTGTTCTATTAATTTAATTTTTAATAATATCCATGGTTTGATAGATTTCTTCTAATTTAAATGTGGAATCTGAACGAGATAATTTATAGTTTTACATATCGTTTTAAAAATATTTAAAGTATAATTGTCCAATTTATTAAAAAAATCATCCACTGTCATCAAATGTATTCTCGTAAAAGTATAATATAAATTATTTAGTATAATATCGTTTTTATATTATTTACTTTTGTTTTACTGGGGAAGGAGATAGAGGGCAATATAAAATTATGTGTTATTACCGCCTCTGTTAGCATGACCCAGGGAGAAAAAAAAAATGTATTTTTCAAAATAATCAGAATTTTTTTAAACAACTATAACAACAATTTATGACCAAGTCGTAGTTTCTAAATGATTTTTTTTTTTTTTTTGTCTATAAAATATGTATTTGCGCCTGTCAAGAATAAGTTGACAATCAGCAAATGTGATGGCGATAATGATATAATGACATGACAGGCATGGGGAAGGAAAGTACTCAGCAGTACCTCTTCCCTAACTTGTTCCAATTACTTAGGTTGCCTAAGGAAGGAGATCCCTCATCCAACGCCTTTTTAGTCTCCTGTTCATGTTCTGAGGTATGTCAGTTGTGGCCATGTCTCTTATAAGTCTGTTATTGTGTCCATTTAAATTTGTGTAAAATTGTTGATATAGGGTCGTTATATGTTGGTCAACTGTTGGAAAGTGGAGGTCAGTATGTAGAGTTTTGTTAGTCACGTACCAAGGTGCTTTTGTTATGAGTCGCAATAATTTTGATTGGAACGTGAACTAATTGAATTTAAATTATATATTTTTAATAAATCGAAATTTGTTTTTTCTTTGATTAATGTGAGTTAAAATTTTAAAGATTTTGAAATTCGATCAAAAACAAAAAAATCATATTTATATAGCATAAAGATTGTAAAGTACTAAATTATTCTTATAATGTTCAATAAGTCATTGTGAAATTAAAATTTTATGAATTGTTAAAGGGTAATAGTCGACTGTTCTATTCTGAATATTAAACACCTTTCAAATTTTTTTGAATTGATATTATTTAATACCAACAATATTTAGCGATTGATTAGTAGTTTATCAACTTCTTAAAAGATTTTAGCAAAGAATTAAAACAACCATAGGAAATAGTGACCATTTTAATATAAAACTAATTATGAAACAAACATCGCAATTGCACTAATAATTAAACTCTAAATAATATAATTTGTTTAATAATTAACTGTTTTGTAGAATAAGTTACTAATTTGATTTTCTTTGTTAATCATGTTTTAAATTTTTAAGATTTATAAAATCGTTTATTACAATAAAAAAAAAAGTAAAACAGCATCATAGTACAAGTAAATTATTTCAATGAGATAATGTAAAATATGTATATATTATATTCATATTAAAAATATCAATACAAAAGCACAACATGACGTTTATTGAGTTTTACTGTTTATTATATTTTACATTGATAAGGGAGAGGAATTTGAAATTGTTATTAATATTTGTAATAGTTGTTAAATATTACCGCCTCTGTTAGCATTACCCAGGGAGCACCGCGAATACATTAACCAAAAAATGTATTCAACATAATAATCAATTATTATGTAGAATCAAAAATATATACATAGTGAGGGATCTTTACCAATCCCTCAAACTAAATAAAACAATAATCATCCTTCAGATGAGTCTTAAGGTGACGTTGATAACGGAAGCCACGATGGCACCGTTCGCAGGTATAAGGCATTCTGGCGTTATGGCAATAAATATGTTTTTTCAAGCTACGATGGTTAGCGTAGCTTTTGCCGCATTCCTGACAAACATGAACCTTCTTGCTCGGCTCTGCCGCGTGCCTTCTCGCAGCGAAGTCGAAGGGGGTGGGGTTCGCCCCCCAACATCCTCCTTGGAGGTGTGCAAAAATACACGAAGGCCTCTCCAAGTTTCTTTGTTCTTCAATAATTGCTCGTGGCAATTCATCACCTTCGTCAACAATTGAAGAGTTATATTAATTTCATTCTTATCTAGGATAGTTACATCAACAAAATTGTGGCAAAACCTCAAGAGAGTGTTACAACATAGAAAACTACCATCTTTTCAGAATTCTGAATGAAAAAATGTTTTTCAAAACTAATTTGTATGTTTTTTAAATAAATATAACAACCTTTTATGACTATGGTAGAATTTCTAAATCAATTCGAATTTTACATTTTTAAAAAATCGAAATTCGTTTTTTCTTTGACTATCGTGAGTTAAAAATTTTAATGATATTGAAATTCGATTAACAAAAAAAAAAATAATATTCATATAGCATGGGTTGGAATACCAGTGTGGAGGTACGTGTGGTTGACTAAGCTACGTCGGTTCGCGTAGCACTTGCCGCACACGTGGCATCTGTTCAGCTTCTCCTTCCTCGCCTCTCGCATCTCCATCCGTTGGCGAACTTCAGCGTGGACTGCGATTCAAGAGTTGTATTGATTTCAAAGAATGATAACAAAAATAAATCAATGTGTAAATGACATACATATCTCCAGGTAACAGGATATTGAAGGTACCTCGCGGAGCCAATCGAACTCCCCTGAGTCTAGCAGAGCCAGCAGCTCTTCACTACTCGGGAAGTTGGCCATGATAGAAGATATTTTCTAGAAGAGAGCACTTTCTAACACGGAGACTCAAGAGAGACTGACCATCTTCAGGTACGTTGGTCAGGTACAGAACTCAAAAAGGAGTGGGGGTAATAGCATCCAAACTGACCACAAATTAAAAATAAATCATAGATTACATTGGAATTAAAGTCGATTACTGCCTATCACTTTACTATACATATATAATTATACAACTCCCCTGCATCTAACAACAAATAAAAACAACTATAAAATAGCAATGTCTTATTGTAAAATTTCCTAGTTTCTTTTGCCGCATACTCCTCTTGTTTATCTTTTATGATTTTGCTTTCCGATTTCCGCTTTTTCTTTAGACAAATTTCTTCGACTCTTTTTTTTTTTGTATTATGTAAATTTCCATTGTCGCTCTAGTTGTCCTCTTTAAATATTTGGCTCTCGCGTCATTCCTCTCTCCAATTGCTTGTAAACATTCTTCATCAAACCATTCGTTTCTTTCTTTCCTCTGTTTACATCCTAGCACTTCCACAGCAACCTCATTCAACACCGTCCTTATTCTCCGCCATCGCTCATCAACTGTATGCTCTTTTACATTGCTTTCATTTAATCTTTGAGTGACCTTTCTTTCAAATGTTTCAATTCCTTAATGGCTATCCTTAACTCTAGAAAAAGCATGCAGTATAAATATATATATAAAATTATATTATATAAGTATAAATAAATTTCTTTATGTATATATTAACCTTATAATCTATATAAAATACCAAAACTATTAAAGATTTAAGGGTTACGCAAAGGGTGATCTCTCAAGCTAAGCTGGTTAGCGTAGCTTTTGCCGCATTCCCGATACTCGTGAATCTTCTTTCTCGGCTCTGCCGCGTGCATCCTCGCAGCGAAATCGATGGGGGTAGGATTCGCCCCCCCAACCTCCTCCTTGGAGGTGTGCAAACCTGCACGCCATCCTCTCCAAGTTTCCTTCTTCTTCGACTCTGCCAAGGACTTCCTTCAGAGGAATCGAAGGGAGTGGGGTTCGTCCCCCAACATCCTCCTTGGAGATGTGCAAACCTGCACGAAGGCCTCTCCAAGTTTTCTCCTCCTTCAATAATTCTTCGTGGCAATTCTTTACCGTCGTCTACGATTCCACAGTTATATTAATTTCGAAAAATATATTTACAATAAAGTTAACTAATCATTGATAACGTTAATTATCATTCGTTACCTTATGATTACTGGTTGCGCAACTTTTACCAGACACATCCCACACGTAGAGTTTACGCTCCACCACAGTAAAAATAATAAATAAAAAAAATTCATTGAAATATTCATATAATCACCAATTATAATTGAAAAGAAGCATTTATTAAAAACTTCAGTTTGAATAAAAATTGTTTTTTTATTAAACCCCTCTTCCGTTAGCTATTAGGCCATTCAGCTCGGTTTGAATAATATATGAAATGCTACAACAATACATAATTATCGTTTTCTCAACTGCTTATCATACCCACCGAGAATATCGTTCAGTCCTGTGGTACACCTTTAACATTGAGAGGAACCGAAAAGAGCGATTGTACCTGCACACAGGCCGTGGTATCGGTGTCTGCGCTGTTAACTTTTACCATTTTCCTCGCACAGGTAGATATTCTACTTTTATGCTACGACTTGTTCGCATCTGTCAAATTAATTGTGTACTGAACATCCTCCTTTGATACTTATTTGAGCTATGCTTGCCACACCCTCAAACTCGGCCGACATTAAAGTTCTTTTCTCTGAAGCTTCTTTAATTGCCGGTGATACGAAAATCGCATCTATAAGCCAGGTTTCCTATGTGCAAATAGCTATAGTTTCGCCGGCTTTATCTTAAATTAAAGCTAAATATTATCATATATAAACTTATAAATTACTTACATATATACTGGGACAAAGGTATGTTGATATTTCTAAATCTTTATGAGCTGATACCTATGGTGGTAGAGAACAAGATAAACTAAACAACATAAAAAATATATCAAGTTAGAAATTACTTATATATCTCCATGAAGCTCTACGTAATTACGTTAATGTCACTAAGCCAGCTGCATCAAATGATTCCAACAAGTCATCGTAAGTCGGGATTTCATCTATTACTGCTAAAGGTGAATTCTTCTGCATAGACTGCAGAGGATATTGCACTCTTCAGGCACGTTGTCCTGACCACCTGGACATTTTGATATCAGGATCTCGAAACGAGTCTTATTCCGCCCAATCCTATTCCATCAACAATTGTTTACACGTGTGGAAGCTATAATCAGCCATGCTTGAACGTTTGCTGTAGATGTAAGTAACTTCCGTGCACTGGCTGATGAGGAAATCTTAAGATACGTTGGTACGGTTCAGACCTCAAAAAAGATTGGGGGTAATAGTATCAATATGTAAATGACTTACATATCTCCATGTAGAAGGATATTGGTACGTGTACTTCTCCCAGCCATTCGAACTCCCATGCGTCTAACAGAGCCAGCAGCTCTTCAAAACTTGAGTAGTCGGCCATCCTGATAGTAGATCTTTATTCAAAGATCTTTCCCATATATATAATAGTTGAAAACAAAATAAAATGTTTAAATATAAATAAAAAGAGATACAAAATATATATATATCGGTTAAATGGAGTAGAATTTGATTGGCTTCAATAAGTTCCACCAATATCCTTCAACATGGAGATATGTAAGTGATTTACACATTGATATATTTTGGTTTGTTATTTTTAATAATCAACCATTTGATCGACCAAAAAATTCAAAAAACTTAACCCTCTCTCAAAGTTTGAGATTTCAGGTTTCAGGATGCGTAGAATTCGAAAAACGAATAAAAATTGTTTTGACCGAAACTACTGGACCGATTTTTTTCAAATTTTGATATAAAATCAGAGGTCCCTGATTATGATCCTCCTTCATCGACATTATTATCTGCTTTTTACTTTAAAAATGGCGGCCGAAAAACCTGCGTTGATTTACACTGTAGTGGCTAAACGAATGTAGCGATTTCAAAGAAACTTCGCTAAAGTCATTTTCTCTACGTCCTTCAATTTTATCTATATCACATACTTCAACGAAAAGAAGCTGGAAAAAAAGTTACGAGAGATGGTAAAGTTTAATTCCGAATAACTCAAAAAGTATATATTTATATATATATTTAAAAAAAGAGTAAATGATAAAAGTAATAAAATGATTTTGTTTCTTATTTGTTAGCTGTGTTGATCCAGCAGAGCGACCTCTTGTTCCTAATTACAAACACTGACGTAAGTACGTTAATGCCTCTAAGCCAGCTGCATCAAATAATTCCATTAAGTCTTCGCAAGTCTTAATTGCTCTACAGAAGACTTGTTCTTGCTTAAGGTGAAATATATAGTAATAACATTACTATAAATATATAGTTATATAACTTTACTATATATTAAACGTCTCTAATATTAATTATAATTAAAAAAATACATCAATGTGTAAATAACTTACATATCTCCATGTAGAAGGATGTTGGTATTGTTCTATTTTATTTATTTATTTGGTATTTATACATATTTTATACAGTACACAGCGCAACAAAATTCTTACAGCTTTCTCAATTTCTAATTTAAGCCAGCAGTAAGCAGCAATTTAAGCAGCTCCTCACAAGTCGCGTAATCGGCCATTGATAGTAGAACTTTTCTAAAACAGATTGTTCCTTCCTATTCACAGACTCAAGAGGGTCCGACCATCTTCAGGTACCGTCAGGATAGGTCAGGTACAGAACTCAAAAAGGAGTGGGGGTAATAGTATCCAAAATGGCCAAATATTAGAAATGAATCATAAATTACATTGGAATTGAAGTCAATTTCTGCCTATCACTTTACTGTAAATATATAGTTATATAACTTTACTATATATTAAACGTCTCTAATAATTATTATAATGAAAAAATATATCAATGTGTAAAGGACTTACATATCTCCATGTAGAAGGATATTAGTGGAACGTCTTGAAGCCAGAACTTTAAAAGAGTAATAGTATCCAAAATGGAAAGGAGATAAATATTTATCATACATTATATTCGAATTGAATTAGCTGACTGCCTATAAATTTACTATGAATATATATTTATATGACTCCCCTGCGTCTAACAGAGCCAGCAGCTCTTTATTACTCGAATATCGGCCATCCTGGTAGTAGATCTTTTCTAAAAGAGAGAAACTTCTTACTCACAGACTCAAGAGGGACTGACCATCTTCAGATATCGTCAGGATAGGAATGGTGTAACTGTAGTGAGGTAACTCAAAAAGGAGTGGGGGTAATAGTATCCAAAATGGCTACAAAATAAAAATGTATTATAACTAACATTCGTATTTATGGGTAGGATGTTTATTTTGAGGAAGTAGTTTTGAAATATAGTTAATAACCAGTTTTTTCCTTCGAAACAAAACAGGGGGTATACTGGCCTCATAATAGAGAATGAGAATGGTGCTTGTTCGAAATGCGCCAGTCACGATTCTAATGCCAGTATGATGGACTGCATCAAGTTTATTCAGAGTCTGATGGCGGGCATAACCGTATACACAGCACCCATAATCTAATTTGGAGTTTAACAAAGCGCGATATAGTTTTAGTAGCATATAGTCTGTCTGATCCTGAGTCATTCTTAGTTAGGTATCTTAATGAAGCTAATCTTCTTGTGGTATCTGTTTGTATGTGGGATTCCCATGTCAGTTTTTGGTCAAGTCATAAGCATGAATCTATAATATAATAAGTAAATATAATAGATTATCTGCAGGCTTTTTTTTTCTAGGAAGCTACAATTTATAATTTTAAGGATAATGCAATTAAACTACCATTTTTATCTTTAATCTATTTTAATCATATCTGACGTTTCGGTATAATTTTCTCAGTCATCTAATAATTATTTAAATCTAAATAAAAGTAATACATTCATATTTTAGAAAATCCTCCACCCATAAGAAAACATGCAACTTAATTTCTATTAATTATATTATAACTTATAACATTAATCAAATATAAAATAGCAATATCTTATTGTAAAATTATCTAGTTTCTTTTGCCGCATACTCCTCTTGCATATCTTTTATGATTTTGCTTTGCGTTTTGAACATTCTTCATCAAACCATTCGTTTCTTTCTTTCCTCTGTTTACACCCTAGCACTTCCACAGCAACCTCACTCAACACCGTCCTTATTCTCCGCCATCGCTCATCAACTGTATGCTCTTTTACATTGCTTTCATTTAATCTTTGAGTGACCTTTCTTTCAAATTTTTTGATTGATAAATGCATATCGATAACTCTAGAATAAGCATGCAGTATTAAATATATATAAAAATAAAAAAAATATCCTATATAAGTATAAATAAATTTCTTTATATATATATACACCTTATAATCTATATAAAATAAACTATAAAAAATTTAAAGGTTACTCACCTTTTTATCATACTTTAAAACAGTATGGTTCTCTCTTCTGATGTTCCTTAAGCCGACGATGAAACCTAAAGTCTCGATAGAATCGCTCGCAGCGATAGGGTGGAATACCAGTGTGGAGGTAGGTGTGGTTGACTAAGCTACGTCGGTTCGCGTAGCACTTGCCGCACACGTGGCATCTGTTCAGCATCTCCTTCGCCGCCTCTCGCCTCTCCATTCGTTGCCGAACTTTACCGTGGACTGCGATTCAAGAGTTGAATTGATTTCAAAGAATAATAAAAGAATGATAAAAAAAATAAATCAATGTGTAAATGACATACATATCTCCAGGTAGCACGATATTGGCGGAACCTCGCGGAGCCAATCGAACTCCCCTGAATCTAGCAGAGCCAGCAGCTCTTCACTACTCGGGAAGTTGGCCATGATAAAAGATATTTTCTAGAAAAGTGAACCTTCTAACACGGAGACTCAAGAGGGACTGACCATCTTCAGGTACGTTGGTCAGGTACAGAACTCAAAAAAGAGTGGGGGTAATAGCATCCAAACTGACCACAAATTAAAAATAAATCATAAATTACATTGGAATTAAAGTCGATTACTGCCTATCACTTTACTATACATATATAATTATATAACTCCCCTGCATCTAACAACAAATAAAAACAATTATAAAATAGCAATGTCTTATTGTAAAATTTCCTATTTTCTTTTGCCGCATACTCCTCTTGTTTATCTTTTATGATTTTGCTTTCCGATTCCCGCTTTTTCTTTAGACAAATTTCTTCGACTCTTTTTTTTTTATGTATTATGTAAATTTCCATTGTCGCTCTAGTTGTCCTCTTTAAATACTTGGCTCTCGCGTCATTCCTCTCTCCAATTGCTTGTAAACATTCTTCATCAAACCATTCGTTTCTTTCTTTCCTCTGTTTACATCCTAGCACTTCCACAGCAACCTCATTCAACACCGTCCTTATTCTCCGCCATCGCTCATCAACTGTATGCTCTTTTACATTGCTTTCATTTAATCTTTGAGTGACCTTTCTTTCAAATGTTTCAATTCCTTAATGGCTATCCTTAACTCTAGAATAAGCATGCAGTATAAATATATATATAAAATTATTAACGCTTAAAATTAATACGCTGGTTAGCGTAGCTTTTGCCGCATTCCGGATACTCGTGAATCTTCTTTCTCGGCTCTGCCGCGTGCATCCTCGCAGCGAAATCGATGGGGGTAGGATTCGCCCCCCCCAACCTCCTCCTTGGATGTGTGCAAACCTGCACGCCATCCTCTCCAAGTTTCCTTCTTCTTCGACTCTGCCAAGGACTTCCTTCAGAGGAATCGAAGGGAGTGGGGTTCGTCCCCCAACATCCTCCTTGGAGGTGTGCAAACCTGCACGAAGTTTTAGCTTTTGCCACATTTCCGACACTCGTGAATCTTTTTTCTCCTCGAAGGATGTATCTGGACCTGCACGAAGGCCTCTCCAAGTTTTCTCCTTCTTCAATGATTGCTCGTATATCGCTTGTTATATTAATTCAAAAAATATATTTACAATAAAGGTAACTAATCATTGATAACGTTAATTGTCAATCATTACTATACTATTACTAGTTCACGTAACTTTTCCCAGACACCTCCCACACATAAAGATTCGCCTTAGGCTCTACCACAGTAAAAATAATAATAAAAAAAAATTCATTGAAATATTTATATAAACATCAATTATAATTGAAAAGAAGAATATAGAAAAAACGTAAGCTTGAATAATATATAAAAAACTACAACAATAGATAATTATCATTTTCTCAACTGCTTGTCATACCCAGCGAGAATATCGTTCAGTCCTGTGGTACACCTTTAATTCTGAGTGAAACTGAAATAAGCCATTGTACCTGCACACAATCCGTCGTATCGGAGACTGCGCTGTTAGGTTTACCATTTACCTCGCACATGTAGATCTGTCAAATTAATTGTGTACTGAACATCCTCCTTTGATACTTATTTGAGGTCTCGAAGCGAGTCTTATTCCAGCAGAGCGACCTCTTTTTCCTAATTACAAACACTGACTTAAGTACGTTAATGTCTTTAAGTCAGCTGCATCAAATGATTCCATTAAGTCTTCTCAAGTCGTAATTGCTCTACAGAAGATTAAATCTTGCTCAAGGTGGATAATATATTAATAACATTACTATAAATATATAGTTATATAACTTTACTATATATTAAACGTTTCCAATATTAATTATAATGACAAAATATGCCAATGTGTAAATGACTTACATACCTCCATTTAGAAGGATATTGGTATTATTCTATTTTATTTATTTATCTGGTAGATTATACATATTTTATACAGTACACAGCGCGACAAAATTCTTACAGCTTTCTCAATTTCTAATTTAAGCCAGCAGTAAGCAGCAATTTAAGCAGCTCCTCACATGAAGCTCTACGTAATTACGTTAATGTCACTAAGCCTGCTGCATCAAATTTCTTGTTACTGCTAAAGGTAAATTCTTTTGCATAGACTGTAGAGGTTATTATAATCTTCTGGCACGTTGTTCTGACCACCCGAAAATTTTAAAATATCCAGGTCTCGAAGCTAGTCTTATTCCGCCCAATCTTATTCAATCAACAAGTCTTTACACGCGTGGGAGCTATAACCTGCCATGCTTGAACGTTTGTTGTCGTAGCAAATCACTTCAAACAGTGCCAGTAGCTCTTCATAAGTCGAGTATCTGGTATCGGCCATAGTGATAGACCAAAAGCTATGTTCATTCGAATCATTTAACGTTAAAAAAAAATTTGTACTAAACTGAAAAACATAAAAAAATATGTTAAGGGATAAATTACTTACAGATCTCCAAGTATTTGCTAATTGGGGTGTCAATATACATGTAAAGGACCAGCCAAGAAGGTAACACTGCAGCGACGGTGGCGCAGTCTGCACTAAAACTATTAGTAGAAGAGAAAAATGGGCGACTGAAACCAGAAGAAGATGAATTATCCATCCTCTTCAAGACTACCATTCATACTCTGTTCTACCATGGGAAGAGGTATGGAGTAGAACACTGAGACTTACCGGACCCATGGATGTGAGGAAGTATTGCAGCCGGCCGACCACCGATACCGACCACCGTACCTCAGCCACATCAAGAAAAATATTGTAAACCTTTATGCATCAAACTCCCATTTCTACACAATGCTCAATATAATTATTTATTTCAATACAGTCCATTTATTTAATTTCAAAGATCCAATCTTCTGTACCATATCATAGAAAAAATGATGGTATATCCCAATTCAAAAAGGAGTGGGGCTAATACTATCCAAAGTGGCCACAAGGTTAAAATGTATCATAAAAAAATCAGCTGGATACGTCAGTATCATAAGGGGTGTGCTAGGGACGATGAAGATTTCATGTCAGTTGTGGTTTAGTTTTGAAAATTAAACAACTTGAACAACTAGAAGTGTATAGGAGACTTTCAGACGGTTTAGATGTAGAAGAGTACTGCGTACTAAAGACAGCATGAAATGTTTTATATTTGGATCGATCATGATTAATTCAAATTTTTCATTGTTTGAACTAAGCTTGTAATTTAAGTAAGTGATGTTGTGAAATTAGTGAGATCTATGTAGGCCTCTTAATACTGACCTCCAGTTTTCAGTTGATCAAAATATATCGCCTATGTACTAACGTTATTATACAAATTTAAACAAACATTACTATGTGGTAAAATTAGATTTCCAAATAACACAAAAAATATACACATTTTCTTAATATTTATTTAGAAGTTTACAAAATTTACTAAAATAAAAAAAAATGGTGAAATCGAACAATTGTTTGCACCTAATTGTTCGATTTCACCAGTATGTGTTATTTTAAAAATATTTTTCTTATGTCCTACTGCAAAAATTATTTCTTTTTTTTTTTTTTGGATTTTTTGAAAATGTTACATTAACTGAAATAATGTTTTCTATTTGTCTTTGAAAATTGCTAATAATGAAATAAAAATTATTTAGATATTAGGAATCACATTTTATTTATTTTTTCCTTATGTCACAAGGAAAGTAATATTACTTTCGATATATAATAATACACTGTGTAATAATTGCAGCGTTTTTTTAATTGTTATTAAATATATGTATTATCAACTGTTAAAACCATTAATAGCATAAGTATAAGTCTGACTAGAGGACCTTAGACCTTAAAGCAGATAAGAGTTGTCTGTAATTTAGAAGTATTACTGGTGTTTGTTGTTTATGCTATTTCTAACTATTTAGAATTATATCTATTGTGTTTAATTCCCTCTGAAATACATTTACATAAAATGTATCTATGCCATGATCACATTTTTTTTTCTTCCTGTAAAAGTTTTATTTTATTTATAATAAAACATTTTAGAAACTCATTTCATCAAAGAATAAATTCAATTTAAGTAAAACCGCAGATTTTATGAGAATTTCAGTTGACAAAATGACGAACTCCAATTTCAAGTTTTTTTGTTATTAATTTTAGTTATAAAATTTATAACTTTATTCACTGTTCTATATTTCAACACAGCGATCGCCTACAATCAACTTACTCACTGTCTGTACACATATATATTTTCCTGAAACTAATATTACTAAAATAAATTTACCCAAAAATGTTAAATTTGGAGTTAGTCATTCTATTAACTGAAAGAGTGAAATTGTCGGCTCCATTATAAAATTAATAACATTAACATAAAATTTGATGAATAGCTTCATCTAATCGTAATTTACCATGTTTTTATTTATGAAAATTCTCGAAATTGGTAGTTTTCAATTTGGAGATCTTCAAATTGTGTCAGTTAAATTAGGTACTAAATACTCAAGAATCCATTTCATTATGAATCTTAAGATAATTTGATCACGAAATTGCGGGAAAATACCAAACGGCAAAATATTTTTGTAATCCACCTTATTTCTCGATTTTGTGATCAAATTATCTTTCAATACAAGTACAAAGCAGTTGAGTATTCTAGAGTTTTTAGTAATTTCTAGTTAATTTAATAAATCGTGTGAGAAACGTCTCATATTTCAGAATATTCCTAGTCTGTATCTCGGAGTAATAGATGAGTATAAGACTGTCTTATTTTGACATGATTGATGATTGATCAACAAGGAGTCAATTGTTCTATTAATTTAATTTTTAATAATATCCATGGTTTGATAGATTTCTTCTAATTTAAATGTGGAATCTGAACGAGATAATTTATAGTTTTACATATCGTTTTAAAAATATTTAAAGTATAATTGTCCAATTTATTAAAAAAATCATCCACTGTCATCAAATGTATTCTCGTAAAAGTATAATATAAATTATTTATTATAATATCGTTTTTATACTATTTACTTTTGTTTTACTGGGGAAGGAGACAGAGGGCAATATAAAATTATGTGTTATTACCGCCTCTGTTAGCATGACCCAGGGAGAAAAAAAAAATGTATTTTTCAAAATAATTAGAATTTTTTTAAACAACTATAACAACAATTTATGACCAATTCGTAGTTTCTAAATGAATTTTTTTTTTTTTTGTCTATAAAATATGTATTTGCGCCTGTCAACAATAAGTTGACAATCAGCAAATGTGATGACGATAATGATATATTGACATGACAGGCGTGGGGAAGGAAAGTACTCAGCAGTATCTCTTCCCTAACTTGTTCCAATTACTTAGGTTGTCTAAGGAAGGAGATCCCTCATCCAACGCCTTTTTAGTCTCCTGTTCTTGTTCTGAGGTATGTCAGTTGTGGGCATGTCTCTTATAAGTCTGTTATTATGTCCATTTAAATTTGTGTAAAATCGTTGATATAGGGTCGTTATATGTTGGTCAACTGTTGGAAAGTGGAGGTCAGTATATAGAGTTTTGTTAGTCACGTACCAAGGTGCTTTTGTTATGAGTCGCAATAATTTTGATTGGAACGTGAACTAAATGAATTCGAATTATATATTTTTAATAAATCGAAATTTGTTTTTTCTTTGATTATTGTGAGTTAAAATTTTAAAGATTTTGAAATTCGATCAAAAACAAAAAATCATATTTATATAGCATAAAGATTGTAAAGTACTGAATTATTCTTATAATGTTCAATAAGTCATTGTGAAATTAAAATTTTATGAATTGTTAAAGGGTAATAGTCGACTGTTCTATTCTGAATATTTAACACCTTTCAATTTTTTTTGAATTGATATTATTTAATACCAACAGTATTTAGCGATTAATTAATAGTTTATCAACTTCTTAAAAGATTTTAGCAAAGAATTAAAACAACCATAGGAAATAGTGACCATTTTAATATAAAACTAATTATGAAACATCTCAATTGCGCTAATAATTAAACTGTAAATAATATAATTTGTTTAATAATTAACTGTTTTGTAGAATAGGTTAATAATTAGATTCTCTTTGTTAATCATGTTTTAAATTTTTAAGGTTTATAAAATCGTTTATTACAATAAAAAAAAAGAAAGTAAAAGAGCATCATAGTACAAGTAAATTATTTCAATGAGATAATGTAAAATATGTATATATTATATTGATATTAAAAATATATATATAAAAGCACAACATGGCGTTTATTGAGTTTTACTGTTTATTATATTTTACATTGATAAGGGAGAGGAAATTGAAATTGTTATTAATATTTGTAATAGTTGTTAAATATTACCGCCTCTGTTAGCATTACCCAGGGAGCACCGCGAATACATTCCCCAAAAAATGTATTCAACATAATAATAAATTATTATGTAGAATGAAAAATATATACATAGTGAGGGATCTTTACCAATCCCTCAAACTAAATAAAACAATAATCATCCTTCAGATGAGTCTTAAGGTGACGATGATAACGGAAGCCACGATGGCACCGTTCACAGGTATAAGGCATTCTGGCGTTATGGCAATTAATATGGTTTTTCAAGCTACGATGGTTAGCGTAGCTTTTGCCGCATTCCTGACAAACATGAACCTTCTTGATCGGCTCTGCCGCTTGCCTCCTCGCAGCGAAGTCGAAGGGGGTGGGGTTCGCCCCCCAACATCCTCCTTGGAGGTGTGCAAAAATACACGAAGGCCTCTCCAAGTTTCTTTGTTCTTCAATAATTGCTCGTGGCAATTCATCACCTTCGTCAACAATTGAAGAGTTATATTAATTTCATTCTTATCTAGGATAGTTACATCAACAAAATTGTGGCAAAACCTCAAGAGGGTGTTACAACATAGAAAACTACCATCTTTTCAGAATTCTGAATGCAAAAATGTTTTTCAAAACTAATTTGTATGTTTTTTAAAGAAATATAACAACCATTTATGACTATTATACAATTTCAAAATCAATTCGAATTTTACATTTTTAAAAAATCGAAATTCGTTTTTTCTTTGACTATCGTGAGTTAAAAATTTTAATGATATTGAAATTCGATTAACAAAAAAAAAAAAAAAATATTCATGTAGCATAAAGATTGTAAAGTACTGAATTATTCTTATAATATTGTCAAAGGAAGATAGTTTACTTTTCTGTAGTGAATATTAAACACCTATTAAAATTTAATCAATTTATGTTAATTAATATACCGACAACATTTAGTGATTAATTAATAATTTATTAACATCTTAAAAAATGTTAGCAAATAATTAAAAGAACCATAGGCTATAGTGACTATTTTAATCCATGGCTAATATCTGTTTATTTAGAAATATTACATTCTGTCACATCAAGGACATTTGTAATAGTGTTCAGAGAACACACTCACACTCTATTTACAATAAATAAAAAAAATAATAATAATAATAATACAGAAACTTAATAATAATAAATACAATAAAATAAAATAAAAATAAATACAATAAAATAAAATAAATGTATATAAACAAAAAAACTAACCTAATCATACACACTCGGGCTTGAGTGGAGGATCTGGCCATTGCCAAAACTCCAATAGATGCTTATTTACAGAAGGTCTCTGGGCCACTGCCGCTTCAACCTTCGAGGAGGATTGTAAGGATGGGTGGTGCTGGATAGAGATTGTGCAAGGGGATTTGGATGATAGGTAAGGTTCTGGTGAAATTTGGAGAATTTTTCTGGAATAAGGTCTAGGACAAATGGGATATTAAGGTCATGGTGTAGGATTTTGTTATTTACATAGAACGGAGCATCAACTATTGTTCGAAGGACTTTAGATTGAAAGGATTGAATACGTTTGATGTTAGAAGCTTTTGCTGTCCCCCACAGTTCAAGTCCGTATGTCCATACAGGTTTCAGTATTGTCTTGTAGATAAGTAATTTGTTTTCAATAGAAAGTTTGGATTTTCTGTTTAGTAGTCTGTATAGTTGGCCGTATCGTCGGTTGAGTTCTTGTCTTTTGAGTCTAGTATGTGGGTTCCACGTTAGTCTTCGGTCTAAATGAAAACCAAGATACCGGACTGTGTCTGAGTAAGGAAGCTGGATGGAATTAAAGTGTACTGGTGGACAGGAGCTGCGTCGGAGTGTAAAGGTAATATGTTGGCATTTAGATTCATTAACTTTAATGCGCCAGTTATTACACCAGTGCTCAATCAAGGTGAGGTGGTTTTGGAGATTTAAGGATGCTATGTTGGGATCAGAGTTGGATGATAAGATTGCGGTGTCGTCAGCGAATGTTGCAAGAAAAGTATCGGGATGAACAGGGATGTCAGCAGTAAAGAGGATGTAGAGCACGGGACCCAAGACACTGCCTTGGGGAACACCGGCTTTAACGGAGTAGATATTGGAATATTCTGTTCCACAGCGAACTCGGAAGGAGCGGTCAGAGAGGTAGGATCGGAGGACTAGGTACAAGGACTGAGGTAAATGGATTTTAAGCTTGAAGAGCAGTCCGGAGTGCCATACCCGGTCAAATGCCTGTGCAATGTCCAGAAATGCACCCGAACAGTATTCCTTGTTTTCTAGAGCTGAGGAAATATGATCAACAACTCGGAGTCCTTGTTGAACAGTAGAATGTTGGGAGCGAAAACCAAACTGATGGGAAGGAATATTTTGGGATTCTATAATGGGTAGGATTCGTTTCAACAGGATCTTTTCAAAAATTTTTGAAAGGATTGGGAGTAGGCTAATTGGTCTATAGGATGTTGAGATATTGGGAGGTTTGCCTGGTTTTGGGAAAAGGATAATAGTGGAGTGTTTCCATAGCAGAGGGAAGTAGGTGGTGCGTAGGATACAATTGTAGATATATGTAAGGAATATGACTGCTTTGGATGGAAGTTGTCGAAGGATTTGAGGGGTAAGGAGATCATGTCCAGGAGCTTTACGGGGGATTAGTTTTTTTAATTGAAATTTCACTTCGGAAGGATGAATAGCTTTTGGGGGCAAGGAAAGTGGGATTGGTGATGTAAGGAGTTCTTCTACTGTTATGGTGTGGGCAGGATGGGATTCCGGATGTGAAATAAATGTATTGGATAGGTGAATGGCGAACTCCTCAGCCTTATCTTCGTCAGATGCTGCCCAGGAGCCATCATCTCGTCGGAGGGGATGGGAAATGCGGTGAGGATTTAGGATTTTGGTTGTGGTTTTCCAAAGGGAATTGTCGCGAGAAGAGAGGGAGGATATGTAGGAGTTGAAGGAATGTGATCTGAAGGTGGCTAATTCCAGTTTTAATTTTTTGCAGTAATAATTATAGGAGCAGCGGTCGGCAGGATGTCGGGTACGTTGCCACAATAATCTGGCACGGCGTTTGGTGTGGATTAGGTCAAGGAGGTGTTGGGGTAGAATGGTCTTTTTAGGAATTCTGGAGGAGTCTTTAGGGAAGGAGGCAGTCCAGGCGGCTTGTTGGATTGTGGTAGTAAAGGAATTTACGGCACTATCAAGGTCATCGGGAGTTTTGAGGGATATGTTGAGATCAATATTATCGGAGATTATTTTGCGGAAAAGGTCCCAGTTTACTGGGCCCCTAATGAATGACGGTGGAGAAGGTTTGGGAACAGGTTGAAGTGAAACATTAAGGATTAGAGGACTATGGTCAGAGGAAAGTTCATTTAGACGTGTAATGGAACAATTGAGGGGACTTAAGCCGCTGTGGATAAAGAAATCAAGAAGATCAGGATTACGGTTGGGATCTGTGGGCCAGTAGGTAGGAGAGTTGGGGGAAAGGAGGTGAAAACGTTGGGAATTGAGTGCAGACAGCAGGGTTCGGCCACGAGAATTCGTGGTTCTGGAACCCCATTGTTGGTGCTTGGCATTTAGGTCTGCACCCAAGATGAAGTGATGTCCTAAGGAGTCGAGGAGAGAACTGAATTGGGCATTGGATATGGATCGGTTAGGAGGGCAATACGCTGATGCAAGAGTGACCGGAAAGGAGAAGGTTTTTATCACGATAGCGGCGGACTGTAGGAAATCATGTAGTGGTAATGGGAGTACGTGATGGGAGAGGGATTGGTGTACAATTACAGCAGTACCGGCATGTGCTTTTCCGTCAGGGTGGTCAGTACGATATGTCAGGTATTGTGGTATATTGAAGTGCTGTTTAGTGGTTAGTCGAGTTTCAGTAATTAGTGCCACATCAATGTTCTTGTCAAGTAGTAAAGTAGATAGTTCGTCTGTATGATTTCTAACACCATTCGCATTCCAAAGGAGAATGGATATGGGTTTAGGGATGTGAGTCATTTAAGGATTTTTCAGAGGAGGGATGAGGTGAGATACGAGATTCGTGAGGAGTGATATGAGTGGAGTAACAAGGGATTTGAAATCGGTGAGGAAAGATGCTAACAAACTTGTGAGATCTGTTGCATTTGAAGGAGGAGGAATATGAGGAATTTGTTGTTGGTGGTTAGGTATATTAGGATGAAGAGGATTTTGAGGTTGGGTTTGAGGTTGTTGTGGCAGGGCTTGACATTTATCGGTTAAAGTCTTACCTCTAAGTAGTTGGGAGAATGATACATCATTGTTTACAATTCTGGAAGGCTCTCTCTCTCTTCTTGTTCTTAGTGCTTCATCTTGAATCCGGTTTTTCTGGTGTCTGGTTTTGAGATTCTTGTAAATTTGGCAGCCTTTGTAGTTGGCCGGGTGTCCCTCCAAGCATAGGGCACATACTGCTGGATCTTGTATAGGTTTGGTGCACTCTACAGATTTGTGCTGTTCACCGCACTTCACGCAACGCGGCAGATGGTGGCAATATGTCTTCGTGTGGCCATAGGTCTGACAATTATGGCACTGCACGATGTCTCTCTTGGGATATGGCTTCTCAACTTTCACCATTGTGTAGTATATTCTTGTGATATCATATATTTTTTCGATACCTGGTGATGGCTCCAAGTCCACGAAAAACAATGGTAGTGGGATCCTATTTCGTAATCCTGGCTGCTCCCTGTCCTCCTTCAAAACGTTTGTTACCTGGCGTACATTGAAACCAAGCGTCGTTAGTTCTTCTTTAATAACTTCAGTGGGGGTTGAGGAATGTAAATTTCTTATCACTACTCGTAAAGCTCTTTCCTGCCTCAGCTGGTAAGTGTGAAAATTCGCATTTGTTTCTGATAAGTACTTCACTATTTTTCGGTAGGCTTCTGCAGAATCAGGTGTTATTTTGGTGTCATTGGTCCTGTTAAGGCATGAATAACTGCCAGAGCAGATTTTATTTAGTTGGGTGCAGAACATCTGGAAATTTTTTATATTTTTCACAAATATCGGAGGAGGCTTTGGTTCTCTGGGTATTGCTGCAGACTCCATTACTTCTCTGTCATTTTGAAGCACTTGGTAGGGGTTTGGAGTAAAGAAAGGTGATTCTTCAATCGTTTCTTGTGCAGACGTACCTGGTTGGGGCTGAGGTTCTGGTTCTGAAGTGTTCATTTTGGTCACTGGAGGTATTTCTCGTAGGCAGCGACGAGTCCTTTGTTTGGCTGGTGAGCTAACTCCGTCTGACCGAGACCTCTTGGGCACCTTACTGGCCATCACTTGCTGATCATACCGCATATCATAAGAGAAAAAAAAATAAATAAATAAAAAAAAAAAAGATACCAACAGTAAATATCAACTGCTCTGATATACACTTAACTGTATCACGTGAATCAGAGAGATTCCGCTATAAAATTGGTAAAAACTGAGAGAGGAGTTGAGGAGACCGACTATTTAAATAAAAACGAATTATGAAATAAACATCTCATTTACACTATTAATTAAATTGTGATTAATATAATTTGTTTAATAATTTATGTTATTTATTTTAAAAATAAATTTTATTAGGATATGTTTATTTTTTTTAAATTTATAAAATCGTTTATTCCAATAAAAAAAAGTATAGGAGTATGATAAAAAATAAATAAAAGATTTCAATGAGATAGTGGAAAATAAGTAACTACAAATTTAAAAGTATATATATATATATATATATTTAAAAAAAATTAATTATATCCGTCTGCTTTCCTTAAAACGTTATTTATAATATTGATATTAAAAAATATATATACGAGTACATCTTTTATTGAGTATTATTGTTTATTATATTTTACATTGATAAAGGACAGGAGTTTGAAATTGTTGTTAAAATTTTTATTATTTCTTAAATATTACCGAGTCTGTTAGCATTACCCAGGCAGCGCTACTTGGTGATAGAGGTCGGATTTGCTCCCCAAAAAATTTCTTCAACATAATAATCAATTATTATGTCCAAGATTCTTTGAGATGGGATCATCCGAGAAAGCTACAATACCTAAGTAGTATTTATCATTTCCCGAACATCTGACGATTATTAATACATATTTATCTATCTAAAAATTATTTTAATCTAAATAAAAAAAATTAGATTAAAAAATAAATAAAATAATTTAATAAATTAAAAAATAAATAAAATAATTTAATAAATTAAAAAATAAATAAAATAATTTAATAAATTAAAAAATAAATAAAATAATTTAATAAATTAAAAAATAAATAAAATAATTTAATAAATTAAAAAATAAATAAAGTATTGCGTAGAATATTCGGACCGAAGAAGGATGAGTTAACTGGAGAGTTCAGACGGTTACACAACGCCGAATTACGTGAACTGTATACGGGTAATATAATTGAGGTAATTTCATCGCGGCGAATCAAATGGGCTTGTAAAGTTGTCGGACTTAATAACGAGAGAATTCCTAAAAGGTTAATATTTGCTGTGCCGAATGGTAAGCGTCCGAGGGGTAGACCGAAGCGAAGGTGGGAAAATTGCGTTAAAGCCGATATGAAGGGACTGAGTTTGGACGGCGAACGGTGGAGGGAGGTGTGTAATAAGCGATTGGTGGTGTCGGGATCGAACCTTCGGGTTCGCTAAGCCTTTTATTATTTATTAAATATAAAAAAAAAAATCATCTTTTGGAAAATTCTCCGTCAGACATCACGAATGCAAAATAAATTTCTACAATTAATATTAAATTAAAACTTTTAACGAATTAAAAATATCATATACAATATCTATTTAAAACTAGTATTACCATCCAATATATATATATATATATATATATATATATATATATATATATTTGATTCGATGCTGCTCCTCTAGATGTCGTTGATATTATTTATTTCGGTTGGTATGCCAGTGTGAAAGTAGATGTAGTTGGTTACGCTGATCACTTCTTCGTCGTCTGCGATTCAAAAGTTATGTTAATTTCTCAATCAATATCAATATATGGAATATTTAATATTAAAAAATATGCCCAAAAATATCAACCGTAAAAAAAAAAAATCTACCGAGAATAAACTTAAATTTGTATGTGATTTATTGATCTACTTGAAAAAATTGAATAAATCGCCTTTCGAAATAAGATGGAAAGATGGTAGAAAACGTGGCGTGGTATATATAATTTCACAAAAAGTAAAATGTCTACGTTTATGGAAATGATTAATTTATACTAAATCAAAAGACTTCTGTACAGCTGGACGTCTCGTACGAAAATATATACAATATCTACATGAAGTGAGTATATTTTGTTAGTGTATCACATACTTTCAATATAAAATAGTTTAAGAGCTATATTTTACAAGCTATGTACAGAATTATCCATTGTACAATAATCATGTCCGAAACATTTAATATAACCCGAGTCTGTAACTGCATCTCTACAATTTCGAAATTGGTTTGAGAATAAAAAATACTATTCGTCATCATTTAAATTTAATCGAACAAAAGAAATTTTAAAAGTTTCGTTAACAACATGATTTGAACCAGACCGAACGAAATTAAAATGTAATGAGGAATAAATAACTTTTATTTCTCCATTTATTAGTAAATTAATGTGTCAAATGAAAGGTAACTCGTATCGGCCATTTTGTCACAGGAAACCTTATCTTTATGTGAAGGTACCTTCTTGTGTACTCGCAGAGGAGGGGATGACCAACAACAAACTACAATCGGCCATTCTTGCAGGTCTGTTGACTGAAGAGGAACTGACCATCTTCAGGTACTTTGGTGGTAGCAGTGGGGGTATTAGTATGAAAAATGGCCGCAAGATAAAAATGTGACATAAATTACATTGCAATTGAATTCCCTGACTGCTTATAACATTTTATTATATATTAAACGTCACTAATATTAATTATAATGAATAAACATATCAATGTGTAAATGAAAATAAACAGCCACGATTAAAAAAAAAAAAAAAAAACATTTCAATTTTTTTAAAACTTCATATCTTCAGGTACATTGGTCTGGTTCAGAACTTGAAAAGTAGCGGGGAATTATAGTATCAAAGACGACAACCAGCTAAATATGTACCATATTACAATTGAAGTCAGCGCCTTAAAATTATTATTATCCTTAAGTAACTATTTATTATATATAAAACGTTACTATTATTAATTATAATAATAAAATATATCAGTGTGTTAATGACTTACATATCTCCATGTAGCAGGATATTAGTGCAACTTCTTGCATCCAGTCAAACTCGGTTACATCAAAAGATGCCATTGGCTTTTCTTAAGTTAAGTACCTTCTTGTGTACATACAGAAGAGGAAATGATCAACAACAAACTACAATCGGCTATTCTTGCAGCTATGTTATGGTGTGTTGTCTGAAGAGGATGTTCAGTCCCTCTTTCATTACATCTTTCTTTCATTTCAAATCTCGTTATTGTTTCTCAGCTCGGAATATTTCTCAAGGAAATAGTAAATAAACAGCCACAATTAAAAAAAAAAAAACAATTCATTTCTTTTAAAACTTCATATCTTCATGTAGATTGGTCAGGTTCAGAACTTGAAAAGGAACGAGGGATTATAGTATAAAAGACGTCAACCAGCTAAATATGTACCATATTAGAATTGAAGTCATCGCCTATAACTTATTATTATTCTTACGTAACTATTTATGATATATTAAACTTTACTAATATTAATTATAATAAAAAAATATATCAATGTGTAAATGACGTTCATATCTCCATGTAGCCGGATATTAGTGCAACTTCTTGCATCCAGTCAAACTCGGTTACATCAAAATATGCCATTGGCTTTTCTTAAGTTAAGTACCTTCTTGTGTACATACAGAAGAGGAAATGATCAACAACAAACTACAATCGGCTATTCTTGCAGCTATGTTATGGTGTGTTGACTGAAGAGGATGTTCAGTCCCTGTTTCATTACATCTTTCTTTCATTTCTAATCTGATTATTGTTGTTCCGAAATTTGGAATATTTCTCAAGGAAATAGGAAATAAACAGCCACGATTAAAAAAAAAAAAAACATTTCAATTTTTTAAAAACTTCATATCTTCAGGTACATTGGTCTGGTTTAGAACTTAAAAAAGGAGCGGGGGATTATAGTATCAAAGACGACAACCAGCTAAATATGTACCATATTAGAATTGAAGTCAGCGCCTTAAAATTATTATTATCCTTAAGTAACTATTTATTATATATAAAACGTTACTATTATTAATTATAATAAAAAAATATATCAATGTGTAAATGACGTACATATCTCCATGTAGCCGGATATTATTGCAACTTCTTGCATCCAGTCAAACTCGGTTACATCAAAAGATGCCATTGGCTTTTCTTAAGTTAAGTACCTTCTTGTGTACATACAGAAGAGGAAATGATCAACAACAAACTACAATCGGCTATTCTTGCAGCTATGTTATGGTGTGTTGTCTGAAGAGGATGTTCAGTCCCTCTTTCATTACATCTTTCTTTCATTTCTAATCTCGTTATTGTTTCTCAGCTCGGAATATTTCTCAAGGAAATAGTAAATAAACAGCCACAATTAAAAAAAAAAAAAAATTCATTTTTTTTAAAACTTCATATCTTCATGTAGATTGGTCAGGTTTAGAACTTAAAAAGGAGCGGGGGATTATAGTATCAAAGACGTCAACCAGCTAAATATGTACCATATTAGAATTGAAGTCATCGCCTATAACTTATTATTATTCTTACGTAACTATTTATGATATATTAAACTTTACTAATATTAATTATAATAATAAAATATATCAGTGTGTTAATGACTTACATATCTCCATGTAGCCGGATATTATTGCAACTTCTTGCATCCAGTCAAACTCGGTTACATCAAAAGATGCCATTGGCTTTTCTTAAGTTAAGTACCTTCTTGTGTACATACAGAAGAGGAAATGATCAACAACAAACTACAATCGGCTATTCTTGCAGCTGTGTTATGGTGTGTTGTCTGAAGAGGATGTTCAGTCCCTCTTTCATTACATCTTTCTTTCATTTCTAATCTGATTATTGTTGTTCCGAAATTTAGAATATTTCTCAAAGAAATAGTAAATAAACAGCCACGATTAAAAAAAAGAAAAAAAAAACCATTTCAATTTTTTTAAAACTTCATATCTTCAGGTACATTGGTCAGGTTTAGAACTTGAAAAGGAGCGGGGATTATAGTATCAAAGACCTCCACTAGCTAAATATGTACCATATTAGAATTGAAGTAAACGCCTATAACTTATTATTATCCTTACGTAACTTTTTATTATATATTAAACGTTACTAATATTAATTATAATAAAAAAATATATCAATGTGTAAATGACGTACATATCTCCATGTAGCCGGATATTATTGCAACTTCTTGCATCCAGTCAAACTCGGTTACATCAAAAGATGCCATTGGCTTTTCTTAAGTTAAGTACCTTCTTGTGTACATACAGAAGAGGAAATGATCAACAACAAACTACAATCGGCTATTCTTGCAGCTATGTTATGGTGTGTTGTCTGAAGAGGATGTTCAGTCCCTCTTTCATTACATCTTTCTTTCATTTCTAATCTGATTATTGTTGTTCCGAAATTTAGAATATTTCTCAAGGAAATAGTAAATAAACAGCCACGATTAAAAAAAGAAAAAAAAACATTTCAATTTTTTTAAAACTTCATATCTTCAGGTACATTGGTCAGGTTTAGAACTTGAAAAGGAGCGGGGATTATAGTATCAAAGACCTCCACTAGCTAAATATGTACCATATTAGAATTGAAGTAAACGCCTATAACTTATTATTATCCTTACGTAACTTTTTATTATATATTAAACGTTACTAATATTAATTATAATAAAAAAATATATCAATGTGTAAATGACGTACATATCTCCATGTAGCCGGACATTATTGCAACTTCTTGCATCCAGTCAAACTCGGTTACATCAAAATATGCCATTGGCTTTTCTTAAGTTAAGTACCTTCTTGTGTACATACAGAAGAGGAACTGATCAACAACAAACTACAATCGGCTATTCTTGCAGCTATGTTATGGTGTGTTGTCTGAAGAGGATGTTCAGTCCCTCTTTCATTACATCTTTCTTTCATTTCCAATCTGATTATTTTTGTTCCGAAATTTGGAATATTTCTCAAGGAAATAGGAAATAAACAGCCACGATTAAAAAAAATAAATTAAAACATTTCAATTTTTCTAAAACTTCATATCTTCAGGTACATTGGTCTGGTTTAGAACTTAAAAAAGGAGCGGGGGATTATAGTATCAAAGACGACAACCAGCTAAATATGTACCATATTAGAATTGAAGTCATCGCCTATAACTTATTATTATTCTTACGTAATTTTTTATTATATATTAAACGTTACTAATATTAATTATAATAAAAAAATATATCAATGTGTAAATGACGTTCATATCTCCATGTAGCCGGATATTAGTGCAACTTCTTGCATCCAGTCAAACTCGGTTACATCAAAAGATGCCATTGGCTTTTCTTAAGTTAAGTACCTTCTTGTGTACATACAGAAGAGGAAATGATCAACAACAAACTACAATCGGCTATTCTTGCAGCTATGTTATGGTGTGTTGACTGAAGAGGATGTTCAGTCCCTCTTTCATTACATCTTTCTTTCATTTCTAATCTGATTATTGTTGTTCCGAAATTTGGAATATTTCTCAAGGAAATAGGAAATAAACAGCCACGATTAAAAAAAATAAATTAAAACATTTCAATTTTTTAAAAACTTCATATCTTCAGGTACATTGGTCTGGTTTAGAACTTAAAAAAGGAGCGGGGGATTATAGTATCAAAGACGACAACCAGCTAAATATGTACCATATTAGAATTGAAGTCATCGCCTATAACTTATTATTATTCTTACGTAATTTTTTATTATATATTAAACGTTACTATTATTAATTATAATAAAAAAATATATCAATGTGTAAATGACGTTCATATCTCCATGTAGCCGGATATTATTGCAACTTCTTGCATCCAGTCAAACTCGGTTACATCAAAATATGCCATTGGCTTTTCTTAAGTTAAGTACCTTCTTGTGTACATACAGAAGAGGAAATGATCAACAACAAACTACAATCGGCTATTCTTGCAGCTATGTTATGGTGTGTTGTCTGAAGAGGATGTTCAGTCCCTCTTTCATTACATCTTTCTTTCATTTCTAATCTCGTTATTGTTTCTCAGCTCGGAATATTTCTCAAGGAAATAGTAAATAAACAGCCACAATTAAAAAAAAAAAAAAATTCATTTTTTTTAAAACTTCATATCTTCATGTAGATTGGTCAGGTTTAGAACTTAAAAAAGGAGCGGGGGATTATAGTATCAAAGACGTCAACCAGCTAAATATGTACCATATTAGAATTGAAGTCATCGCCTATAACTTATTATTATTCTTACGTAACTATTTATGATATATTAAACTTTACTAATATTAATTATAATAATAAAATATATCAGTGTGTTAATGACTTACATATCTCCATGTAGCCGGATATTATTGCAACTTCTTGCATCCAGTCAAACTCGGTTACATCAAAAGATGCCATTGGCTTTTCTTAAGTTAAGTACCTTCTTGTGTACATACAGAAGAGGAAATGATCAACAACAAACTACAATCGGCTATTCTTGCAGCTGTGTTATGGTGTGTTGTCTGAAGAGGATGTTCAGTCCCTCTTTCATTACATCTTTCTTTCATTTCTAATCTGATTATTGTTGTTCCGAAATTTAGAATATTTCTCAAAGAAATAGTAAATAAACAGCCACGATTAAAAAAAAGAAAAAAAAAACATTTCAATTTTTTTAAAACGTCATATCTTCAGGTACATTGGTCAGGTTTAGAACTTGAAAAGGAGCGGGGATTATAGTATCAATGACCTCCACTAGCTAAATATGTACCATATTAGAATTGAAGTAAACGCCTATAACTTATTATTATCCTTACGTAACTTTTTATTATATATTAAACGTTACTAATATTAATTATAATAAAAAAATATATCAATGTGTAAATGACGTACATATCTCCATGTAGCCGGACATTATTGCAACTTCTTGCATCCAGTCAAACTCGGTTACATCAAAAGATGCCATTGGCTTTTCTTAAGTTAAGTACCTTCTTGTGTACATACAGAAGAGGAAATGATCAACAACAAACTACAATCGGCTATTCTTGCAGCTATGTTATGGTGTGTTGTCTGAAGAGGATGTTCAGTCCCTCTTTCATTACATCTTTCTTTCATTTCTAATCTGATTATTGTTGTTCCGAAATTTAGAATATTTCTCAAAGAAATAGTAAATAAACAGCCACGATTAAAAAAAAGAAAAAAAAAAACCATTTCAATTTTTTTAAAACTTCATATCTTCAGGTACATTGGTCAGGTTTAGAACTTGAAAAGGAGCGGGGATTATAGTATCAAAGACCTCCACTAGCTAAATATGTACCATATTAGAATTGAAGTAAACGCCTATAACTTATTATTATCCTTACGTAACTTTTTATTATATATTAAACGTTACTAATATTAATTATAATAAAAAAATATATCAATGTGTAAATGACGTACATATCTCCATGTAGCCGGACATTATTGCAACTTCTTGCATCCAGTCAAACTCGGTTACATCAAAATATGCCATTGGCTTTTCTTAAGTTAAGTACCTTCTTGTGTACATACAGAAGAGGAAATGATCAACAACAAACTACAATCGGCTATTCTTGCAGCTATGTTATGGTGTGTTGTCTGAAGAGGATGTTCAGTCCCTCTTTCATTACATCTTTCTTTCATTTCCAATCTGATTATTTTTGTTCCGAAATTTGGAATATTTCTCAAGGAAATAGGAAATAAACAGCCACGATTAAAAAAAATAAATTAAAACATTTCAATTTTTCTAAAACTTCATATCTTCAGGTACATTGGTCTGGTTTAGAACTTAAAAAAGGAACGGGGGATTATGGTATCAAAGACGACAACCAGCTAAATATGTACCATATTAGAATTGAAGTCATCGCCTATAACTTATTATTATTCTTACGTAATTTTTTATTATATATTAAACGTTACTATTATTAATTATAATAAAAAAATATATCAATGTGTAAATGACGTTCATATCTCCATGTAGCCGGATATTAGTGCAACTTCTTGCATCCAGTCAAACTCGGTTACATCAAAAGATGCCATTGGCTTTTCTTAAGTTAAGTACCTTCTTGTGTACATACAGAAGAGGAAATGATCAACAACAAACTACAATCGGCTATTCTTGCAGCTATGTTATGGTGTGTTGTCTGAAGAGGATGTTCAGTCCCTCTTTCATTACATCTTTCTTTCATTTCTAATCTCGTTATTGTTTCTCAGCTCGGAATATTTCTCAAGGAAATAATAAATAAACAGCCACAATTAAAAAAAAAAAACAATTCATTTTTTTTAAAACTTCATATCTTCATGTAGATTGGTCAGGTTCAGAACTTGAAAAGGAACGAGGGATTATAGTATAAAAGACGACAACCAGCTAAATATGTACCATATTAGAATTGAAGTAAACGCCTATAACTTATTATTATCCTTACGTAACTTTTTATTATATATTAAACGTTACTATTATTAATTATAATAAAAAAATATATCAATGTGTAAATGACGTACATATCTCCATGTAGCCGGACATTATTGCTACTTCTTGCATCCAGTCAAACTCGGTTACATCAAAAGATGCCATTGGCTTTTCTTAAGTTAAGTACCTTCTTGTGTACTTACAGAAGAGGAAATGATCAACAACAAACTACAATCGGCTATTCTTGCAGCTATGTTATGGTGTGTTGACTGAAGACGATGTTCAGTCCCTCTTTCATTACATCTTTCTTTCATTTCTAATATGATTATTGTTGTTCCGAAATTTAGAATATTCTCAAAGAAATAGTAAATAAACAGCCACGATTAAAAAAAAAAAACTATTTAAATTTTTTTAAATCTTCATATCTTCAGGTACATTGGTCAGATTTAGAACTTGAAAAGGAGCGGGGGATTATAGTATCAAAGACCTCAACCAGCTAAATATGTACCATATTAGAATGGAAGTCAGCGCCTATAAATTATTATTATCCTTATGTAACTTTTTATTATATATCAAATATCACGAATAGTAATTATGCAACAAAAACAGAAATATATATATACATGTTCATCAAGATAAAAATTATTTTCCAATATCCTACTATGAGTATCTCGTGCTAAGAACTTTGTATGACCATTCTCATCTAACGTTTACTTATAGCGATATTTCTATATAGGTACCAAATATTACGAATAGTAATTTTGTAACAAAAAAGAAAAAATATATATGTTCATATACATTAAAATTAAGCTCCTATATTCTACTGTAGAGGTCAGTTTTCAGATTTTACCCTTCAATCTTTTAGACGCTTTTGAGGCAGATGAGTATTTCGTGCTAACAACATGGTATGACCACACTCATCTAACTCTTATATATTACAATATTATATCTCTATTTATATTACATATTATTCTGACATTATGTTTCGTATTTCATCTAACTACCTAATCTTTTTGTTTAAGTATTCGTCATTAAATCAACCCAAGATCAAAATAGCACCATTTTTAATTTTCTTGAAATTCTTCACCAACTAGTTTTTAAATTAAGCATTTGTAAGGAACTCATAAACTGAACATGGCATGTTTATAAATTGCCTATAAATTACTAGTTAGAAATTATACGTATAATATATCGTTGGAAAGCGGAGAATTTAAAAAAAAAAAACATTAAAAAAGTTGTAGAAGGTAATGGAGAGTTATGAAAAAAATATAAATAATAATTTGTGAAAACTAATACTATTTCACGGAAATCACATGTTTCCAAGGTATTTTAATGAAATTTACTAACTAAATGTAAAATTGAAAATTGAAAAAAATGTCTTTAAAATTCAACGAATTGAGGCAATGAAATTGTTTAAAAAACTGTTTCATAGTACTTGTGTGAAATGTATTAAAATATTTTATGGATGTATAAAACATATGCTTATAACCTTAAATATATATTTGCTGTAGTTTAATAAATCTAGAGACGATATTGTATTTAAATAATAAGGTTAACATTCTGAATTTATTCTAAAAACATTTTCCATTGTTTGACGACTTTTGACCTAGTGATGTTATGCGAGTGAATAGTGATTCTTTCGTTTCAATCACTTCAGATGAATCGACTCTTTGATTCGATTCACCTGCCCATCACTAAAACTGATTTCGTCCTGGCTATATATCATAAAAAATATATACATGTACAAGGGTATTTCTTCCATTGAATTATAAATTGGAAACAAATTAACGAACGAATTTAAATAAATGAATTTCTAAAACAATAATTATGATTATATATTAAAAAAAAAAAAGAAAGTGAATTTTATTCTGGGACATTTAATCCCCTCAAAATAACAATAATGAACAACGTAATGGCAATTGTCTGGCATTAGAGTTCAATTAAAAATAATTGAATTTACAAAGTTGTATAACTTTTTAAAAAATATTTTTCTGGCAATGATGACTTCCAATTAAACCACAATTGAATTTATTTTTTGTATTCCAACATTACATGTTTACATGTTAACAATTCGGGATATTTACTTTCATACAACTACAATCCCAATGTTTTTTTGTTGATTCATGGCTAAAAAAATCTGTTAAAATATAGTGCATGTTAGAATACATGTCAGAATTGGGTTGATACATTAAATTTGTAATTATCTTAAATCTAATGTGTTCCATTGTCAAATTCAAAATTCATTTTTATAATAAATTAAAGTATATAATATCCAGAACAACATCATGCACTAACACCATTTATTGGGTTTGCATTTATACTAAATGAAAAGGCTTCTGTACAGCTCAACGTGTCGTACGAAAATATATATACAATATCTTAATGATCATGTCCGAAACATTTAATATAACCTGAATCTTTAACTACTATCTCTACAGTTTCGAAATTGGTTTGAGAATAAAAAAAAATGATATTCGTCATCATTTAAATTCAATCGAACAAAGGAAATTTAAAAAGTTTCGTTAACAATATAATTTTCACCACACCGAAATAAATGAAAATGTAATGGAGAATAAATTACTTTTATTTCTCCAGTTATGGGTACATTAATTATTAAATTATCATATGACAGGTAACTCGTGTCAGACATCTTGTCACAGTAAATCTTTTCTTTAAGTGAAGGTACCTTCTTGTGAATTCGCAGAAGAGGGGAAGACCAACTACAAACTACAATCGGCTATTCTTGCAGGTATGTTGACTGAAGAGGATTTTCAGTCCCTCTTTCATTACATCTTTCTTTCATTTCTAATGTGGTTATTGAGGTTTTGTTGCTTTGTAAACATTTTGATGGTTTCTATAAGGGAATGACCATCTTCAGGTACTTTGGTCCGGTTCAGAACTCAAATAGGAGTTGGGGTATTAGGATCTAAAATGGCAACCAGTTAAAAATGTACTTTATTAATTGAAGTCAACGCCTATAGTTTATTATTATTCTCACGAAACTATTTATTATTTACAAAATATCTCGAATAGTAATTTAGTTACGAAAAAAAAATATATAATTATATTACTATAGATAAAAATTATGTTCCAATAATCTACTATGGAGTTCAATTTTGAGATTTTAGTCTTTAGTCTTTTAGACGTTTATAATGAAGACGAGTATCTAGTGTTTGCTATAGGTAACATGGTATGACCAATCTCATCTTATCTTTATACATAGCAATATTTCTATATAGGTACCCTAGAACATTGCTGCCACATACTTCTTTCATTTCTAATGTGGTAATTGATTCTTCGTTGGTTTTTAATCATTTTGATGTTATCTATGAGCGAATGACCATCTTCAGGTACATTGGTCCGGTTCAGAACTTGAAAAGGAGTGGTGGAACCAGCAACCAGCTCAATATGTACCATATTAGAATTGAAGTAAACGCCTATAACTTATTATTATACTTATATAACTTTTTATTATATATCAAATATTACGAATAATAATTTTGTACCGAAAACTAAAAAATATATATGTTCATATAGATAAAAATTATGTTCCAATATTCTACTATGAGTATCTCATGCAAACAACGTGGTATAACCATTCTCATCTAACCTTTATATATAGCAATATTTCTATACATATACCCTAGAACATTGGTGCCACATCTTAATTTTATTTCTAATGTGGTTATTGATGATTCGTTGGTTTGCAAGCATTTTGATGCTATCTATGAGCGAATGACCAACTTCAGGTACATTGGTCCGGTTCAGAACGTGAAAAGCAGCGGGGGGTTATAGTATCAAAGACCTCAACCAGCTAAATATGTACCATATTAGAATGGAAGTCAGCGCCTATAAATTATTATTATCCTTACGTAACAATTTATTATATATCAAATATCACGAGTAGTAATTTTGCTGTCATGTCATCCTACCTCACTGTCATCCTACCTCACTATAACCAATGTCCAACAGACAGATTGTTATAATACTCAATAAAAAAAAAAGTAATTTTGCAACAAAAAAATAAATATATACATTGTCGTATAGATAAAAATTATGTTCCAATATTCTACTATGAGTATCTCGTGCTAACAACGTGGTATGACCATTCTCATCTAACCTTTGTATATAGCAATATTTCTATGTACGTACCCTAGAACATTCCTGCAACCATCTTTCTTTCATTTCTAATCTTGTTGTTGATTTTTTATTGTTTAGTAAACATTTCGATGCTATCTATGAGGGAATGACCATCTTCAGGTACATTGGTCCGGTTCAGAACATGAAAAGGAGCAGGGGGTTATAGTGTCAAAGAACTCAACCAGCTAAACATTTACCATATTATAATTGAAGTCAGCGCCTATAACTTATTATTATCCTTACGTAACTTTTTATTATATATCAAATATCACGAATAGTAATTTTGCAACAAAAAAATAAATATATACATGTTCGTATAGATAAAAATTATGTTCCAATATTCTACTATTCGTATCTCGTGCTAACAACGTGGTTTGACCATTCTCATCTAACCTTTATATAGCATTTCCAAGTCAATTTCAACCTTTTCCAAATCAAATTCAACCTTTTCCAAGTCAAATTAAACCTTTTCCATTTCAAATTCAACCTTTTCCAAGTCAAATTCAACCTTTTCCATTTCAAATTCAACTTTCGAATTTTTGTCAATTTTCGATTTTTTTCGAAATGAAGGCCACTTACTATATTATCGAAGGCATAGCTTTTGAAAAATACAAAAAAAAATTTGATAACGCCGTTGCATATCCATTTATTTTAACATTTTAGATTTTTTCAGCGTGATATTTCTATGTCATTTCCAAGTCAAATTCAACCTTTTCCAAGTCAAATTCAACCTTTTCCATATCAAATTAAACTTTTTCCAAGTAAATTCAACCATTTCCATTTCAAATTAAACCTTTTCCAATTCAAATTCAACCGTTTTCATTTCAAATTAATGTTTTAATTTTTTGTAAATCTTATATTTTTTTTTAAATAATGGCCATCCCCTCTCCCCCTCCAATATGAAAGTCTATTATTATGCTCTCCTAAGTAGAATTTTCACTTACGGATATCGATTTATTGTACCTATTCGGATTTATTAGGGACTTGTATTATGCTGTCCTGTACCTAGTTTTGAAAATAACCCCCATTTTAAGATTAAGTGACCTCGTTTCGAATCATTTAAGTTTTTTTGACTTATTCGATATAAGGGTGTATTTTTATGTTTCCCGATTAGTAAATTTTGAAAATGACATCCATTTTATGTTTACGCCACTGTGTTTTGACTTATTTAAGTTTTTAGAATTTATCCAATATAAAGGTCTACTTTTATGTTTCTGGAGCCGTAGATTTTGAAAACGACTTCCATTTTAAGATTAGGCCACCGCGTTTCGACTTATTTGAGTTTTTCGGATTTTTTTCATATGAGAGTATATTCTTATGTTTCCGGAGCAGTAGATTTTGAAAACAACCTCCATTTTAAGATTAGGCCACCGCGTTTCGATTTCTTTGAGTTTTTCAGATTTTTTTCATATGAGGATGTATTCTTATGTTTCCGGAGCTGTAGATTTTGAAAATGACCTCCATTTTAAGATTAGGCCACCGCATTTCGATTTCTTTACGTGTTTCGAATTTTTATCATAAAAGAGTGTATTCTTATGTTTCCGGAGTCGTAGATTTTGAAAATGACCTCCATTTTAAGATTACGCCACTGCGTTTCGGCTTATTTAAGTTTTTCGAATTTATCCAATTTAAAGATCTACTTTTATGATGCCGGAGCCTTAGCTTTTATAACTACTTACATTTTAAGATTAGGACACTGTGTTTCGGTTTTTTTAAGTGTTTTTGATTTTTCCTTCGAATAAAAAACAAAATACGAAGGATTAATTTATTTTTCAATAAATAAATAAAAATATCTAATCTAAATAAATAAAATATGTATTGTCTCATTTTTAATTTAATTTTAGTTATCTTTTTTAATGTTGTGGTCTCCTGTCACAAAATTATAAGATTTCGAACAATTAGCTGAAAAATCTGAATACGGAAGGTTAAATTTATTACCAGCTGCTTTTCGGCGTTTTAGTTTGTATTCTGTGGTTAATTTAACTTTAGCTTCATAATATTTATTTATTTATTCATACTCGAAAACATATCGATGAAACTTTGTATTGAAAAAATCCAAAATGAAGCCTAATTATTCGAGATGCAGCGGCTTAATCATAAAATGGAGCTTAAATATTAGATAAATTTAAATATTAAAGATTAGAAAAATTTCAATACGTCTCGGATAACATATAAGTAGATCCTTATACCGAAAAAGAAAAAAAAAATTTTTATAATCCGAAACACAGTGGCATAAACTTGAAATTGGGTCATTTACAAAATGGGGGAAATCTACTGCTCCAAAAACATAAAATTAGACGTTTATACTTGTTAAATTCTAAAAGTTTAAATAAGTTGAAACGCAGAGGCGTAATCATAAAATAGAGGTCATTTTTCAGAATCTACGGTTCCGAAAACATAAAAGTAGACCTTTAAATTGGATAAATTCGAAAAACTTAAATAAGTCAAAATGCAATGGCGTAATCATGAAATGGAGGTTATTTTCAAAATCTACCACTCAAGAAACATAAAAGTAGACCTTAATATTGGATAAATTCGAAAAACTTAAATAAGTCGAAACGCAGTGGCGTAATCTTAAAATGGAGGTCATTTTCAAAATCTACAGCTCCGGAAACATTAAAATACACCCTCATATGAAAAATATCCGAAAAACTCAAATAAGTCGAAACGCGGTGGCCTAATCTTAAAATGGAGGTCATTTTCAAAATCTACAGCTCCGGAAACATAAAAATACACCCTCATATGAAAAATATCCGAAAAACTCAAATAAGTCGAAACGCGGTGGCCTAATCTTAAAATGGAGGTCGTTTTCAAAATCTACGGCTCCAGAAACATAAAAGTAGACCTTTATATTGGATAAATTCTAAAAACTTAAATAAATCAAAACACTGTGGCGTAAACATAAAATGGATGTCATTTTCAAAATTTACTGATCGAGAGACATAAAAATGCACCCTTATATCGAATAATTCAAAAAAACCTAAATAATTCGAAACTCAGTCACGTAATCTGAAAAAGGAGGTTATTATCAAAAACTACTCATACGATAACAGACCCGCACATCGAAAAATTAAAGATAATTAAATAAATAAAAAAAGGTTGAATTTGAAATGGAAAAGGTTTAATTTGAAATGGAAAAGGTTGAATTTGACTTGGAAAAAGTTTAATTTGATTTGGAAAAGGTTGAATTTGACTTGGAAAAGGTTGAAATTGACTTGGAAATGCTATATATAGCAATATTTCTATATATATACCCTAGAACAATGCTGCCACATCTTTCCTGCCTTTCTATTGTGGTTATTTATACTTCGTTTTTTTGTAAACATTTTGATGCTATTTATTAGGGAATGTCTATCTTCAGGTACATTGGTCCGGTTCAGAACTTGAAAAGGAGTTGTGAAAATAGTATCCAGAACGGCAACCAGCTAAATATGTACCATATGAGAATTGAAAACGGAGCCTATAATTTATTATTATCCTTACGTAACATTTTATTATATACCAAATATTATGAATAGTAATTTTGTAACAAAAAAGAAAAAATATATATGTTCATATACATAAAAATTAAGCTCCTATATTCTACTGTGGAGGTCAGTTTTCAGATTTTACCCTTTAATCTTTTAGACGCTTTTGAGGCAGATGAGTATTTCGTGCTAACAACATGGTATGACCACTCTCATCTAACTCTTATATATTACAATATTATATTACATATTATTCTGACATTATGTTTCGTATTTCATCTAAATACCTAATCTTTTTGTTTAAATATTCGTCATTAAATCAACCCAAGATCAAAATAGCACCATTTTTAATTTTCTTGAAATTCTTCACCAACTAGTTTTTAGATTAAGCAGCTGTAAGGAACTCATAAACTGAAAATGGCATGTTTATAAATTGCCTATAAATTACTAGTTAGAAAGAATACGTATAATATATCGTTGAAAAGCGGAGAATTTAAAAAAAAAATATATAAAAGTTTTAGAAGGTAATGGAGAGTTATGAAAAAAATATATATAATAATTTGTGAAAACTAATATTATTTCACGTAAATTACATGTTTCCAAGGTATTTTAATGAAATTTACAAACTAAATGTAAAATTTTAATTTTCTTAAAGTTTGATAAAAATGTCTTTAAAATTCAACGAATTGAGGCAATGAAATTGTTTAAAAAACTGTTTCATAGTACTTGTGTGAAATGTATTAAAATATTTTATGGATGTATAAAACATATGCTTATAACCTTAAATATATATTTGCTGTAGTTTAATAAATCTAGAGACGATATTGTATTTAAATAATAAGGTTAACATTCTGAATTTATTCTAAAAACATTTTCCATTGTTTGACGACTTTTGACCTAGTGATGTTATGCGAGTGAATAGTGATTCTTTCGTTTCAATCACTTCAGATGAATCGACTCTTATTAGATTCACCTGCCCATCTCTAAAACTGATTTCGTCCCGGCTATATATCATAAAAATATATAAATGTACAAGGGTGTTTCTTACATTGAATTATAAATTGGAAACAAATTAACGAACGAATTTAAATAAATGATTTTCTAAAACAATAATCATGATTATATATATATATATATATATATATAATCATGATTATATATATATATATATATATATATATATATATATATATATAAAAAGAAAGTGAATTTTATTCTGGGACATTTAGTCCCCTCAAAATAACAATAATGAACAACGTAATGACAATTGTCTGGCATTAGAGTTCAATTAAAAATAATTTAATTTACAAAGTTGTATAACTTTGTAAAAAATATGTTTTTGATAATTATGCCTCATTTGTTCATTTATGACACAACTGAATTTTTTTTTTTTTGTATTTCCAAATTACATGTTTACACGTTAACGTTTCGGGATATTTATTCCCATACAACTGCAATCCCAATGTTTTTTTGTTGATTCATGGCTAAAAATTGAGTTAAAATATAGTGCATGTTGCAATACATGTCAGAAGTGGGTTGATAAATTAAATTTGGAATTACCTTAAATCTAATGTGCTTGATTGTCAGATTCTAAATTCATGTTATAATAAATTAAAATTAATATCCAGAGCATCATCATGCTTTTAGACCATTTATTGGGTGTCTGCCATGGTGAATACAATAGACCTTTGGATATGACTTTTTATTTTTATAATATTGATGTTAAATGTTTGTTTTTTATCTAGCTGCAATTTAATTTTTATTAATTTTTAATTTTGTTTAATATGTCAGCATAATGTGTTCCTAAATGTTTGGTGTCTCTTTTATAATTTACTGCTGTTCTATTGTTTTTTGTGATGTGTATGGCTTCAAGTAATTTAAGCAGTGGACTGTATCTTAAGGTATTGGGTAGGTTAATGATCGTGCAAAAAAAAATAATTTACTGTATCTGTATGCTAGCCTACATCTTTCTTACCTGGAGGGCCCTCCGTACGTGACTTCTTGTGCTTGTGATGGTGCTTGGCCATTGGCTGCCGATGTAATGGGCAGATACAACCAATCCCTCCCAAGGTTTAAGTGTTATCTTTTATATTTTAGATCTGCCCCCACCACTCGCCGTAACGCGGGAGAATTTAAATGAAAACCATTCTTTGGCACAACCATATCTTCCACCGTGAAATATCTCGTTTCACAAAAAAAAAAAAAAAAAAGAAAAAACCAAACTCGAATATTGGTGATTACCGGACAAGGCGCAAACGAGAGGAAAATTACTTGGCTTACAATAAAGAGGAGAATTTAAATGAAAACAATTCATTGGCACAACCATGTATATCAACAACTGTATGGCAATGTTTAATAGAACAATGTATACAAAAAAAAATAAAACAAATGTATGTCACATACATATACATTAATAACATATCAGTAATGCTGCTGATATCTCTAAAGTACAAAATAAATTTATTTTACATATTTGAGTTCTACCAATGGGTAGTTTCTCTTCATGTTGTACATGTCATGTTACCAATGTCACATTTAGTGGTTGTATTTTTAACGTAATACAGTTGTAAATTTCATTAAAATAAAAAAAATTTACATATATTCGGAAGATTGATTTCTGAGGAGATGGAAAAATAAATTGCGTTTAAATGAAGTCAAGGATGAGGATTTCTGTATAGAGGTTGGTAGAGAATTAAAAAAAAAAGTGGCATGTATGACGAATGATTTTTTAAAGGAAACAGAGTCCTTCTATGAGAAGGAATAAACAAATTTGACCGATGGGATCTCGTGTTGAACGAATGAACAGAGGAACAAGGAGTAAAGAAATCAAGAAGGTAAGAAGGTGTTTTGATTGTAAAGATTTGGAAAAGGAATGCACCTAGGAAATATTGCCGTCGGAAAACTACAAAGATGAATCGAATAAAACAATTCATTAATCTTTTTAATCTAATCTCAAGCCCAAAATACAGCTCATCGTAAACAAGGCAGCCTTAATCGAAGTGAGGGAAAATGAGAGGAAACTATGAGCTAACGGATTTTAAGGGGCATAGAGTCACGGAATCTCAGGAACTGTTTAAGGGTAGCAATGGACTTTCGGATTATTTTGTAAATGTGATTATTCCATGACAGATGTTGATCAAACATTACCCCAAGGTTTCTTAGTGTGAAACGTATGAATACCCCATAGAGGTAGAGTAAAGGATAATAGGGAATGAGGTTAATCAGATTAATTATATTGGGGTATTTTCCTATAATCGATATTTAGAATATTTATTCTTTATTACTATTGTACTAATTCTTTTTTTTTTTTTTCTTTATGACATTTACAACTGTATTACATAAATACATCAAGTAAATTTGGACATAATAGATATAATGACATGAATACACTTGCTGAGTAACTACCCAACGGTAGCACTCTAATGATATGACTACATTAGGAGAACACGGGGCCATCTTCTTTTCAGACGCCTCGGAGGGTTATCAGGAATTGAAGAGGAAGCAAGGTTAGAAACGAGAGGGTTGGGATGTTTCTGAAGTTTATTATGGAAGGATAGGTATCTGGATTGGGCCAGATCTGAAACATAAGGAACATTAAGATCTTTGTGGATAATTTTATTAGTGACAAAGTAAGGATTGGATGCGAGAGGAATTCGATGGTTTAGTGGAGCCCCATATCTCAACTCCGTAAGTCTAGATAGGTCTTATTACAGTCAAGTATATGAGTCTTTTGTAATTAATGAGAAGTTTAGAGCGTTTGTCTAGTAAGTGCTGAAGTAATCGGAAACGTCGAGCGGTTTCTTGTCGTTTCAGTCTAGTATGAGGATTCCAAGTTAGTCGTTTGTCCAGGTGGAGTCCTAGGTATCGGATTTGCTCAACAGGGATAAGTGGAGTTTACGACGAAGGGTGAAGGTAATCTGGTGGGATTTATTGGAGTTTATTTTAATTCTCCAGTTTTGGCACCATTCTTCTAGATTTATGATGTGTGATTGAAGCATTTGGGATGCTATTGCTGGGTCATTGTTTACTTATAGGATACATGTGTCATCGGCATATGTGGTGATGACAGTGTTGGGACAGATAGGGATGTCAGCTGTATAAACTGTATAGAGGATAAGACCTAGGATACTACCTTGAGGAACACCAGCGGACTGGGAAAAAAGGGATGAATAGGTGTTTGTACTAATTCAGGGAAGGATTTATAATTTTTTTTTTTTTTTTTTATTGAATAATAATACAATCACCCACTGTTGAAGGGCTATAAGTATTAAGGCTAGAAGTTCTCATTCATACAGTATATACAAGTAATATAGAAGTAACTATAAATATAAGAAGTAAATAAATAATACTTATAAAAAAAAAGTAAATCAATAGGAAAAAAAAAATAAATAAATAAACAAACAAAATAAAATAACAACTTCTAAACACATTCATACCTATATACAATATATACATTCACCCAGGAATATCCGAGCCAGGCTTTTCTCCCCACATGTGGAAAGCAAAGCAGGACTCCATAGATCCCATTGCCACTTTTCCAGCCGCATCACTAGTATTAAAAATTTATAATTTAGTTAGATGTTTTTAATAATTGTTGTTAAATATTACCGCCTCTGTTAGCTTGACCTAGGGAGCACCACGTGGAGGTAGAGATCGGTATTTATTTATGTAAACATTATTTAAATCTAAATAAAAAAATAATTACATTTTTTATAAAATCCACCACCAAATATCAAATTAATTTCTATAAATTACATTATAACTTAAAACATTAAACAAATGTAAAATAGCAATATCTTATAATACTATCCAACGCCAGTGTGGACGTCGATTCGCGTAGCTCTTTCCATACACTTCGCATCTATGCAGCTTCCATTTTGGTTCCTCTCGCCTCTCCAGACGTTGCCGTACTTCACCGTGGACTGCAATTCAAGAGTAGTATTGATTTCAAAGAATATATTTTTCAAGAAATTTAAAAGATCATTAAGAACGTGTCGTGTTGATTGTCAATTATTTTCAAAAAATATATACCGTATAATAAGCAACAAAAGAAAGTGCTCATAAACATCAATCATAATTTAAAAACAACATTAAGGAAATACTTAATTATATGTACCATTTATTAATTCAAAAGAAATATAAAAAACAAGATTGTATACCGAAATAAAATGTATCATTTGTCTACTGAACTTAAATATAATTACAATACGCAATAATTGATGACATGTTTATTGATATCTTTAATTATTTATAGTTATAACGATACAGAAAAATGGTTAAAAAAATTGTAAGAAAAAAAAATGACAAACATTTTAGAAAGAGGTGGGAAAATGAAATTTTGAACTTTCGTTAAGATTTTTGAAAATGCAAAAATTTGACGAAAAGTAGTAGATAACCGAAGCTTTGTAATTAAATAAAAACTAAACAGTTCATATGTATAAATAAAAACTAATCATTTATATAAGTTTATATGCTAAGAAAGTGTAATGGTAAGTAGTTTGAAAAAATTTAAGACTTTCAAAGTATCATAATTTAAAAAAAAATATATATAACAAAAACATAAATCCTGGTTTAACTAAGTAATATTTAAATGTAAAAAAATTTCCGTTTGTTTAAAATAAAAAATTAAACATACGATTGTCTAGAAAATTAATATTCTTGGGTAAATGAAAAACCGGCAAAAAATTGTACACAGAAAAACAAAATTGAAATTTTATACTTAAGTTGTTAAAACTATTTAGGAGAGAACTTTGAAAATTGCAAACGTTAGGCGAAAAAGTTAAAAAATATTAACTAAACTTAAAAATTCATTTGTATACAAAGAAACTAATTATTTGTATAACTACATACACTAAAAAAGTGTAATGTAAGCAGTTTGTATAAATTTAAGACTTCCATAGTACATTATACTAAAGTCCACTGTGAGCTGTGGGCTTAGCTATTATTATGCTCTTTAGGGATTAAGAGTACTATTTTAATACTTAAATTTCATAATATTTCTAATGATTTTGCTGAATCATTATTTCAAATTATTTAAATTTAATTAAAATGCTAACTTATTTATTATGTCATTATAGTGCTGCCCTATCTCCTTAATATCCATTTTTAATAATTTTAGTTATATAAATAGATTCCACATACATTTCTAAGTTTATCATCTCCCGCTCTGTATAAAATTTCTATTTTTTCGTAATCCAAAATCATTTATATAAGTACATATACATAAAAAAGTGTAATATAAGTAGTTAGTAAAAATTGGAGATTTTTAATTATCACACCAAATTTTTTAAAAAATACTTTCACAAAAAAATAGATAATGGTAACATATATATTCTGATTTAACTAAGAAGCACTAATATATTATTTATTTGGGTTTGAATTAATTTTAATGTATTGTATATATCATCAATAAGACATATGTTGTACAAAAGTGCAAAAATGAAATTTAAATCATAGTCTGTAAAATATATGTATTTGAGGACTTTATATGGCAAATATTAAGCGAAAAAATTGTAGATAAATAAAATGTTGCAATTTAATATTTTTTTTTTACCTATAACGAAAATTGTTGTTTTATATTTATAATAAAAATAGGGTCCTATTAATTAATCATTAAACCACGTCACATATTTATAAATATTATTTAAAACATATTCCATTTATTATATATATAATAATATCAAATTATTATTAAAAATATTTTGCTTTAAAAGTTGTTAATAAACAAGAAGATAGGTTTGAAGAACTCAATTTTTATTATATGTATTGGAAAAATTGGAAGAGAACCCCGGAATATTTCAATATTTTTATAACGGTTTAAAAATGTTTATAGTTCAGTTAATTGACAAAAGATATTTTGGTATGTGATCTAAATAATTTTCAACTAAACTGAACATGATAAAAAAAATATATCGATGTGTGAATGACATGCATATCTCCATGTTGCAGGATATTGGTGGTACTTCGCGGAGCCAATCGAATTCTCCAGCGTCTAACAGAGCCAAAAAAATAATTCGTTAAAAAAATAATTTTACACTAAATTGAAAAACAGTAAAAAATATATTAAGGAATACATTACTTACAGATCTCTAGATATCTGTTAATTGGGGTGTCAATATCCCCGAGACTCGCTAACTCCGCCGCTAAATCCAATCCTTCATCAAACACCAAACTAAACTCGGTCATTCTTGCAGGTTTGTGACCGTGTGATGACTGAAGAGCGACTGACCATCTTCAGGTAGCTTGGACAGGTATATATCTGAAAAAGGAGTGGGGGTAATGGAATCCAAAATGGCAACCAGGCAAAAATGTCTCATAGATTATACTCCATTGGAAGTTAAGGACTGCCTATTTATAATAATTATATAATAAATATCTTAACGTGTTTTGATTGATCGCTTCGAGATGTTACGAATTTTTTAAAAGTTGGACCGATGTTGAAGTTCAATATTTGCAATCATTTATTGAAGTCCTGCTAGTATTTATAATAGTTCGTGCTAAAAAACAAACACATTCTAGTAAAAATTTATTTAAAATATCTATATGAGTAAAAAGATATGTAGCGACTAATTTGGCAGAACCACTCAATCTACTTTTTACTTAGCTCTAATAATAAGGTCTCATTTAGTAAGTTTTAGCTAAATATATAGTACTCAAAAACTTTTAGGTTAATATATAACAAATTAAACATGATAAGTTTGAATAACTAAATATCTGAGGTATTGAAAATCTAAAATAAGCGGAATATTTATTATCTTAAACGGTTTAAAAAGCTGTAATTCAGTTACTGACAAAACTGTTTTTTGGTCAGGTACATAACTGAAAAGGAGTGGCGGTATAGTATCCAAAGGCAACCAGCAAAATGTTCATAAATATAATCGACTCGAAGTAACGGCTGCCATTATTATAATTTTAATAAAATCTAAAGTGTTTTGATTGATCGCTTCGAGATGTTACGAATTTTTTTAAAAGTTGGACCGATGTTGAAGTTCAATATTTGCAATCATTTATTGAAATCCTGCTAGTATTTATAACAGTGCGTGCTTAAAAATAAACGCATTGTAGTCAAAAAATTATTTGAAATATCTATATGAGTAAAAAGATATGTAGCGACTAATTTGGCAGAACCACTCAATCTACTTTTTACTTAGCTCTAATAATAAGGTCTCATTTAGTAATTTCAGCTAAAACTATAGCACTCAAATATTTTTAGGTTTATATATAACATAATTAAGCATGAATATAGTTTTGAATAATTAAATTATTCTGATATGTATAGGAAAAATCTGAAAAAAAAAATCGGGGAGTATTTCATTATCTTTATAACGGTTAAAAAAAGCTAATAATTCAGTTAAATGACGAAAACTGTTTATCTTATGTGATCGAAATAATTTTAAACTAAACTTAACAAGCTAAAAAATATATATAAATGTGTGAATGACATGCATATCTCCATGTTGCAGGATATTGGTGGTACTTCGCGGAGCCAATCGAATTCTCCAGCGTCTAACAGAGCCAGCAGCTCTTCATAACTTTCGTTAAAAAAATAATTTTGCACTAAATTGAAAAAAAATTAAACAATATTTTAAGGAATACATTACTTACAGATCTCTAGATATCTGTTAATTGGGGTGTCAATATCCCCGAGACTAGCTAACTCCGCCCAAATCCAACGCTTCAGCAAACACCAAACTAAACTCGGTCATTCTTGGAGGTTTGTGACCGTGTGATGACTGAAGAGCGACTGATTTAAAAGCGATGAAGCGAAAATTATTTAAAATATCTATATGCGTTAAAAGATATGTAGCGACATTTCAGCAGAACCACTCAATCTACATTTTAGTTAGTTAGCTCTAATAATTCGCTAAGTTCTCATTAAGTAATTTCAGCTAAAACTATAGCACTCAAATATTTTTAGGTTTATATATGACATAATTAAACATGAATACAGTTTTGAATAATTAAATTATTCTCATATGTATTGGAAAAATCTGAAAAAAAATCGCGGAATATTTCATTATCTTTATAACGGTTAAAAAAAAGCTAATAATTCAGTTAAATGACGAAAACTGTTTATCTTATGTGATCGAAATAATTTTAAACTAAACTGAACAAGCTAAAAAATATATATCAATGTGTAAGTGACTTACATATCTCCAGGTAGCAGGATACTGGCGGTACTTCGCGAAGCTAATCGAACGCTTCTGCGTCTAATATAGCCAGAGCAGGTCTTCATAACTTTCGTTAAAAAAATAATTTTGCACTAAATTGAAAAAAAATTAATCAATATTTTAAGGAATAAATTACTTACAGATCTCTAGATATCTGTTAATTGGGGTGTCAATATCCCCGAGACTAAGCTAACTCCGCCCAATCCAACGCTTCAGCAAACACCAAACTAAACTTGGCAAATCTTGCAGGTTAGTGACCTTGTGACGACTGAAGACCAACTGACCATCTTCAGGTAGCTTTGTCAGGTATCTAACGGAAAAAGGAGTGGGGGTAATGGTATCCAAAATGGCAACCAGGCAAAAATGTTTCATAGATTATACTCGACTGGAAGTTAAGGACTGCCTATTTATAATAATTATATAATAAATATATTAACGTGTTTTGATTCACCGCTTCGAGGTGTAACGAATTTTTCAAAAGTTGGACCGATGTATTTAAAAATCCCGCTAGTATTTATAACAGTTCGTGCTCTAAAATAAATACATTAAAGTAAAAAAAATTATTTAAAATATCTATATCCGTAAAATGATATGTAGCGACATTTCTGCAGAATCTACTGCTACTCAATCTACTTTTTATTTAGTTAACTCTAATAATTCCATGTCTTGAGCCCCATCCTTTACATTCTTTTTACCGCTGATATTCCTGTCCATCCCGATACCCTCCTGGCAACTTTCGCTGATGACACTGCTATCCTTTCTTCCAACTCGAATCCTGAAACAGCGTCCGCAAATTTACAAAGGCACCTCTTCCTGTTTGAACACTGGTGTAAGAAATGGCGCATCAAGGTTAACGAATCTAAATGTAAACACATTACCTTCACCCTTCGGCGTAATACCTGCCCACCAGTTTATTTGGACTCCATTCCGCTTCCTTTCCCAGATACAGTCCGGTATCTTGGATTTCTCTTAGACAGAGGACTAACATGGAACCCACATACTAGACTTAAAAGGAAGGAATTAACAGACGATATGGCCAGCTATATAGACTACTGAATAGAAAATCTAAACATTCTGGTGAAAACAAGCTACTGATCTACAAGACAATACTGAAACCCATCTGGACTGGACGGACTAGAACTATGGGAAACAGCTAAATTTTCAAACATCAAACGCATTCGATCCTTTCAGTCTAAAGTCCTCCGTACAATAGTCGATGCTCCCTTCTATGTAACCAATAAAACCCTGCACAATGACCTTAATATCCCATTTATTCTTGATCTTTTCCCAGTCAAATTTTCCAAATTTCACCAGAACCTTTCTCATCACCCAAATCCCATTGTACAATCCCTATCAAGCACCACCCATCCCTGCAATCCCCTTCGTAGGTTAAAGCGGCAGTGGCCACGAGACCTTTTGTAAATATGGATATTTTGGAGTTCTAGCAATGGCCAGATTCTCCACTCAAGTCATGAGTGTCTGTGGCTGTAGCGCTCTTACTCATCCTCCGCTGGTTTAAAATACCAGTGAAGTGGCTGAGGGAGAAGCGTAGGGATCTCCTAAGCCTCCCTTTTCCCTCCACATGTGGAGGGGACAGGATTGGTTCGGAGATCACCTGGCAAATTGTAAATAATGTATAGATGTTTTATATAAGGTGTTTGTTTTACTTTTATTTCTATTTTTATTTACTTATGTGTATATATATTTTTTTTTCTTTACTCTTTTGTTCTTTCTTCTTATTCTTTTGTTATTACTTTATTTATTTATATTTTTGTATATACGGTATGAATGCAATCTCTGAACTCTATTATAAGTGTCCTTAACTGTGACAAATTGTGATATTTTTCAATAAATTGTTTAAAGTAGTAATATTTCCATAAGGTCTCATAGATTAATTTTTAGCTAAAAATATAGTACTCAAATACTTTTAGGTTTGAAATCATATTATGTACACGTTCTCGAATACATTTGATTAGTATAAACTGTCAATATTTAAAAAAAATGGACGTTAAAATCTGTACAACGGAGATGAACAGCACCATGGCCATCTTCGTATTGGTTCAAGAAAGCAAATTTTCCACATCTTTAAACTATTAAAATTTGTTTATTACTTAAAATATTCTTAATTTAAAATATGTATTGTTAACTTAAACTCTATTATTTATTGTGGACTTGCAGCTTATTAAACGAGAGAATTTATCTGAGAATAGGGTATCTGTTGTATAGTTGCGTAATGAAGAAAAACATCGCTAATAATTCATTATTATCTTTAAAATCCAAATTTCGCTTCGTTTAAACGCTCGAAAGTCCTCTTTATATGATTCTAACAATCTAACGTACACTATTTTCTTTTTTAAAATAATGTGTCTAAATTATAGTAAAGAAATTGTTAATTACTTAAATTTAATATTTTTTTCGTCAATAGTTCTCTCTTCTATTTTAGTGCATAATATTTATTTCACAATTTATTTATTTTAAGCCATTTTACACCAATATTATTAATTTGGTCAACTTAAAGACTACAACATCTTATTAAGACGTTTCGGCTCGTCGAGCCATTTTGAAGTCTGTGCATTTCACTTCTTATGCGAATTACATGTGTCTACTAATAATGAAATGTATCACTCTTGCCATATCCACCTCTGACTTATCATGTGTCACTCACATGTTGTCGGTCTCATTTCTTCACTGCACCACTATAATATACAACACTACTATATATATCCTATAATGTGAGTAATGAATGTATTATCAGAAATATGTAAAAATTAAAAAATAAATGACACTGTGGTAGATGACGTGACATATCTTATTATAAAATACAAAATTTGCCTTCTCACTACCGAAGGTAAGGAAGCATTGTATTCGTGCGAGAGGTTAAAAAACATTTTGTGCTCAGAATCGAAAATTTTCACTCGCGTTTTATGTTTCAGACATCAAGGAACAAATTTGATTCGATGGCTGCCTGTCTGCCTGTAGTCAAATCGATGTAACGGACACATAACAAACTACCGTTTATCCGAATTTCATGAAATTTTCAGGAATTGTGCAGGTTAGAGTCTAGATAGTCCCATATAAATCTTATTCAATTCTAACCGGAACTTCCGCTTACGCTCGCGCAAACGCATTTGTTGTAGATACACCAATATTTTAGAAACTGCTGGTTCGATTTGGTTTAAAGTTGGATAGGTTTAAACGTAGGTATTAAATAGGTAAATTGGTAGACAAAATAATTTTATTGAACTCTGTCCATTGCTCTTTCTTATATATGCGCAAAACGTGTTTTCCTTGATACGTCTATATTTCTAAAACCACAGGTTCGAGTAGGCTGAAATTTGGAGCGAATTTAGCGATTGGTAAACGTAAAAGTGGCATCAATTTTATTAAACTCTATCTACTACTCCAAAAAAAAAAAAAAAAATTCCGCTTTTAGAACATGAGATGCGTTATTTGATATGCCTATAATTTTAAAATGGGGCATTCGATTTGACCCAAACTTGGAGGAAATTTGGAGAACAGAATAGAAATTACTTAGTATCAATTCCATTTAATAATCAAAATTAATATAAATAATTGTTAACAATATAATGGCAGTGCAATGCTCAAGGCACTGATCATATGGCATGAGAGTTAGATTATTACAATATTGTTATGGGATTATAAAATTTTAGGTTTTATTCAAAAAATTAATTTATACTGTATTGTTTGGCCGATTCCAACCATTACTGGCATGACAATTACTTGCTTGTTTAGATTTCGTGTAATCCTCAGTAAATTTAAAGTAATTTTTACTCTGAATTTGTTAACAAAACGTCTTATTTGTGATTGTGTTTATTTCCATTGAAGTTCAATCAGTTTTCTTGGTCTTGATTTTCATCTTAAATATAGAAGTTGTGTGGACTTCACCCATATTCAAGCTAATTAGTTGTTGTTCTAACTGAAGAAAATTAGTGGTCTTGTTAACTCCGAACAAACAAGTTGAATTTCTCCTATGGATTTTCTAGTTCCAACCATTTTAAGAACTGAAAACATACCTATTAAGTGTGTATCACTACTATTAGAGCAAAAGGTCGTATTTGAAAATTTTGAACTTTTGTTCTATTCGTGCTAAAGGTGACATTTTGTAGCCTGCAGCTTATATAAGCAGTCTGGTACGATAGAAAATAGCAGGACAATAAAATATGAAACTATACCAATAAAGCATAAAGAAATAATGAGTTTTTACATACGACCTCTTCTACTATCAGTAGTGAAATGCGTGTTCAGTATGCATTGGTATTTTTTTTTTTTTTTTTTACGAATAATCAATATGGAATCTTTAAGTATGAAATAATCTTTATAAATACTAAATACTTTATATAAATATATATATATATATATATATACCAAATATATATATATATATATATATATATATATATATATATATATATATATATATATATATATATATATCTAAGGTTCAATACTAGCCACACTACTTTACGTTATATACACTCACGATATACCTATTAACAATGAGATCATGACAGCTACTTATGTAGACGACACAACGATTCTCACAAGACATCATGACCCTACACAGGCCTCACTAACACTACAACATCACTTATTCAAATTACAAGATTAGTTTACACTATGGAAAATTCGACTTAATCATCACAAATCCAAACATACAACATTTACTCATCGAAAAAACACCTGTCCTCTAGTTTATATTGACAACAATCAAATTCCTCAAACGGACACGGCACTTTACCTTGGACTTACCTTCGACAGAAGGATGACATGGGGTCCTATATTTTGTTTAAGTTTATAAATATAATAGTTATTATATCATCTTAATAATTTTATAACCTCCCTTGCATGCCATCTATTAGTTATAGATACAAATAGTAAATATTTAAACACGATACCTTTTGAAAAGGTATTTTGATATTTAATAAAAAGTATATTATTCAATCTAGGATACTACGGTAGAGGGTCTGTGGTATCTAAACTTTAAATATACAATTCATATAATTTTCAGATGATCGGTTCCCTTCTGGGAGATAACCGATATAAATACAAATATAAGTATCATGAACATTTAATAGAAATAAATGTGGTACCTGGAACCCCCTTCACGTCGTAGAAACGCGAAGTCAATAAGCACAGCAACCTATCGGCAATTCGTAATAGTTTCGCTAATATGATAACTGTCACGACAGTGTCCAGGAACAATCGACCCTAGTCCTTCCTAATGTTTTACCAAAATTCCATTAAAAACATTTCGTCCGTTCTTTTGTCTTTAAATGCATCCAATGATTTTAATAAAATAAAAAGTTGTATTTTATAAATCCTCTTCACTGCTGATATCCATACAGATTCCGAAAACTTCCTAGCAACATTCGCAGATAATACCGCCATCCTGCCCTCCTAGATAACATCCCTCAATGAGAAAAGACTCCTATCCCTGATAGAGCAATGGTGCAACAATAGGCGCATTAGAGTTAATGAATCAAAATGTAAACGCCGCCTTCACCCTCCGACGCAGATCCTGTCCAACTCTCCCATTTAACTCTATTCCGTTTCCCACCTCAGTCATTGTCTGGTATATCGGCTTCCTTTCATACAAAAGACTGACTTGCAACCCATATACCACACTTAAGACAGAAGAGCTTAAGCGACGATTTACCCAATTTTTCAGGACATCTCATCTTTCAATCGAAAGCAAACTATTAATATACATGACTGTACTGAAATCTACCTGGACCTACAGACTTGAACTGTGGGGGGCAGCTAATTTTTCGAATATCAAACATATTCAATCCTTCCAGTCCAAAGTATTTAGAACAATAGTTAACGCTCCATATTATGTCACAAACAAGACCATACACCATGACCTTAACATCCCATATGTTCATGACATCATCGCATCCTGTTCATAACCTGTTCCACTCTTTGAGGAGATATTTTTCATAAAATCTTCCTTGCTAGAAATTTAGTGTTTTCTAATTTCTACAACCAGTTATCATAAATGGGCACCTTATGATCTCGTGACTAAGGTGGTAGTTTTTATAACGTATTCCTTAACTAACATAATAATTTCTTTAAATTTAATTATTTAATACGAAAGTATATTTTGTTTAAATTATTTAAGGAGCGCTATTGAGCAGCATAACTAAGATAAGTTGTGTTTTAAACAAAATCCAAAATAATTAGTAATCCATATCATCCAAATATACTGCAATTATCCCGCTGTTAGAGAAACTTCCTCGTTAGTCAAACTTTAAGTCCATCCTAATTTAATTGAGGTTTACTCGGGTTTTTTTTTTGTTATTTTTATTTATGATATTTACAACTGCATTAATAAATAAAATACATTTAGTAAATTTGATAACAGAAAAAGAAGGATTGGATATGAGAGGAATTCGATGCCTTAGTAGAGCCCCAAAGTTCAACTCCATAAGTCCAAATAGGTCTAATTGTAGTCATGTATATGAGTCTTTTGTAATTAACTGGAAGCTTTGAGCGTTTGTCTTGCGATTGTTGTAGTAGTAGGAAATGTCGGGAGGTTTCTAGTCGTTTCAGTCTCATATTAGAATTCCAAGTTAGACGATTATCTGAGTGGAGTCCAAGATATCGAATTTGTTCAACAGGGATAAGTGGGCTATTATTAAAGGATATTGTAGGACAGGAGGTCATAGGTTTACGGCGAAGAGTAAAAGTGATTTGATGGGATTTATTAGAATTGATTTTAATCCTCCAGTTTCTACATCATTCTTCAATGTTTATTATGTCTGATTGAAGAGTAAGGGATGCAATAGTTTATTCGGGAAAAAATTGAGTTTCGTTTTAAGTTGAATAAAATAATTATGTGATATTTATACTTTCACCTCTAAGTGTCCATGTTTTCTTTAAAAAAAATGACTACAATTAACTGTTGCAGCTTCCATTTCTTGTTTTTTCGTGAAATGGAATGTACTGTAATAAACATAATTGCCTAAAAACACATTTAATCTTCAAAATAAAATAATGATTTTTCAAATATTTTTTACGTAAAGTGGTTACGATAGTGTTTTTCTCCCAGATCGAGATCCCTGGTTCATTTAGTTCATCTAGTTCATTCATAAATATAAAAAGCTAGCAAACTGATTTTAGTTTTAATTTTTGGGAAAATTTATTAGCTTTCTTCTTGACACAAGTGATTTTTCACTTGGAAGTCTTGTTTTGGAGTTATAAGCAATAGAATGACTTGTTTTTTTTTTTTCAATTTTAAGTTTCTTTGCCATTTTTATATTGAAGCCATATCCGAATCTAGTCGATAACTGAATTTTCAGATCCAGCACCTCAAAAAACATATTTATAAGTCCGGAAAAATTCTTCAGCAATTTTTCCCTGTCCAAAATACCAAGTGACAGGATTGGATGAAGATGGGACCGAAAACCCATAAACTCTTATTCACTCGAAGTATGACTTGTACAAACAAGATGGAGGAATCTTTAAAGAATTTAATCCTTTAACTGAGTATTTTTTTTTTCAAAAACCTAATAAATTAGTATTTTATAAAAAAAAAAAAAAAAAAGAAGAAGAAATAGTATCCTTTGAATGGATTTTTCATTAAAATAAATTTGGATCTTCTTAAAATAGATTAGATATCTCTCCTTTATAAAAAAAAAAGAGAAAAATATTGCTACATATTTACTAAATTATAAGAAAGAAAATCTATTAAATAGAAAAGGGTCTGAAGAGAAAAATTAAAATACAATTATCTTTTTTATTTATTTATTGAAATTTACAACTATATTAAATGATTACAACAAATAAAAATGCACAAATTATAAATAATGACATGACCAACGAGATAGTACTCAGTGTTAGCACTGCTTAAATAATTACAAGTAAGAAGATCACAAGGCCATCGTCTTTTCAGAAGCCTAGGAGGGTTATCAGGAATAGAGGGAGGAACAAGTGGATTTGAGAAGGACTGGAGTTTATCATGAAAGGATAGATATCTTGCTTCGGAGAAATCGGCGACATATTTAACATTAAGGTCTTCATGAACAGTTTTATTTGTGACAAGATATGGAGCATTAAGGATTTTGGATGGTAAGGATTGGATACGATAGGGATTCAATGTTTTAGTGGTCCTCCAAAGCTCAACTGCGTATGTCCATATGGCTATTATTATAGTCATGTAGATGAATCTTTAGTAATTAATTCAAAAGTTTAGAGCGTAAGTCTAGTAAGTGTTCAGCAGTCGGAAACGTCGACCAGTTTCTTTTCGTTTCAGTCTGGTATGTGGATTCCAAGTAAGATATTTGTCCAAGTTATGTCTTAGGTAGCGAATTTTTTTAATAGAAACAAGTGAAATTTCATTGAAGGATATTGTAGGACAAGAAGTCATACGTTTACGTCGAAGGGTAAACGTGATTTGATGGGGTTTGTAGGAATTTATTTTTATCCTCCGATTTCGACACCATTCTTCAAGGAATTTAATAGTCCGTGGTACAGACCCCTTTTTATCAAATTAATAACGTCCGACTGAAACTTCGTAAATAGCTTCATCTCATATTAACTTACAAAAGCTTTATTTACGAAAATTCTCGGAATTCTAAAAATTCGCAAATCCCCACTTGCTTTCCACTTAGATTATAAGATAATTTGATCACAAAATCAATAGAAAAGTTGGTCTATCCTGTTTTAATAATTTGATAATTATGAAGGCATTTTTTTTATACTCAAAGTTGAAGGAATTTTCCCTGACGCCTAGTCATTGGCAGATATACCCTACCAGCAACACTTAACAGTCGTACGGCATAGTGTAATCTCAACCCCTAGCTACATTTATATGTACTAGATGCCCGGCCATTTCACCAAAATAAAGTGGAAAGAAGTTAATTTATTATAAGATAGAGTAATTAATTTTGGCTTAATCGTTCGATTACAATGGTTCATTCATAATATTAAACAAAATAATGTTTACAAACTTCAATAAAAACTCGTAAATACTCATTTCCTTTCGATTTTCATCGTAAAATAACTTGAGCACAAATTCTATGTAAAAGATGGCCTTCAAAAATATTGAGTTGTTTGCCCTATATAACCTAGTTATTTTGATAATTTCAGGGTGTAGGTCACGCCAAACGGCTTTATATTATTGAAGGCCACATTTTTTCTCGACTTGGTGCTTAGGTTAAGTTAGTTAAGTTAAGTAGATTAAGTTACCTGACGATTCTAGTTTAAAGTAAATGGCTATTTACGAGTTGTTAGTACCTAATTAAATAGACAAAGTTTGCTGAAATCCAGATTGAAAACGATCCAATTTCGAGAATTTTCGTGAATAAAATATTTGTAGATTACGATGATATAAAGCTATTTACCAAGTTTCAGGCGGATGTTAATCATTTGATAAAATGGGCCTGTACCAAGGACTATAATAATCACAATTTTATTTTTAAAAGAGGTATGAGCTAGACGGTTAACACACACATACAGACACACACGGACAGACACACACACAAACATACACACACACACACATGAACTCAGTGGACCTGAAAACATGTATTTCCGTTGAAAACCGAGATTCGAAAATTTTCACGATCGCAATACTTACCCTTACTATATATTACATATAGACGTAACTGAAAGCAAAAAGGATATCGTTCACTTTTTAAGGACTTTTCATATGGGCAGTGAAATAATGGAAAATATTTTGGGAGGCAGATCTGTTCACCAGAATAATTATTAGGTTTATTAAATGGTTCTAACTGGAAAGCCTTAAATAATTACCTACAGCAGGCCATATTGCAAAGATCTCAATTAGTCAGTTAATGAACGATTGGTGAAATATCGTATTGATTTATTATAACTTTTGTTTTTACTGTTATATTTTATTTTATTTTTAATGTTCAATTGTTTTTTTATTGGATTTATAAGGTATTATGTTTGTTGTTTAAAATTCTATTTAAAAACGGAATCAGTGAGGGAAGGAATTGCTAGGTTGGAGGTATAAATATATAATAATATTCACACCATATATACAGTAAACATAAAATTAAGAAAAGTAAAATAATAACTAAATAATAATCAAACAACCATGTACAATAATAAATGAAATAACCCAAAGATAAGTAAATTTAAAACATAAAAATCAGTCATACTATCTACAATATATACGATCAGGTAAGGAACCCCAAGCCAGCCTTATCCTTCCAACTATAGAGGAAAAAGCAGGAATCCAAGAGATCCCTGCCCTTCTCTCTCAACCGCGTCACTGGTGTTAAAGCCAGTGGAGATTGAGCGAGAGTGCTTTACCCACATGCACTCATGTCGTGAGTGGAGAATCTGGCCATTGCCAGAACTCCAATATTTACAAGAGAGAGAATCACTTTATTATCATAAAATAAAATGGTGCTTCCCAATTACATTGGGTTGCTAACAACACAGCATAATTATAAATCACTACAGACAATATTTAAAATTATTATAAAATTATATAGGATTAACGATATGTATGAGCATAGTATACAATATCTTATACATATATATATATATATATATATATATATATATATATATATATATATATATATATATATATATATTATTATTATTTATTTTTTCCTTTTTTTTTTATTATTCCAAAACAAAAGACAAAACCACTATTTTAAATCAGAGTGATTTGGTGTATCGAATTTCTTGTAAAAATTGTGAAAAGTCGTTAATTGGGATGATATCCACCGATCTAAATACACCTCTATACAATTATAAAAATAATTTAATAAGTTTTTTTGTTTTTTTTTTGGTTTAATTTCTTTTTATTCACACCTGTCATAGTAGTAATGACAACCAGTGAATGTGAGGTCGTTGGAAAAAATAATGTCATGAGGGGCATTACGAGGATCAGTGCCCAGCGGCACCTCACTCGGCGTGATATCTACATTAGGCGAGGAGGTCCCTCATCCAGCTCCTCTTCAGTCTCCTACAGACGTTACCTGGTATATTCGTAGTGGCCATGTCATTTATAAGTGTATTAGGATGTCTTTGTAAGTTGTCATAGAATCGTTTGTAATGAGTTCGTATGTGTTCGTTAACAGTCGGCATATGGAGGTCAGTATGTAAGGTTATGTTGCTAACGTACCAAGGTGCTTTTGTAATTGTTCTGAATGTTTTTGCTTGAATGGTTTGAAGTTTGTTTAAGTGAGTCTTTTTAGCAGTTCCAAATATCTGTGATGCGTAAGTCCAAATAGGTTTTAGTAAGTAATTGTATGTGTTCAATTTCTGTCTAAGTTTTAGTTTTGAATTTTTCGAAAGAAGTGAACTCAGAATTCTTAACCTTTGAATTAGCGTTTTTCGTTTCTTGATTATATGTGGGTCCCACGTCATTTTTCTGTCAAATGTCAGACCAAGGTAATGAACGGTGTCTGTGGAATCTGTGTATTGTCAAGGAAAACTGGAGGGCATGTTTCATGTCGAAGCGTAAATGTGATTTGTCTTGATTTAGTCGGATTATCCGAATTTTGAACTAGTCATGTAATCTTGTTAAATACTGTTGTAGGGTCTGTGAGGCGTATGTTGGATTTTGGTGTCTTTCTAAAATTACTGTGTCGTCTGCATATGTCGCTGTTAAATTGTTTTGACTGTAAGGTATGTCATGGGTGTATGTGATATAGAGTAGTGGAGCGAGTACTGAACCTTGAGGTACTCCTGCTGAGATAGACCTGATGGAAGATAGTTCTGAGCCGTGTCGGACCGAGAAAAATCTATCGGAAAGGAAGGATTGTAGAATTAGATAATATGTAGGTGGGAGTATTGTCTTGAGTTTAAAGAGAAGACCCTGGTGCCAAACTCTGTCAAACGCTTGAGCAACATCCAGAAATACGCCAGTTGCATATACTTTCTGCTCTAGTGCGGTAGATATGTAGTCCGTTACTCTATGTAGTTGGTGTACAGTTGAGTGATGTGCCCTAAATCCAAATTGATGGTCAGGTATTATTTGGGTGTTTGTTAGTACATCAACAAGCCTTTTGTTCAGTAAGCTTTCAAAAATTTTGGAACAGATAGGTAGTAAGCTGATTGGTCGGTATGAGGAAGGTAATTTTTTGCCCTTGTTAGATTTGTGAATCATTATTATATGTGAGTATTTCCAGTGTAGTGGAAATTTAGTTGTCCTCAGTATTGCATTATAAATAGTTGTCAAAAGCACTACATATACTTAAAAGTAAAATAAAAAACAAATAAGGCCTTATCAAATCGTGCAAAAACCTATACACATGAAATTAATTCTGAAAAAAACAAAATTCTCCATAAATCAAATTCATTCCCAAAAAGGAAGACAGTTGAAGCCATCTACTTAAGAGGTAGCGAAGAGAACAATATAGTTTTAAAACTGGATTCAGCTAATACTTCAAAGTAATAAGATCATCTAATAAGACAGGTATTAAAATAAAAATTCCAATGACATATCCATGTGTATGTAAGTACGTTCGTTGTGGTATTCTTGTATTCATATTACAAGGTATATGTACAAATTAATATATGTTTGAATGTTTCGGATGTGTATCCATGTTTTTTCGCCTGACTCAGGGAAATAGATATATATATACACACACACATATATATATATATATATATATATATATATATATATATATATATATATATATATATTATCTTCTTTCCTCACTTTTACTCATGGAGTAGCCCAGGGTTCAAGCATTTCCAATATCCTTTTTAATTCTTACATCAATGACCTTCCTAGTTCACTCCACCATTGTTCATACCATCTATATGCTGATGACTCCCAAACTTATTTTTCCTTTCCGCCCACTGAGTTATTAGAAGCGTTTACGAATATTCAGAGAGACCTAGATAGGATAAGTGCCTGGGCAAGCTTGAATAAATTAAAGTTGAATGCAACGAAAACTCAGGCCATTCTTATAGGTTCCAACTCCCTCCTTAGATCTATTTCCACCCATCCTTCCTTGATTATTAATGACCAACCAATCTCCTTCACCTCCTCTGTAAAAAAACTTAGGAATTACCATTGATCAAAACCTATCATGGAAACCCCATATTGCTCAAATCTCCAGAAGGTCTATTGATACTCTTAAATTATTTCATCGTTCTAGTCAGCATCTCCCATAACCTATCCGCAGGCTCCTCGTTTTCTTATTGATTTTCCCCTACTTTGACTATGGCTGTGTGGTATACGGTGGCCTCTCGTTGGAGCTTGAGGACAGACTGAAGAGAATCATGAACTGTTTTTTAAGATTCGTCTTCGGCACTTCGAGATGGTCTCATGTGTCCCACCTATATGCCGAGTCAAAGTGGCTCTTCCCATCTTCCCGCCGCCTATACTTCCTCGGAAATTTCTTATACCAAACGATCAACTCCCAGCACCCTTCCTATATCTGTTGTCTCCTCCAGCCTAAACCCTTAGTCCACTCAATAAAAACGATATCCCGTGTTTCTGACCTCTATATTCCATTCCACAGGACAAAAACCTATGAACGTTCCTTCTTAGCCCGCTCCGTCTCCTATTGGAATTCTTTGCCACATAACATCCGTCATGCCTCTTCCCTGTCAACTTTCAAATACCTCCTTTTCCAATATCTCCTTACATCCCAAACAGAAGATTTACCACCATAAATTTCATTTTATGAACTGAATTTGCGTGAAGTAAATATTGGTGCCTACTGTTTAAGTTTTAACATAAAACAGCAATGATCTTTGTCACCTAGTTTGACTATTATTTTTACTATTTATTTATTTTTCTCTTCTCCTCAGGTTGTGCTTTTTTTTTTCGGGTATATATGTTCATATTTTATATCTTTGTCTTTATGTGTGCCAATATGAGAATGTACGTATAAATAGTTCCTTTTAGTTATTTTTTTTTTTTTTTCCGTTACACCACAAGTATCGTAAGACTTTATTTTATCTTAGTGTCTGCATATTATTATATAAACCACTGTAGATATTATTTCATTTTGTATTAAGTTAGTTTTCTATTAGATAGCCTATTGTTTATAAATTGTGTAGTTATGTATATATAAATATGTAATTTCTCTTCTTTTTTTTTTTTTTTCATCACAATTAAGTAATTTTGAGAAGATTTTATGTTCATTTGTATATATATCTTATTTTTTATGTTTTACTGGTTAAATACTTTTTAAATAATGTATATAATATTAAAATTTTTAGAAGTTAGTTTTTGGCCAGATTTGTACTTTACTTTGTATTAACTCATCATTGTTATTCTAAAGGGACTTAGTCCCAGAATAAAGTTTAATTTTCTATTCTATTCTATTATATCTATATATATATATATATATATATATATATATATATATATTTTTTTTTCCCTGAGTCAGGCGAAAATACATGGATACACATCCGGAACAATCAAACATATATTCATTTATACACATACCATATATATATATATATATATACACAGAGTGTTTCAGGGTTAAGCGGTCAAACTGCAAAAATGAACTCAGGACCTCAAAACAAAAAACAAATTTTTCTGAAGGTATGTCCGCAAACTCTTTGTTCAGGAGACATTACACCTAAATATTTTCGGTGTTATGAATTATTTACATTATATGAAACAAATAAAACCTATTTATTTGTTACTGCTTTATTAATTAAATGTAAACATTTTCCAGATTGGTACTTGAATCAATTACAGGAAGAATTATCTTCAATCAGAAAAATAATCATCTCTGGTCGCAGTCCAGAACCAATGCAAGTGCGGTCAAAGACCTTCATTCCTAACGAAGAAGGATAATCCAATCTTGTGAAACAATAACACAAATATCCAGTGCCGTTCTGCCACTGCTGCTGTTGAAGATGCCGAGCCTGTCTTAATACTCAAGGAAATCAGTTTGAACATTATTTAATATGAATTTAAGGTTTAAGTTTAATTAATATAGTAATTGTAACAAATGAATAAGTTTTGTTTACCTAATAAAATGTAAATAATTTATAAAATTAAAAATTCATGTACACATACCTTCATAGGAATTTTTTTTCTTTTTTTGATGTCCTTAATTCATAATTTCAGTTTGGCCACTTAACACTGAAACACCCTTTATATACATTTAAAATAAATTTTCTTCTTTAAATTTTATCGTGGAGGGGGCTACAGTTTCTTTGGGATGGGAGTTTTGATAATGAAACAAGTTCAAAGCCTAGAGTACGGCTGTAAACGAGAACATGACTTACAATATTGTTTCATTCTCCTGCCATAGTATGTTATATTGTTAACAGATTCTTCTTAATTCTGGTCAATTGAAATGAACTGAAATATAACAAATCAAATGCCTATTACACTAAGGTTTTACAATTTTTTTTAACTTTTAACTCACGCATGGAAAAGCCCAAACAATTATTTTTTTGTAAATCAAGAAACCAATCTACAATGATTGATACAAATTTTCAAGAAATGAAATCCAAAAATGGATGGAATCTGCATTTTAAAGGTACATGATAATAAAGCGGAGACCAAGGTGACAATGAACAAATTTAATGTACAAATGTATGTGTGTGTATATATATATATATATATATATATATATATATATATATATATATATATATACTTTTAATTTTTTTTTTAGAACCAGATGGAGCAGAACACCGAAAGTTTCAAAACATAAATAAATGAGACTGTAAAAAGAAGTTTTTTTTTTCTTACTTTAGAAGATAAATATGGATATTATAATGGGCATTACTAGTAATTAATATCTATTAGAATAAAGAAAGATGTAATACAGGAAACTTTCTGGTTTTCGTTTTTTTTTTTACAGAAAAATGTTTTTAAAATCATGTTTTAGTTCTTTTTAACAATGATCTCATTCATTGCTGTGTGGATAGTGGTGTTTTAATCAAGAAGAAGTATATTTTTTTAATAAATAAAATATTTTGATTTTTTTTTCTCTGATTCTCGTGAGTTAGAACTTTAAAAACTATAAAATCCGATTAATTTACCCAAAATTACAAAAATTAAATATTTTTGTATACAAAATAAAATTCGTTCAAACAATTACTTCAAATCGTAACATTATTTTTTATAATTATAATGGTATATTCCATAATCAAAAACGACATTTCACAATGGACCGTGAGATTGAGTACACTATTTTATTTTTTCGTTCATTAAGTTTCTGAAAATTATTGCATTTAGTCAATACTACATCAATATCATCAAAATTATCCCGAAAGCAATACAATATTGGATAGCTCGCCTATGTGAAAAATAAAATAAAAATAATTATTAAGAATTAGACATCGGTAATAAATATTAAGTAGTTTAAAAAAAATGATAGATAGATAGATAGATAGATAGTTTATTTTATTTGTTTAAGGAAATTCCTGAACAAATAAATATAATGGTATAATTAACAATGTTAGATCTTTAGTCTAGTATTGCATTCAAACATAACATTAACAATTTCCACAGCATTAAGTATGACTAATATAATAACAGATTAGTAAACGATATATATATATATATATATATATACATAACAATTAGTAAAACATTTTTTTTTCAATAATACATTTTTTTTTTAAATATTCGAGAGGTATAAGACAATTGACAATATAAATAAGCATTAATATATGTTATATGATTAACTATACCACTTAACGGTTCAATGAACAGCCCTGTATGAAATAATACAGTTGGTTTATTTTTTTCGTAGTGTCTATTTTCAGTATCTCCTCCACAATAGCATCTCCACTGGATTCAGTGATAAATGTCTTCAAGTACTTGAATGGCTCGTTGAACTTGATACATTGGATCAGAAAATGAGTTACCGGGTCAGTTACAAGGCAGTTGCATGCACCACATACCTCACTGGATTTAATAGTCAAAGTAGCATCTTTTAAGTATATTTTCATAAAATCTTTACTTGCTACTCTGAGACGACTAACGGCTCTTAATTTATTTAAATTCAGAGCCCTGAACTGAAGATAATCCTCTGGTCTGATAACATTAAATAGTTTAAAAAAATGAAACGGATCAAAAACATGTTTAAAATTTTTTAGCAAGTACAACTCATTTATACGGTATGAATCATGTAGAATACGAAAAATATTGTAATTAACTTAAATAAAAAAGAGAGGAACTGAATTACATTATTACATCACGAATTGTAATAAGTTAAAATTTTATCAATTATTCCCCACATATATTAGTACAGTAAGGCTCGAAATCGGGTTTGTACCAAATATTAGCTCCTGTCATGCTCAAATACTATGAATGGGGTACTGTTGGATTCAGAATTTCACGGAGGGTTAGCGAATCGTATTCTCCACTTTTATTTTTCTTTCTAAAATAAATAAAATCGATAAAAACAATTTGCTAGGCTTCAATACTGGAAAGGTGGTAGTTCTACAGATTGATACTGGACAAATTGGACCTTGAAGATTTTGATGCGTACAGCAAGACTCCGAAGGAACTATCCAGTCCTGCGTTTTTAAGCCCGAAACGTACTATTTTCGAGATAACGCAAGGCATAGGGTTCGCATCTACACAACGTTACGTTAATTGTAGTACTGTCATTGGATACATGTCTCATTTCGTCGACTTGAGGTCTCTATGATCGAGAAAGGAGGAGTTTATATTGTTTATAGAAGGTGTTTTTGATCGGCATCATCATTAATTCTTCACCAAATCTGAAGATTGAGCCACCAATTTCAAAGGATTTCTTCTCCTTCAGGCAGGCAAAATATTCCAATCGTCGCGAAAATTCAGACAAGCAAGTTATGAAAGAAAACAAACTTTATTTGCGAATAAATAAAAAATTACACACTTTTAACTGAATTACGCCCCTGATCATGTTGTTAGTGTCTTAATTTGGAAAAATCATTTCCACAACAAAGTTGACCGATGCTCAGTGAAGATGGCAGGGTTCGCAAAAAAATCAAGAGTCAATTAGATATTAATAACTTTCTAACGAGCGCCATGCTATTTAATTTGTCGAATTTGGAAAGTAACGAAAACCATAAAAATAAAAAAAATAAATAAATAAAATAAATTTAATTTAAAAAAAAAAAAGATTAGGGCGAGGAGTGACCTACGAACTCGGAACCTTTGGGTTTAAAAGCATATGTTAATTAACCTCATAACCTATCGAACCTTCTTACTTGGTTAATAATGACTTTCCCTAATCCCTCGAATAGAGCTTTACAATTCCTTATTAAACCTTAAAAAAAAAGAAAAAAAAAACAATATAATATATACATAAAACAAGAAAACAAACAAAAGAAAAATAAGAAAATAAAACTGGCTATTATTAATACTAATGATGGATTTACTTATTTATATTTATTTAAATAACTCTTAAAGGAAATGAAAATTATGAATAAAGAATTAGATTTATAAGAAAACAAAGAAAATACTATTAACTTTAGTTATAAAAAAAAAGTGACATAAAATCATCATTGAACTAAACATTAACTTACGACTATACAATAAGCCAATTACAAACATTTGAAAAAAAAAATAGATAGGAAATAAAAACTTATATATACATATTTACAAAATCTCAATTTCGAACTTTGTCCAATTGGCACATTGAATTATCTGAGGAATCGGGATCTTAATCCAGCTAACGTCGTCAGTGTCTTCCCAATTTATCTCCTCAAGTTGTGAAAATGTTCATCCACCAACTTGTAAGATCAAGCGGCACTCGTCGCTGATGATCACAGGTCCATGAATAGTAAAGAAAATCCGGTGTACACCGTAAAACTAAGACATTTTACACGCAAAATTCCTTAGCTTGCCGTCATCTATCTCTCAACTCGACTGTCTTTTGGTTTTTCTCCCAATCAGCTGTTTTCTGTTACACTGACTTAAAAAAAAATATCTACAATTAATACTTAAAACTAGACTTATTATAAACAATTGCTTCTTATTAAAACTAATACTAAATACTTAATTATATATTAAACCCTCTTCGAGTTAGTAAAAAAACATATTAATATTTATAAAAACTAAGAAATATTTTACGAATTAATTTTTTTTTTTTGTATTTTATTTTTCGTTACAATGTAAAAGATTATTAAATTTTCTACAAAAGGAAAAAAAATTATCGAAATCGGACAATTTTTAATATAGATACAGATTATTAAAATTTGTAAACATGTTGGTTCCAAACATTAATGAAGCTTTAAATTAATTTTTGTTTTTTTGGTCGATTATATTTATCGATAAAGTAAAAATTGAATTCTTTATGTTTTGGTAAGTTGCATTATTTTATTTTATTATTAATTTGGCATTTGATAACTATATGCTGTGAGAATTGTTCGCACGTGCCTACTAGTATTACATAAAACAAAAAATATTTACCTAGTGGTTTGTTAATAGTTTTTGGTATTTTTTTTTAGTTTTATCAAAGAATTAATATGACCATCTGAAATATTGTGCGTTATTGAAAAAAAAAAACATTTCTGAAACAAATATTAATAAAATTAGGGGCCGTGGTGGTCGAGTGAGTTAAGGTGTTGTTTATCAAGAGTTCAAATCCCGTTCGCGGAATTAATTAATTAATTATTAACACTAAAAAAAATATTAAGTGCAAGCCCTTTCTACTCGACTACATGAACCACTAATGCGCGGGTTCGATTCAGGTATAGGGGCGGTAACATCCCCACCCTGAGATTTATAAGAAAGTGAGCGACCCCTTTGCCATGCACCATAGCTACTGGTCCTCCAGCTTGCTGGTATGGTATGGAGCTGATAATCAACTACTCCATAAAAAACTCGATGGAAGATTGAAGTAAAAGATTTCCAACTATTCTACAATGAAAGTTCCTGATTTGAAGAGGCAGTGATCGCGTCCAGTTGTAAACCATCTACTGCCTGGATATCTCGAAGAAGAATTTTTGAAGATTCTAAAACCGTTTATTCCACAAACAAAGGTCAAACATCATAAAAAAAGAAAAATTAAAGTATGGCAATTATATAATAGAAAATAAATAAGGAAAAAATTAAAAGCATATATATTTCCAACAAATTAATTATATCCGACTATTTTCCTATAAACATTATTAAAATATTTATTGTGAAAAACATATTCACGAGGACAACAGCCCATTTATTGAGTATTATATGTTACATTGATAAGGGAGAGGAGTTTGAAATTGTTATTAATATTTGTAAAATTTTTTTTGAAGTTTCTTAAACCGTTTATTCCACAAACAAAGGTCAAACATCATGAAAAATAGAAAAATTAAAGTATGTCGATTAGATAATAGAAAATAAATAAGGAAAAATTTAAAAGCATTTATATTTCATTACTTATAATATTTATATTAAAAATATATATATATGGTCAATGCCCCTTTTATTGAGTATTATATTTAACATTGATAAGGCAGAGGAGTTTAAAGTTGTTATTAATATTTTTAATTGTTGTTAAATATTACCGCCTCTGTTAGCATTACCCAGGGAGCACCAAGAGGAGGTAGAGGTCGGGTTTGCTCCCCAAAAAATGTATTCAACATAATAATCAATTATTATGTCCAAGGTTCTTTGAGATGGGATCATCCGAGGTAGCTATAATATCTACCGTGTCGGAATCATTTCCAGAACCTCTGTCAATTAATAATATATATTTATTTAAATCTGATAAATATTTATTTTAGAAAATCCACCACGAAACATCAAGAATGCAAACCTAATTTATTAAATTAAAAACTTTTAAAAAATTGAAAGTATCTTATAAAATATGTATTTAAAACTAGAACTACCATTTCTGTTAGCTCCCTCTTAGTTTATGTCAAACTTCGAATGAAGCTTAACTATTTAATTGTGATTTAATAAAATAAAAAATAAAAATAAATACACTGGACAGTATCTTCAAACATTTATTTTGGAACATTTACGAAATCTAATATTGAAAACATAAAAAAAAAAATGAATCAATTTTACACTTGTTAGATAGGTAAAAAAATAACAAACTTCTAGCATAAAATAAAGACCAGCTGAACAAACAATTGTGACAATATTAATGAAACATTTTCATGCTTGATCATAAATAAAAACTATTTCTATGGCCAAATTATAATAAAAATATAAAAAAAACTTTTCTAAAGTCCCAATATGAAATTTATATATATATATAAAATAATTAGATTGTACAACGTTACGTGGACGAAGCAGGACGTTCGTAAACCTCTGTCTCTATGCAGAAACCAATTGTAACTCTTCAATGAGCGTGCTCAAAACGAACTGCAAATGGGCAGCGGCGAGCACGACGAGAGAAGTACGTCTCTTCAGAGTAGAACTGCAGTGGGCAGTGTTGAAGTTGGCAGTACTCAGCTCAGTGGCGGGCCGAGTCAGACTGTCTATTGTCAATTCTACCGCCTTATGACTTGAACCTAGCACTTGTTTATAGCTAGTGCTACTACAATCCATAACAAAGTAGTCCAAGTATAGACTATTGATTTATTTAATATAAACAATATAAGCTATGGGCCTATAATACTTAATATACACATATCTTATACATAAATATACATATTATTAATTGATTTCACTTTGCTAAAATAAAACAAATCAACAATTAATCAAACTAGTTAAGTGTAAAATAAAATTAATTAACGCTGTGGCGTTTTTAACTGTAAAAATAAAATGAATTAACGCTGTGGCGTTAACAATTTCAAAATAAATGTATCCATATATATATATATATATATATATAAATTTATATATAAAAAATAATAATAAATAAAAAGCCTAATCCATCCTCTCCCGAAGACTTTCGCCCAATCTCAATTCTTTCCAATCTCTCAAAACCCCTAGAAAGATTGGTGCAATCCCAAGTTTCTAATTTCCTCAAAAAGTCTAACCAACTTGATCCTCTCCAATCTGGTTTCCGTCCCGGCTACTCCACACAATCCGCCTTAATCAAAATTACCAATGATGTTCAGACTGCAATAGATAATTAACAACTAACTGTCCTTATACTTCTTGACTTCTCTAAAGCCTTAGATACCATTAACCATCCCATCCTTTTCAACAAACTAAAATCACTCTCCTTCTCCAATAGCTCCATCTCTTGGTTCCAATCTTTTCTCTCACAACGCACCCAAGCAGTCTCCATTTCTAATCAACCACTATCTGCCTACCTGCCTTTATCCTCTGGAGTTTCCCAAGGATCTAGCATATCTCCTCTCCTTTTTAGTTCCTATATCAATGACCTCCATGACTCAATTCTCCATTGTTCCCACCACCTTTATGCAGACGATTCTCAAATATACCTATCCTTTTCTCCCCCTGAGCTATTGGTAGCATTTACTAAGATCCAAGCAGACCTAGATCGAATCTGTGCCTGGGCAAACTTAAACGGATTAAGGTTAAATGCTTCAAAAACTCAGGCCATTGTCATTGGTTCCAAGCCACTCCTTAGATCCTATACGGACTTCCCCATACTAAACCTTGGTGACCAGCCAATCTCCTTCTACTCCTCTGTAAAAAATATAGGACTATTTATTGATCAAACCCTCTCCTGGAGTCACCATATTTCTCACATCTCCCGACGGACAGTTTCTACCCTCACACTATTCCATTGCTTCTGCCATCTCCTACATCTGTGTGGTGTATGATGGACTCTCGGTGGAGCTCCGCGACAGACTGAAAAGAATAATGAACAATTGCGTGAGATTTGTAATTGGTGCCCCGAGATACTACCATGTCTCTCACCACTACACTGAGTTAGAGTGGCTCTTCCCCTCCATTCAAAGACAATTTTTCATAGGTACATTCCTCTATCATATCATCAACAATCATCGTCCTTCCTACGCCTACAACCTTCTCCAATTCAAGTCCTCAGTCCACTCCCTCTTCACAAGATCTCGACCTTCCGACCTTTACATTCCTCCTCACAGATCTGCCTCGTTCCAAAACTCCTTTATTGCGGGTTCTGTTAGTTTCGGGAATTCCCTTCCTATCAAAATTCGACATTCTTCTTCCTTATCTACATTCAAAACCCTCCTATTCCAATTCCTGTCCCAAAAACAGTCAGGCACCAGCTAACCTTTTATGTAAAATTACATATTATCTATAAGACCATATTCACATATAGCTCATAACCCAAATAATTATTATAAATTCGACTTTCTTTTTTTTTTTTCAACAAAACAGATTTTACTGTTAAGAAGAATATACATTTATTTTTTCTGTATTTTTTATTTTTTCTAAAAGGGTTTATTTATATTTTAACATTGTACATAGTTTTAAGTATCTTAGTATGGTTTCAAGAGTTTTTTATATAGATTTTTTTATTTTATTTTGTATGGAGTATGTATAACCAATATTTTTTTCTTTTCTTTTTTTTAATAACCTATCTTTATCTTAATTTGTTATGTTTGTTTTTATCTGGCCAGATGTAAAATTTTAATTTCTGTGCTTTTTTGTTATTCTGAAGGGACTTCGTCCCAGAATAAAATTATTTTTCTATTCTATACGTACTGAAATATCCTTACCAATCCCTCAATCTAGATATAACAGAAATCATCCTTAATATGGATCTTTAAATGGCGGTGATATATGAAGCCAGCCACGATGGCACCGTTTGCATCTGTACGGCATGCTTCCGGTATGACAGAAGAGATGATTTCTTAAGCTACGCTGGTTAGCGTAGCTTTTGAGGCATTCCTGACAAACGTGAATTTTCTTTCTCGGCTCTGCCGCGTGCCTCCTCGCAGCGAAGTCGAAGGGTGTGGGGTTCGCCCCCCAACATCCTCCTTGGAGGTGTGCAAACCTGCACGAGGGCCTCTCCAAGTTGTCTTCTTGAATGATTGCTTTCGGCAATTCTTCACCGTCGCCTGCAATTCAAGAGTTATACTGATTTTGATTAATTGTTAATCATCACTATGAATTAAACAAAAAATTATTTATGGACTTAAGGAAGTTCTCAAAAAACATCAATGAAAACTAACATTAAAGTACATTAACTAAATTAATTATGAAATTCATTTATTCGAAAGAAATTTAAAAAAAACAAGATTGTATTGCATTAATAGTTACCGATATAAACAATATTACGTTTTACTGAAAATACATATTCTTACACAATACAATAATTATTTTGTTATTTATTTTGAGTTGAGCTTAATTGAAATGTATAGTATAAATCAATAATAAAATAAATTAACTTTTGTATAGAATAAAAATACAACCGAAAATAGGAATATTTTTTGTGATGAAAAAACCAACGAAAAAAATTTTCATGAAAGTTTAATAATTTAATTTTAAATTTAGGTTAAGATCTTTAAAAATATTTAAAATTAGGCTAAAAAGTTTTAGATAATTGGAAAGATGTATTTTTATAAAAAAATATGCAGTTTGTTTTGTTTGTACAATAGATCAAAATAAAACTTGCATTAATAGTTACCGAAATAAACAATATTACGTTTTACTGAAAGTACATATTCTTATACAATACAATAATTAACTCTTTACACTTAGCTGTCCCCTGTGAATGGATATGAATGTTTATTTACGATTACGCAGAATGAACTAACAATTTTTTTTTAATTGGGTATTTTCCTGTAGTTCTATATTAAAATGGCACAACAAATCTTTTAAAAAATTTATCATGATTAAAGAAAGTATAAGTTATAGTATCTTATTTCACGTATATGCATGTATATTATATATATATATATATATACTATAAGTTATATATATATATATATATATATATATATATATATATATATATATATATATATATATAACTTAATATATATATATATATATAACTTAAGATATGAATTATAGTCGGATAACAGGTCATGAAATACACTTAGATGATTTCAAACAACTTCTGTTTATTCAATTTTTTCAAAATCGTTTCGATCCCTGTTTTTTTAACATCAATAATGGGATCCTCTTCAGTTTTTTATATACATACATATATATATATATATATATATATATATATATATATATATATAATTTGTTTAGAAGTTAAATTAAAACTTTCTCGAAATATTTAACGCTAATTAACAAAATATTTCTAATTCTAAACTAAGCTTTACAACTTAAAAAAATATATCATGGTGTAAACTACTTACAGATCTCCAAGTACGTTGGTACGAAGTCCGCTCCATTCTATACCTCTAACAAGTCTTTGCATGTAGGGAAGTCATTTTCTGTGCACTGGCTGAAGAGTGAATGATCATCTTCAGGTACGTCATTCATCTTTTCTTAGAAAAATAGTTTTAAACTAAACTGAACAATATACAAAAATATATCAAGGTATAAATTACTTACATATCTACGGGGCATTAATAGGCTAATATCTCGCAGCCAGAGAAACTTAGCGGCATCAAATTATTCCAACAAGATTTCGTAAGTCGTCATGCTTCTAAAGGAAGTTTGTTGTTCCTTAAGTTGAGGTAACTTCAGTTAATAGTGCACTGACGTTAGACCAGTTCAGAACTAAAAAAGGAGTAGTGGTAATATCCAAAATGGCCACCAGATAAAGCTGTGTCATAAATTATATTCGACTTGTCAATGACTGCCTATAACTGTCTATTTATTTTAACTATTTAATTAATAATTATAATTCTGTGTTGAAAATTATAAACATGTTGATTACAAAATATAATAATTATAAAACTTTCATACGAGTTAGATGTAGAAGAAGAATACTTCGTGCTGAAAGTAGTATGGCATGCCTATTCCATGTCAACTTATGTATTTAAGTTGACTTAACGCTGTATATAGAAATATTTATATTATATTTATATTAAAACTAAATATTATCCTACCATTAAATTCCTCTTAATATTTTTTTATTATTTGTAAGTGTAATATAATTAATTACTGAATATTGAAAATAATTCTAAAATTCATAATATCGATGAAAGCAATTTATTTTATCTTTTTACACTTACTCCAATGCTTTATTGATTCATAATTTGTTTACGACGTTTTGGGAAATTTTGCGCATTTTCAATTAATAATCATCATTTCATATAATTATTGCAAAAAATTTTCTCCTCAGCATTCAACCATTCAATTTTTTTTTTTAATTTTTGACTGTCAACGGTTGTTTTTAGATTTGACTATTCATGAATTTTATGATTTTTGAGGTGAAAAATTTTTGTAATAATTATATGATATTATGATTATATAATTATTCGACTGGAAAATGGGCGAATTTGCCCTATCTAATGTATAAGGGTAAAATAAATTGTTTTCCTCGATACTATAAATTTTATTATTAATATATACCCTTAGAAAATTTTGAAGATTTAATGAAAAAAAGACAATTCTATTAATTCTATTTATTGATGCTTTTATGTTTTTACTAACTTAATTTTTTTAAATTTATATATACTCATAATAAAAAGTAACATTACTTGAATTTCTTGAAGAACGTAATCTATGGCCAGTGTTATTTGTTATGAGATTAATAATAAATGGATTCATGAAGACAAAGGCCAAAGGTTTTGTTCTTAGTATACGAGTTAATACGACTCACATAAACAAATTGATAATATCCGTACATTTAAGTACATTCAATATTCATAATATTTATTAATGAAATGAAAACTTTTGCTTAAATAAATAATTTCATCTTCGAGGTTTAAATAAAGAAACTGAAGAAAAACTAATTACTTTTAAAAACAGTAATTTTTATTTATAGTTATCTATATACATAAAATAAAGATTTTGTCTGTACATTGAATAGAATCAACCAGTTTTATGATATATTTCCGTTTCATACATTGCAGATACTAAATCCACTTTTAAAAATTTGTTTGCCTGTCTGTAGGTCCGGATTACAACGAAATTGTTTCAGGGTTAAGTTCAGCAATAGCTAACTTGAAATGTTAGACTTTTAAATTGTTGGCATTATATTATGATTTACTTGACTTAAAACATAGGCTTTAAATGAAAACAAAATATTGAGTAGAACCAAAGTTATGAATTCACGAGTAATTTGTCTAAAGATCTCTGTTAATGTTGATAATAAATGCTAGTAATAAACATATGTTTATTTGTTAAAGAACATCTAAATAAATAAAATAAAGGTTTTATCGACTCCACAATCTCCTCGCTTATAAATGAAAATTGAACACTTAACAAATTTTAATTCATCGGTGTTGGTCTGTTAAGTTGTGTGATACCTAAACAAATAGCCGAATAACAAATAATTATGTTATGACTATTACATGACCCCGCCATAAAAATTTCAAAACAAACCATCTCCCCTCCCCGACTCAATTTTATGAAATTGAATTTGAACTCCATAATACAAAATCCATTAAAAAAAAAGATGCTGAAATTTTAACTATACACCCGTCAATGATAGGTACAACTAACTTCTTTGTTCCAGAACATTCATATTGCCAGAATTTTATAAAATATTTTTTTTTAATTAATTAATAATTAGTAAGTATTATTTTTTGTTTGAATAGCAACCCAGTACTCTATCAAATAATTAGGTAAGTATGATTGAAGATAGAAACTCAATACCTTCTGAAAGGGCTGCAAAGGTTAAAGTTTATAAAATTATACGTTTAAATCACGAGATAAACTTAAATATTTCCATTAGACGCCGACTGAAACGTATCACACGAGTGAATTTTTTCGATTCTGATTACAAAAATGTTTTTAACCTCTAGCTCGAATACAATGCTTCCCTACATTCGGTAGTGAGGAAGTAAAAGAATCATAAACCCGTCACTATAATTTGTAACAAATGAAATCACCTTTATATAGAACAAATATTGTGAAGTGCATAATCATTCTTATAATGCTAAATAAAGCACTGTAAATCTAAAATTAAAATTTTATGAATTAATATTACGTAATACAAAAAAGTATTTAGTGACTAATTAATAGTTTATTTAATTTTAATTGTTTGTATTTTTGTATATATTTAAGGGATTGTATTGATATATGTGTGCAATTTAGTCTTGTATTTCATTCGAATTTTTCCATAAGATATATGTATTGTATAATGGTAATTGTTTAATGATATGGTATATAAATTAGTATTGTGAAAATAGATAAAAAAAAATGATATGTTTATATAATAATGGAATAATATGATGTACGAGCTATAACCATATGGATTAGTCAGTATCCTCTGTAAAAAGCATCCCTTACTTTACTTTCAATGAAGTATTTCTCTGTCTTAAGTATTTCTCTATCTTAAAAGATTTTAGCAAAGAATTACAACAACCATAGGGTATGGTGGCCATCTTCTTAAGTAAAAGAAGGTTATATTTATATTTTGATATAAAACAAATTATATACATTTCTGAAACAAAGATCTCACATGTGCTATTAATTGAGTTATGAATCATATAATTTGTTTAATAAAATATTGTTTGTTTTTTTAACAGTAAATGTTAATTGTTTAGTAAAATACGTTAACAATTAGTTTTTCTTTATTAATCAGGATTTAAATTTTATTAATTTTTAAACTAAATTAAAGTATCAGCAGAGGTGCCTCAGGGATCAATATTGGCACCTTTGCTCTACATTGTCTATACCCATGATATGCCTACCAACTCTGAAGCATTGACTGCTACTTACGCTTACGATACAACAATTTTAACAAAACACCATGACCCTAGACTAGCCTCATTAAATTTACAAAATCACTTACTAAATTTATAGAATCGATATTCACTCTGGAAAATTAGATTAAATCATGACAAATCACAACACATAACACTCCACTAGAAACATGCCCACCAGTTTATATCAGCAACAACCCAATTTCTCAGACGGACATTTTGCTACCTCGGACTAATATTTGACAGAAGGATGACCTGGGGCCCACACGTCAAAATGAAAAGAAAGACTTTGAACAAGCGACTGAAAATACTATACTCACTGTTTTCTAAATCAAAATTGAAAATTAGACAAAGACTAAATACATACACTTACCCGCTCAAATCCTTTTGGACATACGCCTCACAGATTTACGGTTCAGCAAAAAAGACTCACTTACAAAACCTACAATCTTTTCAATCTAAAATTTTAAGACTAATAACTGCAGCTCCCTGGTGTGTCAACAACAAGACTTTACATATCGACCTAAGACAACCAACCATTGACCAGCACATACGTACTCTCTACTCCCGATTTCATTCTAAACTACAGGGACATCACAATGGACTTATCAACGACATTGCCTCGGCTGAAATGCTATCAGGAGCTTCTGAGAAGAAGCTGGATGAGAGACCTCCTTTCGTGATTTTATGATGTAAACAGACTAGGAAAGAGGAGCTGCTGGGTTCCATTCTTCGTCATGCCTATCATGCTATTTTCTGCAACAAATCTGCTAATTGTCATTACCATGATAGGTGCGGATGAAAAATTGAAGATAACAAAATTTTTTTTTTGATGTTTCTAGAACCGTTTATTCCACACAAAAAAGTCAAACGACATCATACAAAATAATAAAAATAGAAAAATTAAAGTGTGTCAATTATATAAAGAAAACAAATTAATTATATCCGACTATTTTCCTATAAACATTATTTATAATATTTATTGTAAAAAAATGTTCACGAGAACAACATCCCTTTTATTGAGTATTATTGTTTATTATATGTTACATTGATAAGGGAGAGAAGTTTGAAATTGTTATTAATATTTGTAATAGTTAATAAATATTACCGCCTCTGTTAGCTTGACCCAGGGAGCACCACGTGGAGGTAGAGGTCGGATTTGCTCCCCAAAAAATATATTCAACATAATAATCAATTATTATATGTAAGGTTCTTCGAGATGGGATCATCCGAGGTAGCTATAATATCTACCGTGTCGGAATCATTTCCAGAACCTCTATCAATTAATAATATATATCTATTTATCTGAAAATTATCTAAATCGGAACAAAACTAATAAATCCATATTTTAGAAAATCTTCCACCCAACAGAAAACGTCTTCTTCTTCTTTGACTTCCGTTGTTCTCAAAAGTCAAAAAACGTTTAGAATCTCTGTTTAATGTTTTACTGAAATAAAACCAAGTTTACTTCAAAAATAGAGTACTCAACGTTATTATAGTTCGGACCTACGTATCTGTTATAACGGTTAGTTGTATATTTGACCCCTAACCCGAACTTTATCCATGACTCTAGGATAAACATGAGGTATAAATATATATAAAAATAAAAAAATTATCCTATATAAGTATTAATAAATTTCTATATGTATATATGAACCATACAATATATTTAAAATACTAAAACTATAAACAATTTAAGGGTTACTCATCTTTTTACCTTAAGTTATTACAGTAGGGTTCTCTCTGCGGGTGATCTTTCAACCGGCGATGGAACCTAAAGCAGCGATAGCATCGCTCGCTGCAATAGGGTGGAATCCCAGTGTGGAGGTACGTATGGTTGACTAAGCTACGTTGGTTCGCGTAGCACTTGCCGCACACGTCGCATCTGTGCATCTCCTTCGCCTCCTCTCGCTTCTCCATTCGTTGCCGTACTTCACCGTGGACTGCGATTCAAGAGTTGTATTGATTTCAAAGAATATACTTTACAGGAAATTTAAAAGATCATTAAGAACGATTTACATATATTGTCAATAATTTTTATAAAATATATACCAAATAAAAATGAACAAAATCTTTATGGATTTAAGAATGTGCTCATAAACATCAATCATAATTTAAAAATCTGGTGCGCGTAACACACAACCTTCACTTACCTCTCTACTCGGAATAGAAATTATTTTCTAGCAATTTGAGGTGCATTTTAAACGTAGCTACAGCTTAAAGCTTACAGATGAAAAAAAAAAAAACATTACTACCATTATAATTAAAAAAATTCTATTTATAATATAGACTGTAGTCCATGAAAATCTAGTCACTCCTTCAACTTTAATAAACCACACTTCAGTTTCTTAGCCTTTCAGTTGACAGAATGACTAACTCCAATTTCAACAATTTTTAGTAACATTTCTAGTTGATAAAATTATCTATATAGACAGTGAGTAAGTTGATTCCGGAATAGGTGATTACAGTGTTGAAATATATAACTGTGAATTAAGGTATAAATTTTGCAAATAGAAACACCACTAAAATTAATAATAAAGAATGTTGAAATTGGAGTTAGTCATTCTGTCAACCGAAATGCTCATATATGCCTACAGAAATTTGAAAGTATGTCTGAATATTTAACTTATAAAAGATTATGGATCGTAGGACTGTTAGTTATTAACCTGTTATTTTCCATTGTAATGTTTACTAAAACAATATTATAAGATTTTCACTACCTTGCCATAGATAGGTCAAAAGTTGTCGCACTAATTGTAAGCGGATAATGTTGAGATTTCACAAAAGGAAAATTCATCAAATTATTCACTAATATAATTTTCTAAAAAGTTACATAATGATTGTTCGGAATAAACGGATGATAGATACCTAATTATGTAAATATAATATCAGATCTAGAGTTATTAAACTATAGTAAATATATTTAAGGTTATAAACGTATCGATGAAATATTGGAAAATTCATCAAATTATTCACTAATATAATTTTCTAAAAAGTTACTTGTTAATTTTTTGGAATAAACGGCCGATAGATACCTAATTATTTAAATATAATATCTGATCTAGAGTTAATACTGTACAGTAAGTATATTTGAGGTTATAAACATATCTATGAAATATTTTTATATTTCACTTCTTCTTTCCCACAAGTACATTGAAATAGTATTTTAAACTATAGCATTGGGTTGATTCTGTGGATTTTAACTACTTTTTTTTCAATCTTAGAAAAACATTTAAAAGTTTTCATATTGTATTAAAATTTCATTTAATTTCCTTCGAAACATTTGATTTACGTTAAATAATATTAGTTTTCTGACATTATTATTTATGATGTTTTCGCCACTCTCCTTCACCTTCCACAACTTTCTATATTAGATATTGTTTTTTCTAATTTTTTTGGCTTTCCAATGATATATTATAAGTCTACCTTCTTACTTGTATTTTCGGAGATTCATTTTCAATCTTTATAAGCATTTTTTTTTTCTCCTTTATTCACTTATCAAATTCTTTCAAAAATTATATTTAGCATTTTTTCGAGAGGTAGTTGATTAAATTGATTTAAAATAAACCATATAAAAGGTACTTCAGAGCAAGACGCATATGGACATTGGGCAATTAAGCTCTATAAAGTAACATCAACAGGGATAAGACCTGAATGATATTAAAGACCATTTAATTACGCAATGATACACCGAGTTTAATCAAAATGGTTAGAGACGTTTTTGAGAAAATTGTCAAAATGTGTTTCAGTGTTCATATAAAGTGGCACTCTCGGTAAGCGATTTTAACGAAAAAGTTGCTGTCATATCTGACCCATATACAAACCTTAAATTCTTAATACAAGTTTTGTACTACTTCTGTTTAATGAGCTAGACTGTTAACACACACACTCAGATCATTTAGCGAGGCTTGGTTATTTCGACTCAGGGGACCTGAAAACATGTATTTCCGTTTAAAACTGCGTTTCGAAAAGTTTGACGATCGCTGCTTTTTTTTACTATATATTTCATATAAAGGTAAATGGAAGTAAAAACATCATTAAGGAAATACTTATTTATATGTGCCATTTGTTAATTCAAAATAAATATAAAAAAACAAGATTGTAAATTTTTGGTTGTTTACCGAAATAAATAGTATCATTTCTCTTAAACTTAAATATACAATGTACAATAATCGATGACATATTTATTGATAAAATTTTGTATTTAATGTAATAGAGGTTGATGTCTTTAATTAATTATAGATGCAGTGATGCAGAAAAATAGTTAAAAATTGATGGTCTACATTCTCTGAGATAATAGCACTGCCACCGAAAACGAAACCACAAAACATTTTCTAAATAGGTGCGGAAATGAAATTTCGATCTTATCATTTAAAATGCTAAAAATTTGATGAAAAGTTGTAGATAATCGAAGCGTTATAATTTAATTAAAGCTAACCAGTTTATATGTATAAATAGAAAACTAATCAATTATATTTTATATAGTACAAGAAGTATTTAAATTTCCGTTTGTTTTATATAAAAATTTAAACAAACAATTATTTACAAAAACAATGCTCTTGAATGAAAAACCGACGAAACATTTTATGCAGAAAAGGCTGTTAAAACTATATAAGAGAGAACTTTGAAAATGATAAACAGAGGAAAAAGTTAAAAAATAAAAAGTTTATATATATACACAGAAACTAAGTATTTATATAAATAAATATTCTTAAAAAGATGTTATATGTGTAGCTTGGATAAAATTGAAATTTACAACGTATCACACTATTATTAGAAAAAAAAAAGTAATTGTAAAACATTTATTCTGGTTTAACTAAGGAGTATTTATATGTTAATTAATTTTTCGTTGTTTTTATTTTAATATATAATATATATTAGTAATAAGTTACATTTTATACAGAAGTGCAAAAAAGAAATTTTGAACATAGGTTATGATCAATATCAACAATTAGCCGAAAAAGTTGAAGATAAACAAAGTGTTTATTTGATAAAAAGTAAAATGTTCATATGTATATTCTTTTAAAAATATTTTTTTTTTTGAAAAATGAAATTCTAAACCTATGTTATGATCTTTAACAATGCAAAAAATTAGCCGTTATTAAAGTTAAGGTTAGCACTATAATAAACGGTAAAGTAAAAAGTTCATATTTATACATAGAAACTAATCATATGTATAAATAAATGTAATAAAAAAGTGCAATGTAAGTATTTTATATAAAGGTGTGATATAACAAATATTTATTGAAAAAAAAATAGTAAAACATATATTCTGGTTTAATTCAGATGTATTTATGTATTGAATATTTAATTGTTGACCGTTGCAATAAAGGAAGGGGATGGATGGTCCGGGGTTACGGTCATAAATATGTTAAATAGTGGTAAAACTATTTCATTGAAAGCCGACGTTTCGACCCGACTTTGCAGGTCTTTTTCAGGGCTAGAACGGACAAGATACAAAAAGATAGAGAATTGTGGCAGTTACATAATATTTAGAAAAAAATTATAAACAATAAGCTTATTAAAATTATAAACAGTAAGTACATTAAAATATGAACAAAGTAAGCTAAGTAACACGATCCTAAACTGAAGTAAATAGATGCTAACAATTGTTGTAGTGTAATATATAATAAATGCAAATGTGAATATACTTCTACAGATCTACAAGATAGATTGAAAGAAAAGGAAAAAGGATATAATATAAAATAATAGACATAAGAAATGTGGAGAAAGAAAACCAAAAATTAAATAAATAAGTGTATAAAATGGAAGAATGAATTAGAGACTTACATGTGTGTTCAGCTAGGAGTTTCACTTAGAACTGGAAAACCAATTGTAAGGACAGGTATAGGGAAAGCTTACTTGTTGTGACAGTATGGGAAAAACCTAGAAAATTACAGTATCTAAATTTTGAAGATATGTATGGATACAATGGAAAAATACTATATCTATGAAATATTAAATTATAAATATACACATATACCTATAAAATGGAATTGAGAGATTATAGATAAGAGTACAATGTGAATAAACCCAAAATTGGCAAAAGTAAAAAATAATAAAATAAACGTAAGCTTTCAATAAAATAGTTTTACCACTATTTAGCCTATTTATGACCGCAACCCCGGGCCATCTCTTTCCTTTGTATTTATGTATTATTTAATTTGTTGTATTGACTTAATTTTAATGTATAGTATGTATTAGTATTAAAAGAAATTAACGTTAGTGTAAAATAAAAATACAAAAAAAAAGAGCAATATTTATGCGTAAATGAAAAACCAACAAATATTTTTGGATAGAAGTACAAATAAATAATTTTGAAGGTTAAGATTTTTAAACATTTCAAATGTAGGCAAAAAAGTTGAAGATAAATGAAATGCTGCAATTTAGTAAAAAGGTAATATGTATGCATATAAATTAATCATTTATATAAGTACATAAACTAAACAAAGTGTAATTGAATTAGTCTGCATAAATTTGATGTTCAACATATATGATGGTTAAACATATATCTTTGTTTAACAAAGAAGTATTTATAGATTATTCAATTTAAGTTTGAATTAATTATAGTGCATTGTAAATATTAGTAATATAGGAAATTTTCGTTTGTTTAAAATAAAAACATAATCAAAAAATTACCAGCATAAGAATATTCTAGTGTATCTGAAGGAACGACAAAATCTTGGATAAAAAAGAGCAAAAATAAAATTTTGAACTTACATTAAGATCTTTAACAATGCCGAAAATAATAGAAAAAGATGTAGAGAAATAAAGTAAATTTAATAAAAAGATTTAATAATTTATTAATAAAATTAATATTTTTAAGGAAATAACTTAAACCCTTTCACCTCCTCTCAATGCTTCACTTTATTTCATTTATTTATTTATTTTATTTATTTCAAGCCCAACTTCGCTCATTGTCAAGCCGGACTTATTTGTCTAAAATATTACAATACATTAAATACAACAAATACCTATGAAAAAATGTAACAGCACATATAACCAAATTATATAAATTTCCCGAAAATTCAAAAACATGAATAAAATGTCAACATACATATTTTTCTAATCTTAACCTTCTTCCTATAGATATTTTATTGGACAATAAATAAAATAAATAAATCTTTATGAAAAGTCATTCCACAAATTAAAAAAAAAAAAACTGCAATTTTAACATTACAACTTAATTGAGAAAGGCCAAACGACATAATTTTTCACATTTTAATATATCTGTTTTATAAATTACCTTCTATTTTTCAAAAATTATTTTTATTTACAATTTTCATTCAAATACTGTACATTATCGTTCTGTCCTAAAATCCACTGTGAGCTGTGGCCTTTGCTATTATTGTGCTCTTCAAGGATTAAGATTAGTATTTTAATACTTAAATTTCATAATATTTCTAATGGTTTCGCTGAATGATTATTTTATATAACTTAAATTTAATAAAAAATTCTAATATATTTATTATGTCAACATAGTGCTGACCTATCCCTTTAATATCCATTTTAAAATTAACCATATTTTTAGTTATATAAATACAGATACATTCCAATTTTATTATTTTCTCCTCCATTTAAAATTTCCATTTTTTTGTGTCAAAAAATATGATCATTCATAATCATTTATATAAATAAGTACATACACTTCTTAAAAATTTAATGTAAGTAGTTAGTATAAATTTGAGATTTATAATGTATCACATCAAAATTAATAAAAAGAATACTTTAGCAAAAAACTTGGTAACAGTAAAATATATATTCTGGTTTAACTCATGTTATTTATTTGGGTTCGACTTAATTTTAATATATAGTATATATTATTAATAAGACAAATTTTGTACAAATGTGCAAAAATTAAATTTAAATCTTAGTTTGTAAAATACATGTGATTGAGGACTTTAAATGGCAAACCTTAAGCGAAAAAGTTGTAGATAAATGAAGTGTAGCAATTTAATATAATTTTTTGTCAATAAGAAATATTATCGTTTTATATTAATGATAAAAATAGGGTCCTATCTATTAATTATTAAGCTACGTCACAAATTTATAAATATTAGTTAAAACCTATTCCATTTATTATATATATAATAATATCTAATAATTATCAAAAATATTTTGATTTAAAAGATGTTAATAGACATGAATATAGATTTGAAGAACTAAATTTATATAATATGTATTAGAAAAATCGGAAACAAAATACGGAATATTTCATTATTTTTTTAACGAATAAAAAAAAATTATAATTCATCTAACTGGCAAAAACTGTTTAACGTATGCGATCGAAATAATTTTAAACTAAACTGAACATGATAAGAAAAATAAATCAATGTATAAATAACATACATATCTCCAGGTAGCACGATATTGGCGGAACCTCGTGGAGCCAATCGAACTCCCCTGAATCTAGCAGAGCCAGCAGCTCTTCACTACTCGGGAAGTTGGCCATGATAGAAGATATTTTTTAGAAGAGTGAACCTTCTAACACAGAGCCTCAAGAGGGACTGGCCATCTTCAGGTACGTTGGTCCGTTTCAGAACTTAAAAAGGAGTGGGGGTAATGGTATCCAAAATGGCAACCAGGTAAAAATGTTTCATAAATTATACTCGACTGAAAGTAAAGGACTGCCTATTTGTAATAATTATATAATAAATATGTTAACGTGTTTGATTGACCGCTTCGAGTGGTAATTAATTTTTCAAAAGTTAGACGTTGACGTTCAATATTTGCAATCATTTATTGAAATTCCAATAGTATTTATAACAATTCGTGTTCAAAAATAAACATATTCTTGTAAAAAAAAAAAAAAAAAATTATCTTTTCTTCGCCTAAAGGGTCAGATAATAAAGATCGAATATGTATACTGTGTTAATATGAGTGAAATTTTCAGCATCTCATCTTCTTTATAATGAGCTATTATTTATAATTTATATTTCATATTATTTTAGTTTCCTATCGTGCGGTCTAAAGCACACATCTTAGTTTTTTGTAAGAAAACAGGCCAAGAAGTTTAATTATTTACAATATTCTATATATTGCTATATTCAAATTTCAATATATTTAATTACTATTGAAATAGTCAGTGATTTGATATTTTACTGCGATATATTACAATCTATCACATTAAAGGATAATATTAATAGCGATAAAAAGTTACTCATTCATACTATGCACAATAAGTACAAAAAAATAATAAACAGTAATATAATAACTCTAAAAATAAATTAATCAAACGAAATAAATACTTAAATGCACACATGCTTTTACACAATATTCATTCACTCTCTCCGAGCCATGCCACTCATGGATGGAAAGGCAGGACTCTAGGAGACCCCAGCTTCTTTCACTCGGCCATATCACTGTTATTACCTATGGAGCTTGAGCAGAGACACTATAACCAGACTGGCATGAGTGGAGAATCTGGCCATTGCCAGAACTCCATGATATGTACTACAAATGATCTCTGGACCACTGCCGCTTCAACCTTCGAGGAGGATTATAGGGATGAATAGTGCTAAAGAGGGATTATGCAATTGGATTTGGATGAAATGTAAGGTTTTGGTTAAATTTGGAAACATTTTGAAGGATTAGGTCTAGGACAATTGGGATATTAAGGTCATGGTGTAGGGTTTGGTTGGTTACATATAACAGAACATCAACGATTGTTCGAAAGAATTGTCCCCCACGATTTCCATCCGTAGGTCCAAATAGGTTTCTGTATTGCCTTGTAGATCAGTGGTTTGTTGTCAATTGAAAGCTGAGATTTTCTGTATAGTAGTCTATATAGATGGCCATATCGTCGGTTGAGTTCTTGTCTTTTGAGTCTTGTATGCAGGTTCCATGTTAGTCTTCGGTCCAAGAGAAAGCCAAGACACCGGACTGTGTCTGAGTATGGAAGCTGGATGGAATTAAAGTGTACAGGTGGACAGGAAGGAGTGTAAAGGTAATATGTTGCCATTTAGATTCATTAACTTTAATGAGCCAGTTATTACACCAGTGCTCGATCAAGGTGAGGTGCCTTTGGAGATTTAAGGATGCTATTTCGGAATCAGAGTTGGATGATAAGATTGCGGTGAACAGGGATGTCAGCAGTAAAGAGGATGTAAAGCACGGGAGCAGGAGTCGTTTCAAAAGGATCTTTTCAAAGATTTTTGAAAGGGAGTAGGCTGATTGGTCTATAGGATGTTGGGCTATTGGGAGGTTTGCCTGGTTTTGGGAAAAGGATAATAGTGGAGTGTTTCCGTAATAGGGGAAAGTAAGTGATAAGTAGTATACAATCGTAGATATATGATCCTCGAAGTTGTCGATGGATCTGAGGGTTAAGGAGATCATATCGAGAAGATTTACGGGGGATTGGCTTTCATAATTGAAATTTCAGTTCGGAAGGATGAATTGCATTAGGAACCAAGGGAAATGGGATAGGCAATGTAAGGAATTCTTCTACTGTTACGGTGTGGGCAGGATGTTTGGCGAACTCTTCGGCTTTATCTTTGTCAGATGCTGCCCAGGAGCCATCATCTCTTCGGAGTGGATGGGAAATTTGGTGAGCGTTCAGGATTTTTGTTGTGGTCTTCCAAAGAGAATTGTCACGAACAGAGAGGGAGGATAGGTAGGAGTTGAAGGATTGTGATCTGAAGGTGGCTAATTCCAGTTTTAATGTTTTACAGTAATAATTATAGGAGCTGCTGCCGGTAGGATGTCAAGTACGTTGCCAAAATAGTCTGGTACGGCGTTTAATGTGGATTAGGTCAAGGAGGTGTTGGGGTAGAATGGTCTTTTTATTAATTATGCAGAAGTCTTTTATGAAGGAGACAGTATAGGCGGCTCTTGGATTGTGGTAGTAAAGGAATTTACGGCACTATCTAGGTCATCGGTAGTTTTTAAGTATATATTGAGATCAATATAAAGTTATACAAATCAATACAAAGGACTTAAGTCTTTGTGGATAAAGAAATCAAGAAGATCAGTATTACGGTTAGGATCTGTGGGACAGTAGGTAGGACAGTTGGGGGAAAGGAGGTGAAAACTTTGGTAATTGAGTGCAGACAGCAGGGTTCGGCCACGAGAATTCGTAGTACTTGAACTTAATTGTTGGTGCTTGGTATTTAAGTCTGCATCCAAGATGTCCTAAGGTGATGAGTCCTAGAGTGATGTCCTAAGGAATTGAGGAGAGAATTGAATTGGACATTGGATATGGGTCGGTTAAGAGGGCACTAGGCTGGAAAGAAGATTTTTATTACGATAGCCGTGGACTGTAGGAAATCGTAGGTAGGTAATGGGAGTAGGTGATGTGCGAGAGATTGGTGTACAATGACAGCAGTACCGGCATGTGCTTTTCCGTCAGGGTGGTCAGTACGATGTGTCAGGTATTGTGGTATTTTGAAGTGCCGTTTAGTTTTTAGTCGGGTTTCAGTAATTAGTACCACGTCAATATTCTTGTCAAGTAATAATGCATAAGGCTCGTCTGAAAATTCCTAACGCCATTCGCATTCCAAAGGAGAATGGATATAGGTTTATTTGAAGTCATTTAAGGATTTTTTGAGGGAGGGGTAAAGTGTGATACAAGGTTGGTGGGAAGGGATATGAAAGGAATAACAAGGCATCTGAATTAAAAGACGAAAGATGTAAGTAAACTTGTGAGATCTTTGGTGTTTGGTGGAAGATGAATGTGAAGAATATGGTGTTGATAAAATTCTTTAGGATTAGGTGATGTTTGAGTAGGATGTTTTTTTTAGAATAGAATAGAAAATAATTTTACTCTGGGACGAAGCGAATAACAAAAAAGTACAAAATTAAAATGTTATTTCTGGCCAAATAAAAACAAACATAAGAAAAGATAAAGATAAATAAGTAAAGAAAATATTAGTTAATACCCTAAATACAAAATAAAAAAAATCTATATACAAAACGATTGAAACCTTGCCAAGACACTTCAAATTATGTACAATGGTAAAATATAAGTAAACATTTAGAAAAAATTAAAAATACATTAAATTCTTTTTAGCAGTAAACTCTGTGTTTCTGTTGAAAAAAAAAAAAGAAAGTCGAATCTGATGATAAGTATTTAAGTGATGTGCTATATGTAAATACATTATTATGAATAATATGTAATTTTACATAAACGGTTAGTGGTTATCTGACTGTTTTTGGGACAGGAATTGGAATAGGAGGGTTTTGAAGATGTTGGTGGTGGAGTTGAGAATTTTGAGGTATATATTGTTGGATTTAATATTCTTGCATATCTGGGAGCCTTTGTAGTTCACCGGATGCCCTTCATGGCACAAAGCACAGACTGCAGGTTCTTGTTTAGATTTTGTGCACTCATCAGTTTTGAGTTATCCACCGCATTTTTTTTTTGTGACAATACGTCTTTCTGTGGCCATACGCCTATGTATTATGGCACTGGACGATATTTCCTCCAAGGATATGGCTTCTCCACTTGTACACTTGTATAATCTTATAACTTCGTAATTTGTTTTGATCCCGGGAGTCAGTTCCAGATTAATAAAATTAGAAGCAGAGGAACTTTTACTCCTGCCTGTTCCTTACTCTCCTTTAGAACATTTGTTATCTGGCGCACTTTGAAACCTAAAGTTTTTAGTTCTTCTTCTATTGTTTAGTTTCGGATTGAGGGGTGTTGGTTTCTTACAACTACTGTTAAAGCTCGCTCCTGCCGCAATTGATACCTGTGAAAATCTGCTTTGGTCTCTGTTAGATTTCAATTAGACAATCTTTCTATAGGTCTAAGCTGTAACTGGTGATATTTTGGTGTCATTCGATCTGCTTAGATATGATTAGCTTCCGGAGCCTGCTATCTAGTTGAGTTAAGAACACAGTAATTGAAAATGTTTTATATCCTCAACGAATATCGGTGGAGGTCGAGGGTCTCTTGGTTTCGGTATGGACTCCATTACCTTACCATCATTCTGAAGCACTTGATAGTGGTTGTTTGTATAAAAAGGGAATACATCAATTGTTACTTGTGACGATGTTTTGACGCTGTGTTTCTTCAATGTTCTCTTGTGGTGATATACCTGGCTGGATTTCATGTTCTTCGGTGCTAACAGGTGTCATTTGAGGTGTTTGACGGGATTTACGAGGCTTTTTTTAGGTAATATGAAGGTGTCGTGCCTAACAAATATTACATCCAAAAGTTAACGTATGTCGGTTGGAAGAGCTTTAATTCAGCTTTCCAGTGGTTTTATTAAAGTTAAATATGGAGAAAATACTCAGGAGTTATGAATGCTTTAGTTAAAGGCCGGATGAAAATTCATCCCTGAAAATCAGGTAATAAAAATTGAATCATTTTTTTTATATAGCAATCGATTTTTTTTTCATTTATAACAGCGTTAACTTATTTTATTTTTACAGTTAAAAACGCCACAGCGTTAATTAATTTTATTTTACACTTAACTAGTTTGATTAATTGTTGATTTGTTTTATTTTAGCAAAGTGAAATCAATTAATAATATGTATATTTATGTATAAGATATGTTTATATTAAGTATTATAGGCCCATAGCTTATATTGTTTAAATTAAATAAATCAATAGTCTATACTTGGACTACTTTGTTATGGATTGTAGTAGCACTAGCTATAAACAAGTGCTGGGTTCAAGTCATGAGGCGGTAGAATTGACAAGGGACGGTCTGACTCCGCCAACTTCAACACTGCCCACTGCAGTTCTGCTCTGAAGAGACGTACTTATATATATATATATATATAAATTTCATATGGGGACTTAAGAGAAGTTTTTTTTTATTTTTATTATAATTTGAGCCACAGAAATATTTTTATTTATGATCAAGCATGAAAATGTTTCATTAATATTGTCACAATTGTTTGTTCAGCTGGTCTTTATTTTATGCTAGAAGTTTGTTATTTTTTTACCTATCTAACAAGTGTAAAATTGATTCATTTTGTTTTTATGTTTTCAATATTAGATTTCGTAAATGTTCGAAAATGAATGTTTGAAGATACAATCCACTTTATTTATTTTTCTTTTTTCTTTTATTAAATCACAATTAAATAGTTAGGCTTCATTCGAAGTTTGACATAAACTAAGAGTGAGCTAACAATTTTAATGTCGCTAAAAAGGAATGTAGATTGCTTTTCCACAACAAAAATTCACTTGGCATACTTTACTAAAAGTTCCTTTTTGTTTTTGTAACTTATGATACATTATAACTCATTTAATACAATAGTTAATATTTTATTTGCTCACTACCGAAGGTAAGGCATTGGATTCGTGCGAGAGGTTAAAAAAAAAGTCTCTTATGAAGTAAATCAAGCCAGTAGCTAATGCAATGCCATGCTGATCACTTAAGGAAGCGAATAAAAAGAAGGGGGAAGTAATATAATAATTGAATATTTGAATGTTGAATTAATTTAAAAACTATGTCACGTTATACATTATTTAGAATATATAGAATGATTTATTTGGAACTTACACAACCTTTCTTGTTGTCTATACACAATCACTACAGCATGATAGACGAAATGGTATAAACTCGACCTCTGTAAACAAATTAAAATTAATGATATAAAAAAAAATGATTAGATGTTTTTCTTAATTTATTGCTTAAAAAATATAAAATCCAAAAGTTATCGTTTGTCAGTTGGAAGGGCATTAATTCAGCTTTCCAGCTGATTTATTAAAGTTAAATTTGGAGAAAATACTCAGGAGTTATGAATGCTTTAGTTAAAGGCCTGATAAAAGTGCATCCCTGAAAATCAGGTAATAAAAATTGAACTATTTTTTTTATATAGCAATCGATTTTTTTTAGATTTAATGTAGATTGCTTTTTCACAACAAAAATTCACTTAGCCTACTTTACTGAAAGTTCCTTTTTGTTTTTTTAACTTATGATACATAATAACTCATCTAATACAATTGTTAATATTTTGTTTCCTCACTACCGAAAGTAAGGCATTGGATTCGTGCGAGAGGTTAAAAAATAAGTCTCTTATGAAGTAAATCGAGCCAGTAGCTAATGCAATGCCATGCTGATCACTTAAGGAAGCGAATAAAAAGAAGGGGGAAGTAATATAATAATTGAATATTTGAATGTTGAATTAATTTAAAAACTATGTCACGTTATACATTATTTAGAATATATAGAATGATTTATTTGGAACTTACACAACCTTTCTTGTTGTCTATACACAATCACTACAGCATGATAGACGAAATGGTATAAACTCGACCTCTGTAAACAAATTAAAATTAAAGATATAAAAAAAATGATAATAAATTTTTATTTATTTATTTATTGATTAAAAATATAAAATCCAAAATTTATCGTTTGCCAGTTGGAAGGGCATTAATTCAGCTTTCCAGCTGATTTATTAAAGTTAAATTTGGAGAAAATACTCAGGAGTTATGAATGCTTTAGTTAAAGGCCTGATAAAAATTCATCCCTAAAAATTGAGTAGTAAAAGTTGTAATATTTAATTTATATACCACCTGGCCTAATTTAGTGAACATTAATGAAGCACCTTTTGGTTTTTATAATTTGATACATTATAACTCGTTTAATAGAGTTTTATTGTTTATTATATTTCACATTGATAAGAGAGAGGAGTTTGAAATTGTTATTAATATTTATAATTGTCGTTAAATATTACCGCCTCTGTTAGCATTACCCAGGGAGCACCACGAGGAGGTAGAGGTCGGATTTGCTCCCCAAAAAATGTATTCAACATAATAATAAATTATCATGTTGAATGAAAAATAAATATATAGTGAGGGATCTTTACCCATCCCTAAACTAAATAAAACAATAATCATCCTTCAGATGAGTCTTAAGGTGACGATGATAACGGAAGCCACGATGGCAACGTTCGCAGCTATATGGCATTCTGCCGTTATGGAAATAAATATGGTTCTTCAAGCTACGATGGTTAGCGTAGCTTTTGCCGCATTCCTGACAAACGTGAACTTTCTTTCTCGGCTCTGCCGCGTGCCTCCTCGCAGCGAAGTCGAAGGGGGTGGAGTTCGCTCCCGAAGATCCTCCTTGGAGGTGTGCGAACCTGCACGAAGGCCTCTCCAAGTTTGATTCTGGAATAATTGCTTTCGGCAATTCTTCACCGTAGTCTGCAATTCAAGAATTATACTGATTTAAAAAAATAGATATTTAAATCTTATTTAAATAATCTTAAAAAAAAAACATGTTACTTCAATCATTAATCATTACTATAAAATTTTTATGGACTTAAGGAAATTCTCAAAAACATCAATCATAACTGAAAAGTAGCATTAAAGAAAAAATTAATTATGAAATTCATTTATTCGAAGGAAATTTAAAAAACAAGATTATATTGCATAAATAGTTACCGAAATATTACGTTTTACTGAAAATACATATTTTTAATCAAGTAAAAATCAATAATAAAATAAATTAATGTTTGTATAGAATAAAAATACAACAAAATAGGAAAATAAAAAATAGGAATATTTTTTGTGATGAAAAAACCAACGAAAAAAATTTACATGGAAGTTTAATAATTTAATTTTAAATTTAGATTAAGATCTTTAAAAATATTTAAAAATAGGCTAAAAAATTGTAGATAATTGGAAAGATGCATTTTTATAAAAAATATGCAGTTTGTACAGTTTGTACGACAGACCTAAATAAAACTTTAGACTTAGATGTTAAGAAATGTTTAAAAATTGCAAACATTAAGTGACAAAGTTTAATATAAATATAGTGTATATATATATTAATATATATATATACATAAAAACTACTCATTTATATAATGGCATATACTAAAATAGAGTAATGTAAGTAATTTTTACAAATATAAGATTTTAAATTTATCATATTTTTAAAAAAAATTAATGATAATAAAATATATAAACTTGGGTAACTAAAAAGTATTTAAATGTTATTGAAATTTTTTTGGTTGACTTAATTTTAATTAGTAGTATATATTAGTAATAAAAGAAATTCGGATTTGTAGGGAATAAAAATAAAACTTACAACAAACAATTCAAAAGTAATACTCTTGTGTAAATGAAAACCGATTTTTTTTTCAAAAGTGAAGAAAAAAAAAATTTAGACTTAGGTTATAAGAAATTTATAAATGAGTGTAAAAGTTTCATAATTAAAAAAAAAAAAAAAAAAAAAAAAAACGGTGATGCAGTTGAGAGAGTAGCACAGGGTTCTCCTGGAGTTCCCTGGCCTGATTGTATATAAGTGTTTTTTTGCTTAGTTTTTATTTTCTTATATTTAGGTTATTTATTTTATTATTTATTCTATACACTTTTGATTATTATTTTGCTTCTATTTATTTTATATTTTTTGTAAATATAGTGTGAATGTTATCCTACCTCACTATAACCAATGTCCAAGAGACAGATTGTTGTAATACTCAATAAAAAAAAATAATAATGATGAAATATATATTATTGTTTAACCAACAAGTATTAAGGGAACATTAAGGGAAAAAGTTGTAGATAAAGAAAGTGTTGCAATTCAATATTTTTTGTTGACAACATGGAATATTACTACCTTTTTTATATATGATAAAAGTTAGTTTATCAATTATCTAGCTTTTTAATAAATATATACTTTAAAACATACTTTTTATCTATGTGTAGTATAATACAAAATATATATTGATTTCCGAAAGTGCTAATATACATGAATACCGGTTTGAAAAATTTGAGTTATATGATATATATATAGATTCGGAAAAAAACGTAATATTTCATTAATTTTGTACCGGTTAAAAAAAAATTCAGCTATATTCACTAAAACACTCGAAATATTTAAAGTTAGTTAAAAAAAATATTTTTCATTAAACTAAAAAACATTAAAAAAAAATAAAAAGAATAAGTTACTTACAGATGTCCAAGTATTCACTCATTGGAGTGTCGATATCTCGGAGACTGGCTAACTCCGATCAATCCAATTTTTCACAAAACAAAAAATTCAACTCGGCCATACTTGCAGGTTCGTGACTGCGTCCTGGATATTTATCACACATGATAAAGTATACAAAAAACTTTAAGAGTTTATAAATGTTTTAATCCTGTTATAAATTCCAATATTATACCTAGACGCCGAATCAAGTAATGGATAAGTATTGAATAACCATTTGAACTGTTTTTAATTATTTATTGTTTTTAATTTAATTAATAAATAAGTCTCATTATTACGATTTTTAATACCATCATCTCCTACGTACTTTTCCTGTTATGATTATAAAATTGCATAGATGTTAATGTACATACAAATATAGTGTGCCTCAGTTCTGGATGAGCTAACTCTAGAGCTTGTCGATCCTAGATATTTTTTTTAACAGAAATAAAAAAAATAGCATATTTAATGCTTTGAAGAAGTTAAAACTAATCTTGTATGTTTTTTAGGTGGTCGCTGTTTTTTTTTAATACGAAAGAATCACTAAAAATTATTTAAGGTCACTAAAATTTAAGTATACCATTGTAAAGAATACAACATTTCATTGAGAAAAAAGTAGAATCATCCTCCCGAGTTTTGCCATTACGAAATGGGACAACCTGTATACATTCATTCATAAATGTGAATAAACACCTATAAATATTACAAATTTATGGAGGATATATGTAGATATAATTATTTTTGTAATCTCGCTGGTATTTTGAAACAATCTGATCTAAAAACACAATTAAATTATTATGAAAAATATGTTTAAAATATTTTCAAAAAAATTAAAATAAAAAAAATATTTCGCTATTATAAATGTCTCCTAAATCAGATTGTAATATTTTTCAATAAATAAGTAAAAAATAAAAAAGTATTTATGTTTAATGGTATATCAGCAGATATCTATACGATCGACTTTTTAATTAGTTGGTTAAAATTATTCACTGATATCCCATTGAGCGTTTTTGAGCTAAAAATATTGTACTCAAATATTTCTTGCTTTGAAATCGTCACATATCTTTGTATGATAGGAGAACCAATTTTCCAAACTTTGAGCAATTAAAATTTAATACTAAATTATTTGATAAAGAAAATATACCTTGTGTTCTTTACATCAAGGGAGAAGAAATAAAACTGTGTTCATGCGTCAAAGATTAAGATAACATTAACTATTATTTATTTACTTCTGGAAAGTTAAATGTTAAACTAATACCACTTGTTTATATCTCCCTGTTTATGTTTAAATTCGATTTATCTTTCATCGGAACATTTATATTATTTTTAATAATATAAGAATAGTTATTATTAATTAAAACCATATTTTTCCATTCGTTTTTGTAACACTCTATAATCTTATAATTAATTCGTTTAGTTCTTAATAGATTTCTACTTGAGACATATCGATTCTCATTTTTTTTGTTTTCCACAGTTACAAATTAAGGTCAGAGCAAAGGCTTAAGGTTTTCGAAAGTAAAATTTGATTAGAAGGTATCCTGCACAGAGACACCCGAAAGGATAACGGACGCCTTTATGTTAAATTCTTCTTGTTTAACGAGCATTAAATCCATATTAACAAATTTGTGATTCAATTGTAGTTATGTAAAACATTATGAAATTTGATATTCTATGACCCCAAAGTATTTGTGTTTTTATCAACTCTGACAACGATAACTTATTAATAATTTTCATTTTTTTTTTTACTATAGGAATGTATTGTGAGTCACCATATTCACAAGAATGGAGACAATTTATCGTGTCAGCAATACAACACGTTCTAATTTGTGAACTAATGTTATTTTAACTTGTGAGGTTATTCTGTTATATTTATTTTAGAACCCTTTTTATTAAATGAATTTTCGGTCTGGAAGTATCCATAAGAATTTTGCAATGATGTAACTGTAAATTTATTAATCGTTAATTGTTGAAAAAAATGTATAAAAATATTTTTTGGTTTTGTTTTTTTAAATGAATTTCTAAACATATTGATCAATCCATTGTTATAATATTATTGTTTTTTTCCATAATAACTGATTTAATCATTTGGGTTTTTTTTTTGGAAATAAACATAGAATAAAAGGTGGATTGCGAAGGAAATGCCCCAGGCGGCTATTTAAAAGGCACCATCCATTTGTACCATCTCCGAATTATTATTTATGACTTGCTTAGCTTGTCAACGTTTTATGAAGCTGTTAGGATTCGGATATTGTTAACGTACAATTATCTACCTGATATGTACCTTTTCAGGATTTCCTGGTTACCTGAGATTCGGTAAAAATAAATAACTTCTAGCTGAATGAATCTTTATTTAAATAGCAAATATTATTCACTAATTGTTAAATAATGTCATATTATATAATTAATGAAAACTCATACAGATATTAAATCGGACCTTATTTTAATTTTATAAAATTAAAATTGTTTTTTGGAAAATCTTTATACTATAATAACATCAACTACAACAACAGTAAATTATAAAAACAACACTTTTTTTATGACATCGATCATGTTTATCTACAACTGGTTATTGGAAAACCTTTTCAATGCATGCAGGCAATGAGACTCAATGTTACATTTGTTAAAACGTTGATTTTATTATTTATTTAGTTATCAAGCATTCTCTATTCTCATAGTTTTATAAGTACAAACAGATGAGTACCTAATTAACACACAGAAGCACCTGATCAAATTTTAACAATTTACCTAACGATAATATTATAAGCTAAACAATAATTTTTATTCTCACAAATATAAAGCTCAGCTGTACCTCACAACAAGCCTACGTGACCATATTTAAAGAATTTTCATGCAGTTAGATGCTTAAAATGATTATAGTTATCAAAACGTACAGCTAATAAATCATTAAGACCATTAAATTTATAACTCCAGTCTCTGAGCTATATGCTTTCAGTTAAAAAAATGACTAACTTCAATTTCAACATTTTGGAGTAATGTCATTAAATTGATATTTCCAGTCGGAAAATCTATAATATCTGTACAGAGAATATTTTGGTTCCAGAGTAGGTGATTGCAGTTTTGAAATTTAGAACTGTGAATAAAGGTATACATTTTCCGACTATAAATATCATTAAAGTTAATTATAAAAAGGTATTAAAATTTAAGTAAATCATTCATTCAACTGAAAGACTCATATATGCCAAGAGAGATTTGATAGCACACTTATATATTTAATCTTTAAATTTTTTTTTTTGTCTATAAAATATGTATTTGCGCCTGTCAGCAATAAGTTGACAATCAGCAAATGTGATGGCGATAATGATATAATGACATGACAGGCGTGAGGAAGGAAAGTACTCAGCAGTACCTCTTCCCTAACTTGTTCCAATTACTTAGGTTGTCTAAGGAAGGAGATCCCTCATCCAACGCCTTTTTAGTCTCCTGCTCATGTTCTGAGGTATGTCAGCTGTGGCCATGTCTCTTATTAGTCTGTTATTATGTCCATTTAAATTTGTGTAAAATCGTAATATAGGGTCGTTATATGTTGGTCAACTGTTGGAAAGTGGAGATCAGTATGTAGAGTTTTGTTAGTCACGTACCAAGGTGCTTTTGTTATGAGTCGCAATAATTTTGATTGGAACGTTTGAAGTTTTTGTAGGTAGATCATTTTAGCGATGCCGTATATTTGTGAAGAGTATGTCCATATGGGCTTAAGTAAGTATGTATATGTATTCAGTTTCTGTTTTAGTTTTAGTTTTGAAGATTTGGCAAAAAGAGAGTAAAGTAGATCGAGTCGTTTGTTAAGTGTCATACGTTTCATTTTAACATGTGGGCCCCATGTCATCCTTCTGTCGAAGGTGAGTCCAAGGTAAAGTACCGTGTCCGTTTGAGGAATTTGATTGTTGTCAATATAAACTGGAGGACAGGTGTTTTTTCGAAGAGTAAATGTTATATGTTTGGATTTGTCATGATTAAGTCGAATTTTCCATAGTGTGAACCAATCTTGTAGTTTAAGCAAATGATGTTGTAGAGTTAGTGAGGCCTGTGTAGGGTCTTGATGTTTTGTGAGGATTGTTGTATCGTCTGCATATGTAGCTGTCAAGATCTCATCGTCAATAGGTATATCGTAAGTGTATATAACGTAAAGTAAAAGGGCTAGTATTGAACCTTGGGGAACTCCGACCAAGATTGGACGGACTGAAGACACTTCCGAGCCCTGCTGAACTGAAAAAAATCTGTCGAAGAGGAAAGATTGAAGGATAAGATAGTAGGTGTATGGAAGTATAGTCTTAAGTTTAAAGAGAAGACCCTGGTGCCAGACTCTATCAAACGCCTGAGCAACATCCAAAAATACTCCAGTTGCATATAGTTTTTGTTCTAAAGCTCCAGCAATGTAGTCTGTAACTCTGTACAATTGATGTGACGTCGAATGGAATGCGCGAAAGCCGAATTGGTGGTCAGGTATTACCTGTTGGTCAGTCAATATGTCAACATGTCTTTTGTATATTAATTTTTCAAAAACATTAGAGCATATAAGAAGGAGGCTAATGGGTCTGTAGGATGAAGGACTGTATATGTCTTTACCGGGTTTGTGAATCATCTTAATTAGTGAGTATTTCCATTGTAAAGGGAATTTTGACGTCCTTAGTATACAGTTGTAAATTGTTGTCAGAAATACTAGAGCTTTCTTGGGCATTTGTTGGAGTGCTTACGTGCTTATTTTTAAATGATTACGGATTGAAGTGGTTATTAAAGTGTCATTTTTCATTATGAAATTAACAAAAAAGAAAATACGAGATGCTCATTGCCTGTCATAAATAGTTTAAAATTGGTCACACCAATTGTAAGTAAATAATGTTGAGATTTCAAAAAGGGAAAATTCGTCACATTATTCACTAATTTAGTTTTCGAAAAGATTACATGATGATTTTTCGAAATAAACGGATGTTAGATACCTACTTATTTAAATATAATATCAGATTTGAAGTTATTAAACTACGGCAAATGTATATAAGGTTATAAACATATTCATTAAATATTTTTATATTTCATAATTCTTCTTTTTTGCAAGGAGATTGAAATAACTTTTTAAACAATGTCATTGTTTAGGTGGATTTTAAATACTTTGTTCAAATTTAAAAAAAAGAGAATTAAAGTTTACATTTAGTAAGGAAAGTTCATTAAATTTCCTTTGAAACATGTGATTAACGTTAAATAATGTTAGTTTTCTGAAATTATTATTTATTTTTTATTTGACGCTCTCTATTACCCTCTAAAAATTTAATTATTAGATATTATTTTTTACAAAATTCGCCGGATAAGAAGTTTTCTTTTCTTTCCCATTTATTGAATAATTAAATTGTTTCAAAAGTTATATTTAGCCTCTTTTTATAGCTCCTAACAACGAGAGACAATTTATTTTTTAAAATAAACCAAATTAAAGATATTTCAGAAGATGACAAATGGAATATTGGGCATTTAACACCAGTAAGGTGACAACAATGAAGATAAGACCTATCTAGTATTAAAGACCGCTTAATAATACTCTGATATACCGAGTTTAATCAAAACCGTTCGAGCCGTTTTCGGAGAAATCGTAAAAATATCTAAAATTGATTACATAATCTGCCACTTCAGGCTAGCTGATTTTGACGAAAAATGGGCGCAGGTAATATACAAACGTCAAATATGCAATTCAACTTTCAAACGACATTTCGTTTTTGAGCTAGACATGTACACACAGACTATTTTGCGATATATGGTTATTTCTACTGAGGTGATCTCAAAACAATTATTTCCATTAACTCAGATTCGAAATTATCAATACAGAGTGAGGGATTTCCAAAAAATTACAGAAACAATTTTTTTTTTAATTACATTCAAAATTCTTAATTTCGCTTAAAAACAAAAAGTCGCATGAAAGTGAAAAATTGCCGATTAATAATTTGATATTTATATAATTGTAAAAAGATCTTATGGAGACTGCTAGAATGAAAATCTATTTAATAGGGAGGGTTCTAGAATGTATAAGAAAACACTACATCATTATAAATTAAAACAAGATAAATTACAATCATATGCTGTTGACACGAAAAATTCTATTGAGCATATTAGGTCTTTCAATACATTACTGATTGTAGAAAAAAAACAAATAAATGGTTTTAATAAGTTATCGTCGTCCTTTTGGCAAAAAAACACAAATACTTTGGGGTCACAGAATATCAAATTTCATAACTTTTGACCTAACTACAATCGAATCTCAACTTAGTTAATATGACTTAAAGCACATCAAATGAACTATTGTTTCTCAAAGTAGAGTATCTGTGAATCAGTAAATAAGACATTTGGAGAATTATAAAAAAAATGCGAATAATCTATGATTTTATGAAAAATACCGAAAATGTCCACTTTAATTGGTTTTTTACTAAATTTTAAGTTTTTCATCCAAGAAGAACGTGTCAGACTTAAGAAAATATAAAGCTTTAATTTTCTGAGTATCTGTTTGAAAATAGGTTTTGTAGGCCTGCTGCCTCTTATTTTCAATTATATAAATTTAAATTTTAAAATCTAATTTTGTTTTCAAATTACTTAAAACAAATTAATTATCTACAAGACAATACTGAAACCTATATGGACATACGGACTTGAACTGTGGGGGACAGCAAAAGCTTCTAACATCAAACGTATTCAATCCTTTCAATCTAAAGTCCTTCGAACAATAGTTGATGCTCCGTTCTATGTAAATAACAAAATCCTACACCATGACCTTAATATCCCATTTGTCCTAGACCTTATTCCAGAAAAATTCTCCAAATTTCACCAGAACCTTACCTATCATCCAAATCCCCTTGCACCACCCATCCTTACAATCCTCCTCGAAGGTTGAAGCGGCAGTGGCCCAGAGACCTTTTGTAATTAAGCATCTATTGGAGTTTTGGCAATGGCCAGATCCTCCACTCAAGCCCGAGTGTGTATAATTAGGTTAGTTCTTTTGTTTATATACATTTATTTTATTTTATTGTATTTATTTTTATTTTATTTTATTTTATTTATTATTATTAAGTTTCTGTATTATTTTTTTTTTTTTATTGTAAATAGAGTGTGAGTGTGCTTTCTCTGAACACTATTATAAATGTCCTTGATGTGACAGAATGTAATATTTCTAAATAAACAAATATAAAAAAAAATCTAATTTTATGTTCCAAATTCTAGTGATTGGTTTTAGATATTCTGTATTCTTCATATTTTTCAAATAATTTAAATAATTGGTACCGATATTTCCTTCTGAAAATTATTTTTCCGAAAAGTGATCTGACCAAATATTTTATTGGTATTGGAATAATTTTTAAGATATTGATGTAGTTTCGAATAAACTAACAAATTTTAAATTATGAGATGACATCTCTCTTAATTCCGATATATTCCTTACAACATTTATTTTGTTATTTTTTTTAGAAAAGGATTTCTTGGTCAATTAATTTTGACGACATGCTTATTTGAAAGATACACATGTTCTTCTCCCTGAATAATCGGGTTCTATCGTTTAGTGAATTTTTAGAGATAAAAGATGCGATTCGTGTATTAATTTAATCAAAGATATAAGGAAAAGGAAATGCCTAAGACTGTGAGTCAAAACTAGTATCCATGTTGTTTGGATTGGTCAGAGTTGGGATTGGTTTATGGCTGTACCTTCCACCTGAGCAGGGTCTATGGTCGCTATGGATGTAACTACCTGTCCATGTGGCAAAAGGTTTGGGTATGGTAAGGTGGCAATATCTACCTGCCATGTGGCCTGGGGGTTGTCCTTTGTTTCCTTTTGAGGTCAAAATATAACTAATCATTATATTTGGTCAAGAGGTTCAAAAACATTAATTCAAGTACTCTGTATTCAAGTAAAATCACTTTTATTTCAAAACAAAGTTTACAAAAGAGATTCCTAGTTCCATAACGGAGGGCCTTTCAATACTGAACAATATTATATAATTATTGATAATGAGTAATATATAATTTTTTTTTAATTTTTAAACTTGTTAATTAATTAAGAAAAATATGTTTAAGAATGGTTCTCTTGTCGGGCACTAATTTTTTTTTTTTTTTTTTTTTTATTGGTGATATTTACAACTGTATTACAAGTAAAAATACATTCAGTAAATGTGAACAAAGGAATAAAATAGCATGACATCACATGTTGAGAAACTACCCATTGGTAGCACTCTAAAAATGTATTTACAAAAGGAGATCTCGAGGCCATCTTCTTTTCAGACGCCTCTGAGGGTTGTCAGGGATCGAAGAGGAAGCAAGGTTAGAAACAAGAGGGTTTGGATGGTTCTGAAGTATGTTATGGAAGGATAGGTATCTGGATTGGGCCAAGTCAGAAACATAAGGAACATTAAGGTCGTTATGGATGATTTTGTTTGTGACAAAGTAAGGAGCAGTGAGGATTTTACGAAGGATTTTGGATTGTAAGGATTGAATACGAGAGGAATTCGATGGCTTAGTGGAGCCCCAGAGCTCAACTCCGTAAGTCCAAATAGGTCTTATTGTAGTCATGTATATGAGTCTTTTGTAATTGACTGGGAGGTTAGAGCGTTTATCTAGTAAGTGCTGGAGTAGTCGGAAACGTCGAGCTGTTTCTTGTCGTTTCAGTCTGGTATGAGGATTCCAAGTTAGACGTTTGTCTAAGTGGAGTCCAAGGTATCGAATTTGTTCAACAGGAATAAGTGGGGTATTATTAAAGGATACTGTAGGACAAGAGGACATAGGTTTACGACGAAGGGTAAAGGTGATTTGATGGGATTTATTGGAATTTATTTTTATTCTCCAGTTTTGACACCATTCTTCAAGGTTTGTGATGTGTGATTGAAGGGTTTGGGATGCAATTGTTGGGTCGTTATTAACTGATAGGACACATGTATCATCGGCGTACGTGGTAATGACTGTGTTAGGATGGGTTGGGATATCAGCTGTATAAACTGTGTAAAGGATAGGACCTAGGATACTACCTTGAGGAACACCAGCGGACTGGGAAAAAAGGGATGAATAGGCATTATTATGATTTAGGGCACTAATTAATAATCGAAAAAAAAAATAAAACAGGCACACGAGCTATTCTAGGATTTCTTTCTCCTAGGAAATTATCTAAAAGTCTGAAATGTTGGCGAATGAAACAATACAATTATATTATTATAAATAAAATCGAATTATTGTACACAGATGCTTCGAAATGTGAGGACTCTGAAGTAGGATGTACGATGATTTAAGGAAAGCGAAACTTTTCTATATCGATTGCCCGCTGCCTGCTCAATCTTTACGGTAGAGGCAACTGCCGTAAAGGAAGCGATTCTGATTGGCCAAGCTGACAAAAATCAGTCATTGTAACTGACTAAATGAGTGCGCTACTGGCAATCCAAAGCTAAATATCAAAACATGCAAAAATGGTGGATATTTTAGATTTCGTTTGGATTAGTAAAAGGGCAGGTGATAGCTTTCATATGGGCTCTCTCCCACTGTGGTATAGACAGAAACGAACAGGCAGACGTCGCATCGTACGCATGTTAACAATGAGATAAAATCTATCGGGACGACTGAGTGAGGCGAGCGAAACTGGAATACTTGGATTCTACAATAGCATATGAAAAGTGTGAGTAAGTTGAAGATTGCCAATGTTCCTAGTGGTTAGAGTCATACAAATAAGTAAAAAGAATCAAATTTTAACTAATAATTCAAAAAGTTTATACATTTTTGTTGATTACACCTATGATTATTTAAAATATTACAAAATTCCATACATAACGAATTATATATCAATTATAAATATATATCAGAGATATCGCCTACTATTGGTACTCCCATTACTGTGAAATATTCAGAGATTGTAAGAGTCGATCATCAATTCAGTCAACTTCCATCCCCTGCTTGTAGATACACAAATTATGAAAAGTCTATATTGAAGTTTACAAAATCGTTTATTCCACTAAAAAAGAAAGTAAAAAAGTATCATAGAAAAAGTAAATTATTTCAATGAGATAATGTAAAATATTTATATATTATATTGATATTAAAAATATATATACAAAAGCACAACATGGCGTTTATTAAGTTTTATTGTTTATTATATTTTATATTGATAAGTGAAAGGAGTTTGAAAGTGTTATTAATATTTGTAATAGTTGTTAAATATTACCGCCTCTGTTAGCATTACCCAGGGAGCACCACGAGGAGGTAGAGGTCGGATTTGCTCCCCAAAAAATGTATTCAACATAATAATAAATTATCATGTTGAATGAAAAATAAATATATATTGAGGGATCTTTACCCATCCCTAAACTAAATAAAACAAAAATCATCCTTAAGATGAGTCTTAATGTGACGATGATAACGGAAGCCACGATGGCACCGTTCGCAGCTATATGGCATTCTGCCGTTATGGCAATAAAGATGGTTCTTCAAGCTACGCTGGTTAGCGTAGCTTTTGCCGCATTCCGCACACAGGTGAACCTTCTTCCTTGGCTCTGCCGCGTGCCTCCTCGCAGCGAAGTCGAAGGGGGTGGGGTTCGCCCCCCAACATCCTCCTTGGAGGTGTGCGAACCTGCACGAAGGCCTCTCCAAGTATGATTCAGGAATAATTGCTTTCGGCAATTCTTCACCGTCGTCTGCAATTCAAGAGTTATACTGATTTTTAAAAAATAGATATTTAAAAATTATTTAAATAATCTTAAAAAAAAACATGTTACTTCAATCATTAATCATTACTATAAAATAAACAAAAAAAATTTTATGGACTTAAGGAAGTTCTCAAAAACATCAATCGTAATTGAAAAGTAGCATTAAAGAAAAAATTAATTATGAAATTTATTTATTCGAAAGAAATTTAAAAAACAAGATTATATTGCATAAATAGTTACCGAAATATTACGTTTTACTGATAATACATATTTTTAATCAAGTATAAATCAATAATAAAATAAATTAACGTTTATATAGAATAAAAATACAACAAAATAGGAATATTTTTTGTGATGAAAAAAAAAAAAAACCAACGAAAAAAATTTACATGGAAGTTTAATAATTTAATTTTAAATTTAGATTAAGATCTTTAAAAATATTTAAAATTAGGCTAAAAAGTTGTAGATAATTGGAAAGATGCATTTTTATAAATAATATGCAGTTTGTACGATAGACCAAAATAAAACTTTAGACTTAGATGTTAAGAAATGTATAAATGCGAACTTTAAAAATTGCAAACATTACAGTGGGATCCACGTATAACAGATACCTAATCGTGTTGTGGCCAATTTAACACAACCCCACCCACACCCATGAGTTTTACCATCACACTATCAAGATTTACACACACACACACACACAATCACATCCACCACCCACCACACTACACCATTGGGTCCACACCACCCCACTCTGACCATACCAACCTAAAAAACACCCACACCTCAAACCCACACATCCACCAAACCCCCCCCCAACCATAACCATCCCCACACAATTCCACAATGGACATGTATCACCCACCGACAAAACCCATAACAATCCAAAAACAAATCCAACCAACACGTTCAACCACCACATCACAACATACCACCCCGCCCAACTTTAAAGCCTCCCACCACCCGAAAACACTAAAAAAAAAAAAAACCTATCCCCCCACGCCAAACCTCCAACTTAACCACCACAAAAAACATCATAACACCCATCTCATCAACCACCTAGAACCACCAACCCCCCCCCCACCCCCCCCCCCCCCTATCAGTCTTAAAAGCTCTCGACTCACCTTCAACACCAATCCAATCAATACACACTATAAAAGAAAATCAACTAAAACCAAATACAACCCAACATTAACAAACAAAACAACAAACAATGATCACCCCAAAATCAACTACAAAATCATACACTAAACAAAACCCCACAAAAAATATATCCTGATAACAAAATTGAGACAGTAAGTAAACCACCCTCACAATCCACCACATTCCACACACCCCCCTCCAGCATCACTCACAAACAATAAAATCCACCCCGACAACCCCAACCCCTGCCCCTTAAAACTCACACTCCCTTAGAATCCCAAACCACCAAAAAATAAATGACCCCCGATCCCAGCAACCCACCCAAAAAACACACATCACCCCGTAGACTCGAAACACCCAAACACCTCACAAAACCACCCACACACCCAACCCCCCACCAAAAACACCACCATACTACATCACCCCCCACACCACAAACCAAACCTGCCCTATCACCACACCCATTCCCACCTAAAGTCCCACAAATATAAACACATCACACACACACTCGCAACTCCCCCCCCATTCCACGAAACCGAACCAAAACACCCGTTAACTCCCCCCCACACCATACCTAACACAAACCCACACCCCACACTCCCACAATCCCTAACTGAAAGCCCCCCCAACCATAAAGAACCGCACCCTATCCCCCACCACCCCCCCCCCACGACCCACCAACCTCACCAACCCTGCACAACCCTAAAACCCCACAATGGGATGGCAGCTATCCCCAAGCCTGGCCAACTCCGCCCAATCAAACGCTTCAGCAAACGAAACATTAAATTCGGCCATTCTTGAAGGTTCGTGATCGTCTGATGACTGAGGAGCAACTGACCATCTTCAGGTACGTTGGTCCGGTTCAGAACTCAAAAAGGAGTGGGGGTAATAGTGTCCAAAATGACAACCAGGTATAAGGATCATAAATTATATTCGGCTTGAAGTCAACAGCTGCCTATTTATTATAACTATCTAATAAATATCTCCAATTATAATTCTGTAGCGAACAACACGCAGGTTTTTTTCAAAATAAAAAATGATAATATAAAAAGGAATTCAGGGATCCTTTAAGCTATTACGAAATTACCCCCGACATGAATTATAATCTATAACATGAATGTATAAAGATACCCTCAAACTCCGCTGTCGCGAAGCGATGACATGAGAAGACGAAAACATCAGCCGGATGCGTTAGGGTCATAGCGAATGTGCTGACGAAAACCACGATTTTCCGTCAGTTGTGGTTTAGTTTTTAAAAATTTACAACTTAAGAAATGTATAGGAAACTTTTGGAAGGTTTCGACGCAGAAGAACATATATATTGAAATAAGTAAACAAGTAAAAATTATTGATATTTATTTGGGTTTTTTTTTTTTTGTACAATTACCAATCGAATAACCCATAAAATAATTAGAATTCAAAAATTTAAAATCAATATTCGATATCTTAAAAATTCCAAGCTTTGTAAGGGTTAAAACAGATAAAGTAGATAAAGAACTTTAAGAGCTTATAAATGTTTAAATCCTGTTAATAATAATAATAATAATAAGGCTTAGCGAACCCGAAGGTTCGATGCCGACACCACCAGTCGCTTGTTACACACCTCCCTCCACCGTTCGCCGTCCAAACCCAGTCCCTTCAGATCGGCTTTAATTCAATCTTCCCACCTTCGCTTCGGTCTACCCCTCGGACGCTTAACATTCGGCACAACAAATATTAACCTTTTAGGAATTCTCTCGTTACTAAGCACAACAACTTTACAAGCCCATTTGATTCGCCGCGATGAAATTACCTCAATTATATTACCCGGATACAGCTCACGCAATTCGGCGTTGTGTAACCGTCTGAACTCTCCGGTTAACTCATCCTTCTTCGGTCCGAATATTCTACGCAATACTTTTTAAATCCTGTTATGAATTCCAATATTATACCTAGACGCCGAATCAAGTAATGGATAAATATTGAATAACTATTTGAACTGAATTATGTCAAAACTTAAAAATTATTAATTAATGAACAGAAACTGCATTGATATTTTTAATTTTTTACTGTTTTTAATTTCATCAATAAATAAGTCTTATTATCGTAATTTTTTTACATACAAATATAGTGTGTCTCAGTACTTAATGAGCTAACTCTAGAGCTATTTGATCCTAGATTAAAATTTCTAACAAAAGTTTAAAAAAAAGGTTTATTTAATGCATGAAAGAAGTTAAAACTAATTTTTTATTTTTTTAAGGTGGTTAGGGGTTTTATTGAATACGAAAGAATCGCTCAAAAATTATTCAAGATAATTAAAATTTATGTATACCATTGTAAAGAAAATTTTTTAAATATTAAATAAGGCACAAATTAATATCTTCATGTTTTTTTATTAATTAAAAAAAAATCCTTCAATCTTTGCTCTTCGACAGATTTTTTTCAGTTCGGCAGGGCTCGGAAGTGTCTTCAGTCCGTCCAATCTTGGCCGGAGTTCCCCAAGATTCAATACTAGCCCCTCTGCTTTACCTTATATACACTCATGATATACCTATTGACAATGAGATCTTGACAGCTACATATGCAGACGATACAACAATCCTCACAAAACATCAAGACCCTACACAGGCCTCACTAACTCTACAACATCATTTGCTTAAACTACAAGATTGGTTCACACTATGGAAAATTCGACTTAATCATGACAAATCCAAACATATAACATTTACTCTTCGAAAAAACACCTGTCCTCCAGTTTATATTGACAACAATCAAATTCCTCAAACGGACACGGTACTTTACCTTGGACTCACCTTCGACAGAAGGATGACATGGGGCCCACATGTTAAAATGAAACGCATGACACTTAACAAACGACTCAAACTACTTTACTCTCTTTTTGCCAAATCTTCAAAACTAAAACTAAAACAGAAACTGAATACATATACATACTTACTTAAGCCCATATGCACATACTCATCACAAATATACGGCATCGCTAAAAAGACCCACCTACAAAAACCTTAAACGTTCCAATCAAAATTATTGCGACTCATAACAAAAGCACCTTGGTACGTGACTAACAAAACTCTACATACTGACCTCCACTTTCCAACAGTTGACCAACATATAACGACCCTATATCAGCGATTTTACACAAATTTAAATGGACATAATAACAGACTTATAAGAGACATGGCCACAGCTGACATACCTCAGAACATGAGCAGGAGACTAAAAAGGCGTTGGATGAGGGATCTCCTTCCTTAGGCAACCTAAGTAATTGGAACAAGTTAGGGAAGAGGTACTGCTGAGTACTTTCCTTCCCCATGCCTGTCATGTCATTATATCATTATCGCCATCACATTTGCTGATTGTCAACTTATTGTTGACAGGCGCAAATACGTATTTTATAGACAAAAAAAAAAAAATTAAAAATATGATATTTTCTAAGGTTTGGTCAATAATGTTTGTTATTTCAATAAGGCATCATACAACTTAGAGCTGTTTATTTTTTACCTACCTCAGGTAAACTCGAAACGAGGTAAATCCTACGGTCAACATCAGGTAGATAAGTGTTCTTTGACGATAGCCGAATATAGCATGACCTGCTAGGTCAGTCATAAACCCACTGAAGATGGGACCATTAGGGAAATTTATGGGTTACTACCACTATTAGGTACATATTTAGTAAACGTAAAATAAAGCGTAGTGTAATATGTAAACAAATCAGGAGTCTTGAAATATAAAAGGCTAATGAAACTTATTATTGATAACATCAAACGAATTTATTTTCGCATCTGTTTTCATCGCCAGAGAGAACTTTGTTAATTTAAGTTATCTAGACTATGCGTGAAAAAAGAAATCATGCTTTTTTCTTTACAAAAATATATCGAAGGATGCTTTTCGATAATTTTCGGTTTTAGCATTAACTAATTTTTATTTCATACAAATTGAAAATCCTAATTAAAATTTTTAAATTTTTTTTAAAACGAAAATAAACAATCCTTTCTTGATTTTATCTAACAAATTACGCAGGTAGCTAGTTATAGAACTATAAATAATGGCTGCATTTAAATTATGAAATATATCTATAATTAGCTACTGGAAAATAAACGTTTTACAATTACTAGTTGAAAATAAAATTTAGGAACAATCAAAGTAACATAGATTTAAACCTAATATACCATCGAAAAGCTGATGGAAATATAATGATTTTAAAAATATATATACATATACAAACTAATTCAGGAATATAGTTTTTATTTCCAAAATGAACCTTTATCTTGCTGGGAAATTTTTCCAAAAAAAAAAATCGAATGACCATATCTTCTATTTCTACTGTAACATCAAGTAATAGTTTTTTTTTTTAAATAAATTGAAATTTTTTATTTATACCACCTATTTTAGAAAGTCGTTAATTATTGTGATATTAATTATTATTTATTTATTTGTTTTTATTGCTGCAACAAGACCCTGTAGGGTCATTGGCAACACTTCCTATTTATATTCTATTGTAGAACTTTATTATTTTTAAAAATTGTAAGGTTTTTTCCACGGCGTTTTCGTTGTCACTGAGGTTTTCTTCTAGGCTCTGAGCCATATCGAGATTTTTCCTTACATTCTTAAATACTGGGCAGTCTTGGATGATGTGTTGGACAGTTCTTTGCACCTTACAGCTCTCGCAGGTCGGTGGATCTAGTCCTCTTAGTAAGTAGGCATGTGAAAATTCACAATGCCCAATTCTTAAGCGGCAGAGGACTGTCTCTTCTTTTCTGGAGAGTGGGTTGCTAGTTTTCCATTTGGAACAGTGGCTTTTTATTCCTTTTAATTTGGTTTCTTTTTGTTGCCATAAGTTCTGCCACATTACCCGCAATTTTTTTTTATATGATGTATAAAATCTTCTGTCGAGATTTCTTTAATTGTGGCTGTTAGATTTCTATCTAGCCTTCTCGCCATATTTGCTGATTTGTCTGCCTGTTCATTTCTGACAATTCCGCAGTGTGAAGGACCCACATGAATATTATTTCCTTTCCCTTTTCTGTTAAGTTTCCACCAAATATTTTTAATAGATCTCGCCAGTGTGGTTGTCGGTGTTCTCTTTTCGATAGCCAGGATTGAACTCTTTGAGTCCATTACCACGACTCATTTGTTACTCTCCGTTGAATCAATGTAATTCAAAGCTTCTCTAATAGCGATCATCTTTCCACTAAACACAGAGCAGATCTCCCGAAGTTTGAAGTACTTTTCTACTTGAGAGTTGACAATAGCACATCCTATTTCGTTGTTTACTTTTGAAGCATCAGTATAAATGACATTACATTTTTTTTTTTTTTTCCATTATTTCCAGAAATAGGCTTTGTGCTTCGATAGGAAGTAGAGTATCTTTTCGAGATCCATCCATCGAGTTCTCTATAACTGGCGAGGTATGGATCCAATGGGGAGAAATAAGATAATAATGTCCGACACGTCCAAAAGAGATTCTAACTTTGATTCTGAGACATTTTCAAGAAATGTTTTTACGATAACAAAACTTACATTATAGGCATAATAAAATTAATATATTTAATTGATTACCAGCGTGTAACTGCATGATAATTTTTTTAATATGACAAGGTAGGCTGGTTTTAAGGTACGGCTGAGCTTCATGTGTGTGGGTACACAAATTATTGTATAGTATATAATATTGTCCCCGGATATATACTACTATGTCTTCTGATTTGACACGCTTCTTGTTAGTTTCATCAATATTACCAAACTCCTTTATTAAATATTTTATTTATTCCTGTATTGTTGTTTAATCCTGATTCGTGTCCAATCAATCTCTTAAATATGGGTACACCCATTAATTTGAATAAAAAACATCTGATAAGTAAGGTCAATATAGCTTTCTCAACGTTTGCATTGGCTAAAATATATCTATATTTCAACTTCTTTTTTTTTGAAAAATATTACTATCTGTCTCTAGGACATTTATAATAGAGTTCACAGATCACATTCACACTCTACGTAAAATAAATAAAATAAATTATACAGAAAAATAATATATATACAATAAATAAGAATAAAATAACCTAAAAATAAATAAATAAAAAGAATACCTACACACCTATATAGAATATTTACAATTTGGCGAGAGAACTCCAAACCAGAATTGTCCCTCCAACTGTGGAGGAAAAAGTATGACTCCAGGAGTTCCCTGCACTCCTCTCTCAACAGCGTCACTAGGGCTAAACCCAGTGGAGATTGAGCAAGAGTGATTTAGCCACATACATTCTTCTCGTGAGTGGAGAATCTGGCTATTGAGATAACTCCAATAGTTACAAACTATAAATGATCGCGGGGCCACTGCCGTTTTAATCTCCTTGGAGGATTATATGGATGGGTGGTGCTGGATAGAGATTGTGCAAAGGGATTTGGATGATGGGTAACGTTCTGGTGGAATTTTGCTGGGATATGGTCTAGGACAAATGGGATATTAAGGTCATGGTGTAGGGTTTTGTTGGTTACATAAAAAGGAGCATTGACTATTGTTCGGAGGATTCGGGATTGAAAGGATTGGGTGCGTTTGATGTTGGAGAATTTTGCTATCCCCCAAAGTTCAAGTCCGTAGGTCCAAATAGGTTTCAGGATTGTCTTGTAGATCAGTAATTTGTTGTCAATTGAAAGTTGAGATTTTTTGGTCAGTAGTCTGTATAATTGGCCGTATCGCCGGTTAAGTTCTTGTCTTTTAAATCTTGTATGTGGGTTCCATGTTAGTCTTCGGTCTAAGATAAGGCCAAGATACCGGACTGTGTCTGAAAAAGGAAGCTGGATGGAATTAAAGTGGACTGATGGACAGGATCTGCGGCGGAGTGTGAAGGTAATATGTATGCATTTGGATTTGTTTACTTTGATGCGCCATTTATTACACCAGTGCTCAATCATGAAGAGGTGCCTTTGCAGATTTAAAGATGCTATTTCGGGATCTGAGTTGGATGATAGAATGGTTCAGAATACCTTCATCAGCAAAAGTTGCCAGGAAGGTATCGGGATGGACAGGGATATCGGCGGTAAAGAGGATGTAACGGACGGGACCCAATACGCTACCTTGAGGAACACCTGCCTCAATTGGATAGCAATTCAATAATTCACTACCGCAGCGAACTCGGAAGGTACGATCTGAGAGGTAGGAACGGAGGACAAGGTATAAGGACTGAGAAAGATTGTTTTTCAGCTTGGAAAGAAGCCCGGCGTGCCATACCCAGTCGAAAGCTTGAGCGATGTCCAGAAATGCACCCGAGCAATATTGCTTTCTTTCCAATGCTGCGGAAATATGATCGACCACTCGGAGTCCTTGTTGGACTGTGGAGTGTTGTGAACGAAATCCGAACTGATAGGAAGGAAGATTTTGGGATTCTATAAAGGTTAGGATGCGTTTCAGGAGGATCTTATCAAAGATTTTTGAGAGAATCGGAAGTAGGCTAATTGATCTGTAGGACGTAGAGGTGTTGGGAGATTCGCCTCGTTTCGGAAACAGGATAATAGTGGAATGTTTACACAAAAGAGGAAAGTGGGTGGTTCTTAGGATGGCATTATATAAGTAGGTGAGAAATATAACAGCTTTAGGAGGAAGTTGTCGAAGGATTGGAGAGGTAAGGAGGTCGTATCCAGGAGATTTACGGAGAGGAAGTTTTTGTAAGTGATGTTTGACCTCAGAAGGATTAACTGGTTTGGGGGGCAAGGAAAGTGGAATTGGTGATGTAAGGAATTTGTCTACTGTTGTGGTATGGGTGAGGTTGGATTCTGGATGAGAGGTAAATGTTCTGGAGAGGTGTCTGGCGAATTCCTCAGCTTTATCTTCATCAGACGCTGCCCAGAAGCCATCGCTTCTACAGAGGGGATGGGAAATATGATGGATTTTCTGATTTTTTGGTGATCTCCATAGAGAATTGTCATGAACAGAGAGGGAAGTAAGGTAGAAGTTGACAGGATTGGGATTTGAAGGTGGCCAATTCCTGCTTTAATTGTTTACTGTAAAAATTATAGGAGCGACGATCGATGGGGTGTCTAGTTCGTTGCCATAATAATCTGGCGCGGCGTTTGGTATGGATTAGGTCTATGAGGTGTTGAGGTAACTTATTTTTCTTGGGAGTTCTTGAGGAGTGGTTTGGAGAGGAAGCAGTCCAGATTGCTTGTTGGATAGTGGTGGTGAAAAGGTGTACGGCATTGTCAAGGTCATCTGGGGTTTTTAGGGTTATTCTGAGGTCAATTTTATCGGAAAGGATTTGGTGAAAGAGTTTCCAGTTAACTGGGCCTCTGATGAAGGACGGTGGAGAAGACTTAGGAATAGGAGCTAGAGATAATTGGAGTAATAATGGACTATGATCTGATGATAGTTCGGCAAGACGGGTAAGGGAATGATTGAGGGGACCTAAGCCACTGTGGATGAAAAAAATCAAGGATATCGGGATTGCGGTTAGGATCTGTGGGCCAGTAGGTAGGTGAGTTAGGAGGAAGGATACTGAACCTTTGGAAATTGAGTGCAGATAACAATGTTCTGCCACGAAAGTTCGTGGTTCTAGAACCCCATTGATGGTGTTTGGCGTTTAAATCTCTACCCAGGATGAAATGATGTCCTAAGGAGTTGAGAAAAGAACTGAACTGGATATTGCATATGGATCTGTTAGGAGGGCAATATGCTGATGCTATGATGACGGAAAAGGAGAAGGTTTTGATTACGATAGCGGTGGATTGTAGGAAATCTTGTGTCGGTAATGGGAGCTGATGATGAGAAAGTGAGTGGTGTACAATAACAGCAGTACCGGCATGTGCTTTACCGTCAGGATGGTCAGTACGGTACGTTATGTGTTGAGGTATTTTTAAATGCTGTTTTCAGGCCAGTCGTGTCTCCGTAATTAGTGCCACGTCGATGTTCTTGTGCAGTAATAAAGCTGTCAGTTCGTCAACGTGATTTCTAACACCATTCGCATTCCAAAGGAGAATGGATATGTTTTTTAGGATATGAGTCATTAAGGATTTTTTAAAGGAGGGATTAGGTGAGATACGAGATTTGTGAGGAGTGATATGAGTGGAATAACTAAGGATTTAAAATCGGTAAGGAAAGATGCCAGCAAACTGGTGAGATCTGTTGCATTTGAAGGAGGAGGGGTATGATGAATTTGTTGTTGATGGTTAGGTTTATTCGGATCAATGGGATTTTGAGATTGGGATTGAGGTTGTTGTTGCAGCAGGGCTTGACAGTTACCGGTTGAGCTCTTACCTCTAAGTAGCTGGGAAAATGATACACCATTGTTTACTATTCTAGAAGGCTCTCTCTCTCTTCTTGGTCTTCCTGCTTCATCTTGAATCCGGTTTTTCTGGTGTCTGGATTTGAGATTCATGTAAATTTGGCATCCTTTGTAGTTGGCCGGGTGTCCCTCCAAGCATAGTGCACACACTGCAGGATCTTGTATCGGTTTTTTGCACTCCACTGATTTGTGCTGTTCACCGCATTTCACGCAACGCGGCAGATGGTGACAATAAGTCTCAGTGTGGCCATACGCCTGATAATTATGGCACTGCACTATTTCTCTATTGGGGTATGGTTTCTCTACTTTCACCATTGTGTAATATAATCTTGTGATATCGTATATTTTCTCAATACCGAGTGATGGCTCCAGATCCACGAAAAATAAAGGTAGTGGTACTTTATTTTTTACTCCAGGCTGCTCCTTATTCTCCTTCAGAACGTTGGTTACCTGACGTACTTTGAAACCAAGCGCCGCTAGTTCTTCTTTCATCAGTTCAGTTGGGGTTGAAGAGTGTAAATTTCTTATTACTATTCGTAACGATCTCTCCTGCCTAAGCTGGTACGTATGAAAATTCGCATTCGTTTCTGAGAGGTACTTCACCATTATTCAGTAGGTTTCAGCAGTATCTGGTTACTGCTGAAACCTACCGAATTTCAACTTCTAAAACTTTTCGTATGAGAATAAAATCTTTGGGAAAAGGCGTTTTCGGAAATTCAGTAATTATAAGAGATTTAATGGTCAGCGAATACTAAAACGCAAAAAAGTTCCGCATATGCAAATAGCATATTTGATGACTGAGGATTAAAAAAAAAATCTAGCTCGTACTGAGCTTGAATATCACTATTGTTAGTGCAAAAATTCGTATGTAAACATTAAGCGTTTTAGAGGAAAGCATAAAAACTAATTGTTTCTTTATGATTTATTAGTATTATATCATAATTTATTGTCCTCTGCTACTTTTCATCGTAGCAGAATGCTTATATCACTTGCAGAAGACAAAATGTCACCCTTAGCAGAAATAGAATTAATAGTTGAAAATTATTACATACGATCTTTTATACTAACAGTAGTAATATGTACTTCATCGGCATGTTTTCACTCGTAAAATCGATGTTACAAAAACTCCAAAATTAATTAAAATTTATTAAAAATTACACGAAATCTAAGTAATGGCAGTAAGTGTCATGCCAGTAACGTTTGGAATTGTACAATACAGTATAAATTAACTCTTTGAATAAACCCTAAAATTATAAAAGCTCATAAAAATATTGGCATAACCTAAATCCCACTCCATATGATCAGTGCCTTTCACAATCCATTGCCATTATATTGTTACACAATAAAATTATTTATATTAATTTTAATTATTAAATGGAATTCAATGAAATTCATGTTATGAAATTTCTATACTATTCTCGAAATTTCCTCCAAGTTTGGATCAAATTGAACTCAATGTTTTCAAACTATGGCATCTCCAAATAATACGTTTGCTGATCCGAAAGCGAACGTATTTATTCTATTATAAGAGGATAGAATTTGAAAAAAAACATACTATTAATTATCTGTTTACCGATCCCTAACTTAATTCCAAATTTGAGCCAAATCGAACATGCGGTATTAGAGATATAGACGTATCAAGGAAAACACGTTTGCGTATATATCCGAGAAATTAGTGGACAGAATTAAATAAAATTGACATTAAATTATTTATTCACCATTACCTACTTTTAACCAAATTGAAAGAGTTCTCTCCGAAATATTGCCATATCTAAAACACATAAGTTTGCCTGTTCATAAGCGGAAGTGCTGGATGGAATTTGATAAAATTGATACGGGACCACCTAGGCCTTAATCCACATATTCCCTAAAAATTTAATGTAAATCGGATGAACAGTATTAGGTGATAGGCCCGTCACATCGATTTGACTACAGACAGACCGACAGATATCGAACCAAATTTGATTATCGATGTCTGAACTGACGTAAAAGGTGAGTGGGAATTTTCGATTTTGAGCGCAACAATGCTTCCCTATCTTTGGTAGTGAGGAAGCTAAAATGTACCTGAAATTTTTTTCATTCTGAAAAACACACTCCTGTATGTTCTCAAAATACGGTCTCTAAGATACCTGGACGAAATGGATAAATTGATACAAACACGTGATAGCCGTTTTTAACAACATACATACTTTATCATTTTTGTGAGCCCCGCTTGTGGAAGTTGTGCAAATATTCGATGAAGTACATCTAGTTTTGCAAAACCAAGACCAAGATTTGTAAAAACAATCGACTTTTTAAATAAAAAAATTCCTTAAATAAGAAAACTTATATAATATAGTTTAAAGCACATTTAACAAGCCATTGTTTCTCAAAGTAGGGTATCTGTGAAGAAGTGAATTAGACGATAGGAAAATTCATAATATAACTTTAAAAATGATATCGATATCACAATATTGCTAATTAATGACTTTTGAATACTATTCCGTTCGCAATGAATTTTGAGAACAAACAGGATAAAGACATTTTAATTACAGTGCGAATTAACAAACAACTTGAATGAACAGCTTCTACTTCGAAATGGCATCATTTTCTATTAACAACATTAATTTTATTGTTTGGATTAAATTTTGCTTCAACTGACTATTTTATAGCTATGATCTCTTAAATATTTCCTTGACCATTGATTTGTTTAAAAAAAAATGTATAAAATAATTTTTGTAGAGTTTTCGATGTATTTTAATTCTGCGATGAGTAATCTCACCGATGGACGTTACAGTTTTTCAAACGCTCTACAAAACTAATAAAATATCATTTTCCGGTCATTCTTCTCCTCTCCTAATCGAATATCGACGGAGGAAACTTTTAAAGTTTATTTTTTTGTTTAGCTTTAGTAGCTTGATAATAATATAGCTATCTTGTACAGATAATTTCTGATACAGGTACATAATATTATGAGAATTCCAATTTACGATTCATGTGATGTGAAAAGTTCAGTTTTAGTTCATATTTTCAAGGTCTCAACACATTTTCTTACCATATATTTCATACTTATTAAAAAAATTTAAAATAAAAGCAAATCAGGAGTCTGGAAATATAAAAGGTAAGTGCAACCAATCATATATATATTATATATAATAAAAAAAAAATTGTATTTCAACCATCTTGTTCTTATTGCTAGAGAAGACTTCTTAAATTAAGTTTTAATGTCCCTCCGAGGTGTCTGAAAAGAAGATGATCCCGCGATCTTCTTATGTAGACATATTATCAGAGTGTTACCAGTAACCAGTATCTCAACAATTATTTTCGTGTTATGATACTACATTGTTCATATTTAATTGACATAATTCTATTTTCAATACAATTGTAAATATCTTGAATAAAATCAAAAAACAAAATTATAAAGTCTTGGCATGCAAATGATAAACTAGCTTCTTTTTTAACATATAATTACAGAAGGATATTCATCGATCAATTCCAGTTTCTATAAACAGTGATTTATATTATATAACTACTAAAAAGCCCGACTTAAAATTTTAAGCATTTTACTTCTTCACTACCAAAAGTAGAGAACGCTGGTATTCGTGCGAGAGATGAAAAGAAAATTTCTGCTTAAAATCAAAAACTTTTAATTACGTTTCAGGCATCAAGGATCAGCTTTATTTCGGTGTATGTCCAACTATACTCAAATCGATTTAAAGGGAAATGCCTTCATTCGAATTTCATGATATTTTTAGGAATTCTGGGAGTCGGTGCCTAAATGGTTCCATACTGGTTCTATCAAACTTTATAGGGCATGAAATGCCTTTTTCGATTTTACTCGAAGTGACGCAGAAGGTAGGTATTAGTTAAAATACAATGTACTATCAATAAAATTGATAGTATATTATTTATAATTTTTATTTTACATTTTATAATATTTTTATTACGTCAACTAATTTCTCTTATACATGCGCAAACGACTTTTTCTTGGTCCGTCTATATTAAAACGTCTATTGAAGAAAGTTAGGTAACGGTAAACTGATAATCAAGTATGTACTAATTTTATCACAAGAATACTTCGCTTTCACATCAGCAAATGTATTAGTTGAGACGTATTAAGTAATACTTATTCATGAGATTTTAATTTTCGGTTCACAGTGTTGTATTTAAAATTAAAAGCATAATTTTGTATTTCACAATAATTATGCTCTTTAAATATGATTTTATTTAAATCCTAATGATCGATTTTATATATTCTGTATCCTTAATTTTTTTTTTAAGTAATCAAATGATCGATACCGATATTTCATTCTAATGCTTATTTTTCTTTCGATTTTTTCGAAAGGTTGTCTTACCAATATTTTATTGGTACGGGAATAAATGTTAAGATATCGCTGTTGTTTCAAATAAACTAACAAATTTTTTATTAGGAGCTGACATCTCTGTTCATCCCAATATCTTCCTTACAACATTTGCTTGTTTTTTTTTTAGAAAAGAATTTTTCGGTAAATTAATTTTGACTACAAGCCCATTTTAAAGAAACACATGTTCTTCTCCCCGAATAATCGGGTTCCATCGTCACGTGAATTTTTGGAGATAAAAGATTCAATCCATGTATTAATTTAATCAAAAATACAAAACAAATGAAATACCTAAGACTGTGAGTCAAAACTAGCATCCATGTTGTTTGGGTTGGTCAGACTTAGAATTGGGTTTATATTCTCCTCCCACCTGAGCAGGGACTATGGCCGCTACGGATGTTATAGTCTGTGGGCCAGACCCACCTATCGTGCCCCCCCCCCCCCCACATTCCTATAAATTGCATATCGTTGTATTCCTTTTAACTATTTATTAAAAAAAAAGCCAATGTTCCCACAAAAAAATGTGAACGAACTTCCCAAAATGGCGTCAAAACATGGCGGATTGACGACTTTGACTGTAGTTAGCATTTGGCTTAATTTCGTCATAGTTGGTGTTTATAATAACGTTTTAGTTACTATATATGGATTTTATTAACGAACAAATATTAATTTAATAATTTAATTGTCAAAAATATTTAAATTATCTTTTTTTAATTTATTTTATTTTTTTAAATTTAACTTGACTAGGTCGTTTAAGAAGGCCTCTATTGTAAATATTATATAATTATAAAAATAAAACTTAATTCAAAAATACTTTGCTGAATATCTTGAATTTTTTATTTAACGTTTGCAATTTAACACTTTGTTTGTATATTTACTGATTCTTAGAGGTATTTTAAATTGTTTATACTTCCCCGGAGATGAGTCATATCAATTCCTCTTTTATAAATTAAGATAATATATACCTAATCTGAACTACATATAATGAATAGTTGCAGGGTTGTTTTTGTAAAATTCATACATCACTATTGGGAAAATCATTTTTATTTCCTTTATTTTGTTCGAAAATTAGACCATATCATAAAAAAATATGATATGAAAGGACTGTAGTTTTGTCCCTTTAAAGGAAAGGAGATACTATGAAATTTAATACATAAATACCCATTCATTCCTGTTTAATATACCAAAGAAACTCTACTCAAGAATTTTAGAAGCTAGAGAATAAGAAATATTGTCGATTACCAGAGCGATATGGATTGAGAAACTCAAGTTGCACATTGGGAAATAAGTTGCGAATTCGGACGTCTTCACTTTAAGCCAGGTTATAGAGATGTCCGTCGAGAAAGAAAAATGCTCTCTATCGCTTAGTGCCTCACACTTTGGATTGTGCTAATATCTGCTAGTCTTTCAGAAAAGCTCATTTTCCTTAATAGCCCTGGAGCCAGGGCCCAAAATTCGACCTGATCGCAGGTGAAGGTTTGATTGTAAATTACGAAAGTGTATGTTATTCTGAGTAAATAGAACCTTGTCTGCCGTTCCAGAGCCGCTGCTTTAAAAAATGGCCACTGATTTAAAAAATATTAGTCCAGTAATTTGAGGATCCAACGAGAAATCCATTGCGAAAAATGTGAGAAAAGTTTTTAATTTTTTGACTTATATATATGGGTTTAGACATGTAAAAAAGAAAATTGCTAACGCAGGCCACGGAGGAAAAACTTTTTACATCCAAAAAAGCCAGATTTTTACGATATTTTTTTGTTTTTTTCACCTATAGCTCCTAAACTATGCATCGAGAGGAAAAATTTATTCCTTAATAAATTAAAGAACGTTAAATTTTGCGTCAAACGAGTACATAAAATTTAAAATTTTAATTTTTAAAAAAGTTACGCCGTAAGGTATAAAACTATGGTCAACCAACACTGAGTTGTACCAAATTTGTCAAAAACTGAGACAAATTACTATAAATGGTCCTGTAACTTGGAAATGAGTTCCCTAAGTGAAAAAAAAAAAACCATAGAATTAAAGTTGTAGAGCATCAAACATATTTTTAGCTTTCATGGATTGCTTAGGAGTTATAGGCGAAAAATCCAAAACATTCGAAAAAATTTGAAAAGTTATTTTTTTTAGCTCTGAAACGGCAGACAAGTTTTTTTCTACTCAGAATAACATACACTTTCGTAATCCACAATCAAATCTTCGCCTGCGATCAGGTCGATTTTCGGGCCCTGGCTCCAGGGCTATTCAGATTCCTTACAAAAACCTTCAGTAAATGCTCTAAACAGGAGAGCTATTTAACTTTCTCGTTGGACCTCTCTGTAACCTGCTTCAAAGTGAAGGTAGTCCCAATGTGCAACTTCAGTAGCGATCGAAAATAAAGTGGTTTTAATTATAATAGAAGGCAGTGGATCAGCTGATGAGAAGGTTGTCTCCTCAACTCCTCTCTCAGTTTTTACCAATTTTATAGCGGAATCTCTCTGATTATTCACTTGATACAGTTAAAGTGTATATCAGAGCAGTTGATATTTACTGTTGGCATCTTTTTTTTTTGTTATTTTAAGAAAAAAAAAAAAAAAATTTTTTTTTTTTTTATTTATTTATTTATTTTTCTCTTATGATATGCGGTATGATCAGCAAGTGATGGCCAGTAAGGTGCCCAAGAGGTCTCGGTCAGACGGAGTTAGCTCACCAGCCAAACAAAGGACTCGTCGCTGCCTACGAGAAATACCTCCAGTGACCAAAATGAACACTTCAGAACCAGAACCTCAGCCCCAACCAGGTACGTCTGCACAAGAAACGATTGAAGAATCACCTTTCTTTACTCCAAACCCCTACCAAGTGCTTCAAAATGACAGAGAAGTAATGGAGTCTGCAGCAATACCCAGAGAACCAAAGCCTCCTCCGATATTTGTGAAAAATATAAAAAATTTCCAGATGTTCTGCACCCAACTAAATAAAATCTGCTCTGGCAGTTATTCATGCCTTAACAGGACCAATGACACCAAAATAACACCTGATTCTGCAGAAGCCTACCGAAAAATAGTGAAGTACTTATCAGAAACAAATGCGAATTTTCACACTTACCAGCTGAGGCAGGAAAGAGCTTTACGAGTAGTGATAAGAAATTTACATTCCTCAACCCCCACTGAAGTTATTAAAGAAGAACTAACGACGCTTGGTTTCAATGTACGCCAGGTAACAAACGTTTTGAAGGAGGACAGGGAGCAGCCAGGATTACGAAATAGGATCCCACTACCATTGTTTTTCGTGGACTTGGAGCCATCACCAGGTATCGAAAAAATATATGATATCACAAGAATATACTACACAATGGTGAAAGTTGAGAAGCCATATCCCAAGAGAGACATCGTGCAGTGCCATAATTGTCAGACCTATGGCCACACGAAGACATATTGCCACCATCTGCCGCGTTGCGTGAAGTGCGGTGAACAGCACAAATCTGTAGAGTGCACCAAACCTATACAAGATCCAGCAGTATGTGCCCTATGCTTGGAGGGACACCCGGCCAACTACAAAGGCTGCCAAATTTACAAGAATCTCAAAACCAGACACCAGAAAAACCGGATTCAAGATGAAGCACTAAGAACAAGAAGAGAGAGAGAGCCTTCCAGAATTGTAAACAATGATGTATCATTCTCCCAACTACTTAGAGGTAAGACTTTAACCGATAAATGTCAAGCCCTGCCACAACAACAACCTCAAACCCAACCTCAAAATCCTCTTCATCCTAATATACCTAACCACCAACAACAAATTCCTCATATTCCTCCTCCTTCAAATGCAACAGATCTCACAAGTTTGTTAGCATCTTTCCTCACCGATTTCAAATCCCTTGTTACTCCACTCATATCACTCCTCACGAATCTCGTATCTCACCTCATCCCTCCTTTGAAAAATCCTTAAATGACTCACATCCCTAAACCCATATCCATTCTCCTTTGGAATGCGAATGGTGTTAGAAATCATACAGACGAACTATCTACTTTACTACTTGACAAGAACATTGATGTGGCACTAATTACTGAAACTCGACTAACCACTAAACAGCACTTCAATATACCACAATACCTGACATATCGTACTGACCACCCTGACGGAAAAGCACATGCCGGTACTGCTGTAATTGTACACCAATCCCTCTCCCATCACGTACTCCCATTACCAATACATGATTTCCTACAGTCCACCGCTATCGTGATAAAAACCTTCTCCTTTCCGGTCACTCTTGCATCAGCGTATTGCCCTCCTAACCGATCCATATCCAATGCCCAATTCAGTTCTCTCCTCGACTCCTTAGGACATCACTTCATCTTGGGTGCAGACCTAAATGCCAAGCACCAACAATGGGGTTCCAGAACCACGAATTCTCGTGGCCGAACCCTGCTGTCTGCACTCAATTCCCAACGTTTTCACCTCCTTTCCCCCAACTCTCCTACCTACTGGCCCACAGATCCCAACCGTAATCCTGATCTTCTTGATTTCTTTATCCACAGCGGCTTAAGTCCCCTCAATTGTTCCATTACACGTCTAAATGAACTTTCCTCTGACCATAGTCCTCTAATCCTTAATGTTTCACTTGAACCTGTTCCCAAACCTTCTCCACCGTCATTCATTAGGGGCCCAGTAAACTGGGACCTTTTCCGCCAAATAATCTCCGATAATATTGATCTCAACATATCCCTCAAAACTCCCGATGACCTTGATAGTGCCGTAAATTCCTTTACTACCACAATCCAACAAGCCGCCTGGACTGCCTCCTTCCCAAAAGACTCCTCCAGAATTCCTATAAAGACCATTCTACCCCAACACCTCCTTAACCTAATCCGCACCAAACGCCGTGCCAGATTATTATGGCAACGTACCCGACATCCTACCGACCGCTGCTCCTATAATTACTACTGCAAACAATTAAAACTGGAATTAGCCACCTTCAGATCACAATCCTTCAACTCCTACCTATCCTCCCTCTCTTCTCGCGACAATTCCCTTTGGAAAACCACAACAAAAATCCTAAATCCTCACCGCATTTCCCATCCTCTCCGACGAGGTGATGGCTCCTGGGCAGCATCTGACGAAGATAAAGCTGAGGAGTTCGCCATTCACCTATCCAATACATTTATTTCACATCCGGAATCCCATCCTGCCCACACCGTAACAGTAGAAGAACTCCTTACATCACCAATCCCACTTTCCTTGCCCCCAAAAGCTATTCATCCTTCCGAAGTAAAATTTCAATTAAAAAAACTAATCCTCCGTAAAGCTCCTGGACATGATCTCCTTACACCTCAAATCCTTCGACAACTTCCATCCAAAGCAGTCATATTCCTTACATATATCTACAATTGTATCCTACGCACCACCCACTTCCCTCTGTTATGGAAACACTCCACTATTATCCTTTTCCCAAAACCAGGAAAACCTCTCAATAGCTCAACATCCTATAGACCAATCAGCCTACTCCCAATCCTTTCAAAAATTTTTGAAAAGATCCTTTTGAAACGAATCCTACCCATTATAGAATCCCAAAATATCCCTTCCCATCAGTTTGGTTTTCGCTCTCAACATTCTACTGTTCAACAAGGACTCCGAGTTGTTGATCATATTTCCTCAGCCCTAGAAAACAAGGAATACTGTTCGGGTGCCTTTCTGGACATTGCACAGGCATTTGACCGGGTATGGCACTCCGGACTGCTCTCCAAGCTTAAAATCCATTTACCTCAGTCCTTGTACCTAGTCCTCCGATCCTACCTCTCTGACCGCTCCTTTCGAGTTCGCTGTGGAACAGAATTTTCCAATATCTACTCCGTTAAAGCCGGTGTTCCCCAAGGCAGCGTCTTGGGTCCCGTGCTTTACATCCTCTTTACTGCTGACATCCCTGTTCATCCCGATACTTTTCTTGCAACATTCGCTGACGACACCGCAATCTTATCATCCAACTCTGATCCCGAAATAGCATCCTTAAATCTCCAAAGTCACCTCACCTTGATTGAGCACTGGTGTAATAACTGGCGCATTAAAGTTAATGAATCTAAATGCCAACATATTACCTTTACACTCCGACGCAATTCCTGTCCACCAGTACTCTTTAATTCCATCCAGCTTCCTTATTCAGACACAGTCCGGTATCTTGGCTTTCATTTAGACCGAAGACTAACTTGGAACCCGCATACTAGACTCAAAAGACAAGAACTCAACCGACGATACGGCCAACTATACCGACTACTAAGCAGAAAATCTAAACTTTCCATTGAAAACAAGCTACTGATCTACAAGACAATACTGAAACCTATTTGGACTTACGGACTAGAACTGTGGGGATCAGCAAAATTTTCTAACATCAAGCGCATCCAATCCTTCCAGTCTAAAGTCCTTCGAACAATAGTCGATGCTCCTTTCTATGTATCCAACAAAACCCTACATCATGACCTTAACATCCCATTTGTCCTAGACCTTATCCCAGAAAAATTCTCCAAATTTCACCAGAACCTTACTTACCACCCAAATCCTCTTGCACAATCCCTATCAAGCATCTCCCATCCCTATAATCCTCCAAGAAGGTTGAAACGGCAGTGGCCTCGCGACCTTTTGTAGATTATATAAATTGGAGTTCTGGCAATGGCCAGATTCTTCACTCAAGACATGTGTGTATGTGGCTAAAGTGCTCTCGACCAATCTCCGCTGGCTTTAGTACCAGTGACGCGGTTGGGAGAGTAGCGCAGGGTTCTCCTGGAGTTCCCTCGCCTGATTGTATATAGGTATGCATGTGTTTTTTTTTTTTTCCTTAGTTTTAATTTTCTTATTTTTTAGGTTATTTTATTTTATTGTCTATTGTATATACTTTTGATTATTATTCTGTTCTATTTATTTTATTTTTTTGTACATATGGTGTAAATGCCATCCTACCTCACTATAAGCAATGTCCAACAGACAGATTGTTATAATACTCAATAAAGAAATTAAAAAAAAAAAAAAAAAATTATAATAAACCTCGTTTTCTTACTCCAGACCTGCTGACTTGCCAATTGTTTCGAACAAATCTTTCTTGTTGATAAAATAGTCTTCACCATAATACATCTGCATCGTCCACTCAGTGTCATCCAATTGCCCCAGCATTTGACTCCCTTTTAGCAGCATCTTGAAATATTCTGTTCATCTGTCTACTATATATTCGTTTAGCCATATAATGGATACTGATCCTTGTTTTCTTTTCCGAGATTTTGGCACTTCCTTCGCTTAATGTATTTTTCCAATGTTTGGATTTGGTTTCGTGTTTTCCCTCATTTTGAGACCAAATACTACTAACACTCTCCACTACTGATACTAACAATCACTTGTGGTTACCTAGGAGAACTTATCACTTCTCCGTTTCTATCTTTCTTTGTGCAGAGAGAATAATGCTTTCAATATTAAAATTTCCTATTTTCACTTTCACTTATTTATATATGTAATATATAATAAGTGTAAGTATTGCGATCGTGAAAATTTTTGAATCTGAGTTTTCAACGGAAATAGACGTTTTGAGGTCTCCTGGGTCCAAATAGCCAAATCAGGAAAAATGATCTGGGTGTCTGTGTGTATATGAAACTTTATCTCGAAAACGAAAAGTCGTTCGAAACCGATATTACATATTTAGAGAACAATGTATACAATATTAAAATTTCATGTTTTTTTTTTTATGATATGGTCCGATTTCCGATTAAAATAAAGGAAATTAAAATTTTAAGGAATCTGAAAGGAAAACGAGCTTTTTTGAAAGACTAGCAAATATTAGCACAATCCAAAGTTTGAGGCACTAAGCATATAGAGAGCTATTTTTCTTTCTAGATGGACTTCTCTGTAACATAACATATCTAACATTTCGCTGTAGTAATCAAATAATTTTGTTGCTTGTTGCTGAGAAGTTAAGATTTTGTCATCCCCGCTAAGTCTGATCGAATTTTATTCTCTTATGTATTTTTTGATCACCTTCCTACCTTTAGGATGATCTCCATGTGTCGGTCATAGTTTTTCCTCTCATATACAAGTGAGGTTTCGAACCTGCACTGTAAGTGATTTTAAAACTTTTTTTGCTTCTCGGTCCTTCCTACGGTACCATCAATTCGTCCAAGTATTCCGAAGTGAAATCAGTTTAGGATATGGAATGGCGGTACACGAAAGGAGAAAACTTTGAAATAGCGATATTTTCTGAATGAAGTATAGTTTCAGATATAGAGAATGTATGTGAATCTATATCTTCGGATTGCTAAATCTGTAGTGCTGCCATGGAATATATGCCTTATGCTTATGGCATCCATGTGAGGATTTTTCTTCGGTACACCATACCTTTGTTAATACTTTATCAAACACGATGATTGTGCAATCAATTTAAAGATTTCTTTTTTCTTGAAAGTGAAAAAACTAGTCACACTAGCCCCACGAAATTTTAAGCTATAAAAGAAAGAATATGTATTTATGAATAATTCAAAAAGTATAGACCTTTTTGTTGATTATACCTATGATTTAAAATTTTACGAAATTCCATACATAACTAAATAAATATCACCTCTAACTATATATTAGAGATATCACCTAAGACTGGTACTCCCATTTTTGTGATTTATTCAGGGATCGCAAGGATCGATAATCGGATAGCCCAATATCAATTCAGTCAACTTCTCCATCCACTGCTTGTGGATACACAAACATATTATGAAACGTCTGTATAACAAAAAGGATTTGTTCAAACAAGGTCATTTTCTACAATAAGTGAAGTGGAAGCCCTGGTCTTAGGCAATTGAATATTTATGTATAATAAAATAACAAAAATACAGTAATAAACATATAATGGTTATCCTACATAAAAATATTAAAAGGAGATAAGTTTACATTATTTAATCAGCTTTAAGAGCTTTGAAGTTTAACTATTTCTAAAAGCATCCCTATTTAAGCTACAATGGTTTTCAATTAATATAAAAGTATTCAACGATTTTCGAAAATAAGTGGTATAAATTAAAAATTTTAATTTATTTTAAAAAAAAATCGTTTCGATGTTGTATTAGAAATAGAAAATATAGTTAGTCGCTTTTTTTGGGATAAAATTTCCCGTGAATATAAGAGTTCACTTCGAAAATAAGAAACTCAATTCATGAGTAAGTTTATATATATTTTTATTAAATTCATTAAATTTTCATCAGCTTTCCAATTAGGTTTAAATTTACGTTACTTTTATTAATCATGAATTTTATTTTCAACCAATAATTGTAAAACGTTTATTTTTCTTTAGCTAATTATAGATATATTTCATTATTTAAATGTATCCATTATTTGTACTAATATAACTAGCTTCTATTGAAAACAAATTACTTATCTACAAGACAATACTGAAACCTTTATGGACATACGGACTTGAACTGTGGGGGACAGCAAAAGCTTCTAACATCAAACGTATTCAATCCTTTCAATCTAAACTCCTTCGAACAATAGTTGATGCTCCGTTCTATGTAAATAACAAAATCCTACACCATGACCTTAATACCCCATTTGTCCTAGACCTTATTCCAGAAAAATTCTCCAAATATCACCAGAACCTTACCTATCATCCAAATCCCCTTCTGCACAATCTCTATCCAGCACCACCCATCCTTACAATCCTCCTCGAAGGTTGAAGCGGCAGTGGCTCAGAGACCTTTTGTAAATAAGCATCTATTGGAGTTTTGGCAATGGCCAGATCCTCCACTCAAGCCCGAGTGTGTATGATTAGGTTAGTTCTTTTGTTTATATACATTTATTTTATTTTATTGTATTTATTTTTATTTTATTTTATTGTATTTATTATTATTAAGTTTCTGTATTATTTTTTTTTTTTTTTATTGTAAATAGAGTGTGAGTGTGCTTTCTCTGAACACTATTATAAATGTCCTTGATGTGACAGAATGTAATATTTCTAAATAAACAAATATAAAAAAAAAAAATATAACTAGCTACTCGCGAGTTAGTTTAATAGATGCATTTATGAAAGGATTATTTACTTTTGTTTTAAAAAAAAGATCTTTAAATTTTAATTAGGCTTTTAAATTTGTATGAAATAATAATTAGTTATTGGAATACCTGAAATCGATTGAAATAAATCCTTCAATATATTTTTGGTTTAAAATAAAAGCTAGCTTTCTTTTTTTATACCAGGTCTTGATAACTTTAATTAACAAAGTTCTCTCTGGCTATGAAAACAAATTTGATGAAATATAAATTCGTTTATTGTTATAAATGATAAATTTATTAGCCTTTTACATTTAAAGAATCCTGATTTGTTTACAGATTATTTTACGCTTTTATTTTACATTTACAACATACGTATGAAATGGTATCATTAACCCATAAATTTTCCTAATGGTCCCATCTTCAAGGGTTTATGACTGGCCTAGCAGGCACTATATTCGGCTATCGTCAAAGAACACTTATCTACCTGATATCGACCGTAGGATTTACGTCTTTTCGAGTTTACCTGAGGTTGGTTAAAAATAAACCGCTCTAAGTTGGATGATGATTTATTTAAATAGCAAATATTACTAACTCACTGTTAAATAAAATCATATTATTAATTGATAAAAAAAATATTAATTTGGACCTTTTTTAATTTTTTAAAAAACGAAAATTAATAATCAAAAAACCTTCCAACGCATTCAGGCCATAAGACTCATTGTTACATTTGTTAATATGATGATTTTCTTGTTTATTTAAGCTTCGATCATTCTCTATTCATACAGTTCTCTAAATTTAGTACTTAAAATACACTCTGAAGTACCCTTAATTCTAAATTTCCAATCTGAGTTTTCAACGGAAATATTTGTTTGGAAGTCATCTCAGTCCAAATAACCAAGTCCCGCAAAATGGTTTGTGTGTGTATGTCTAGCTCAAAAATGAAAAGTCGTATGAAAATGAAATTGCATATTTAAGTTTTATATATACCTTAGATGTTAAAGTAACTTTTCCGTCAAAATTGGCTAAACGGAAGTAGCAGTTTATATAATCAATTTTACTTATTTTTACTATTTTCCTAAAAACCTATATATGTCAATCTCTAAAATAAGTTTAATTTGGTTTAATTAAACTAATTAATTTTCTCTCATTGTTAGGAGTTGTAAAGAAAGGCTATAATTTTTTTAACAATTTGATTATTAAATAAAGGACAATTAAAGAACAATGCTTATACGGATCGAAAAAGAATCTCAGGAAATAATTGTCAGAAGCTATACGTATAATATATCGTTGGAAAGCGGAGAATTTTAGAAAACACTAATATCTAATAATTACATTTGTGGATTGTAATGGAGAGCGTAAAAGTTCACATATATACAAAAAATACCTAAGCAATTATAAGCATATATATATATATATATATATATATATATATACACACACACAAAGATACTAAGACATATCCAAATCTATATAAAAAATAAAATAAAAGTACCACGGAAAATATAAATTTCTACAAAAAATACTAGCGATAAACACAGATATATACAATAAAATACTGAGATATAAAAAAATAATAAATATAAATAAAATTACATCTATCAATTAACTGCTGGTGGCCAACGTATTGATACAACCCAGAATTTTTTACAAGCTTACGAAAGTTTGAATTTGTAGTAAGTATTAACTGGTCTTATTTTAATTTTTAAGGATATTGTGTTTTATTTTTCATTCTAGAACCCTTTTTATTAAATTGATTTTCAGTCTAGAGAGCTCCATAAGAACTTTTAACTATGATGTAACTATAAAATTATTAATCATTAATTGTTAACAACAAAAAATGTATATAAATATTCTTAGTTTTATTTATTTAATTTTTTTGAATGTATTTCTAACCGTATTGCTCAATATAATGTTGTAAAATCATTATTATTTTTTTTATAATAACTGATTTTATCATTTGGGTATTTTTTTGGAAATACCCAAGATGGAAGGCGAAGGAAATGCCCAGGCGGCTATTTAAAAGGCACCATCCTTTTGTACCATCTCTGACTTATTACTTATGACTTGCTTAGCTTGTCAACTTTCCAGGAAGCTGTTAACATTCGGCTATTGTTAAGGTACAATTATCTACCTGATATGTACCCTTACACTTGTTTACCTGGTTACCTGAGATTCGGTAAAAATAAACAGCTTCTGCCTGAATGGTTCTTTATTTAAATAGCAAATATTATTCACTAATTGTTAAATATTCCATATTATATAATTAATGAAAACTTATACAAATATTAAAACGGACCTTATTTTGATATTTTATAAAAATAAAATTGTTTGTTGGAAAACCTTTATATAATAGTAACATCAACTAAAACAACAGTCAATTATAAAAACATCACTTTTTTATAACATCGATTATGTTTATCAACAATAATTTATTGGAAAACCTTTTCAATGCATGCAGGCAATAAGACGCAATGTTACATTTGTTAAAACGATGATTTTATTATTTATTTAGTTATCGAGTATTCTCAATTCTCATAGTTTTATACAAACAGATACCTAATTTACACACAGAAGCGCCTGATCAAATTTTAACAATTTATATAAAGATAATATTATAAGCTAAACAATAATTTCAATTTTCTATTTCACTAACTTCAATTTCAACATTCCAGTCGGAAAATTTATAATATCTGTACAGAGGGTGAGTAATTTGATTCTAGAGTAGATGATTGCAGTGTTGAAGTTAATTAACATATGTTTTGAACCCATAGGTTCCGAGTTCGTAACTAATCTTTTGTTTGTTTTTTTAATTTAATTTCTTTATTTTTATGGTTTTCACTATTTTCCAAATTCGAACAATTAAATAGCGTGGCCCTGTTATATAGTTATTTATATTTAATTGACTCCTGATTATTTTTAATTATTTTTTTTTTTTGCGAACCCTGCCGTCTCTCAGTGGGTATCCGGCAAGTTTGTTGCGGAAACAATTTTTCCAAATTAAAGACCGTAACATACTTTACAATGGTATACTTAAAATTTAATTATCTTGAATATTTTGTGAGCGATTCTTTCGTATTCAATAAAAACAGCGACCACCTAAAAAAAATACGAGATTAGTTTTAGCTTCTTTTCCTTCCGAAATTGGCCGAATTATTGAATGAAATTTTTTGTTAAAAAATGTATCTAGGATCGCCGAGCTCTAGAGTTATCTCATTAAGAACTGAGAAAAACTATATTTGTATGTACATCCACATTTATACAATTTTATAATCATAACAGGCAAAGTTCGTAGGGGATGATGGTCTTAAAGAATCCTAACACTGGGACTTATTTATTGATGAATTTAACAACAGATAAAGTAATGCTGCCCCACTACATAGGGTTGCTTCTTACACAGCTTACTTATCAATCCATACAGACATTAATTTTATATTACATTTTTCTATTTTGTTTATATATATATATATATATATATATATATATATATATATATATATATATTCTTTCTTTTTTTTTTCTCCTCTTTCATAATAATACTCTTACAAAGTATCAACAATAAACCATATTAAACAATAGACATAGTATGATAAACATTTCCCCCTAGATAAAAAAAAAAAAAAAAATTCTTTTTCTTTTTAAATTCTTAAACCCCAGGAACTCAATAAATCATCGCAAAAATATATAGCACAGCAATTCCTAGAATGTTGACAAAAAGATAGAGCAATTTAAAATTCAATAAATAGTTAATAATAATAATAATAATTAAATAAATAAATTGTACATAAAAATTGATTTGAGCTGAATTGAAGTTGCTTTTTAAATTTATTTTTAACTTGCTTAGTAACAACATTAATTTCTTGTTATAATGGCACACATAAATTAAGATGGAAATTTAATATTTTTAAATGAGTCTATTTCATATTACTTATAAATAGTTTTAAGTAGTTTAAGCTCAATTTTTAATTGAAATTGAAATTTTGTTTTTATTAATAAATAAGGGTTTTTGAATTGTGATTTACTTCTCATTTATTCAAGTTATCTAATATTTAATTATATGATTTCCTGAAATTTTTAGTGATTATGGTCGGATTTCGACCAATGGGCGAACACACGAATTCGTTCTTATCAATGATAGTTGCTACAAAAAAAAATATGGCAAAAGCTTAAGAGATTATCTTTGATTATCGTGACCTGAATTTTTAAAGATTTCGGAATCCGATAAAAAAAAAAAAACATGTTTATATAGGATGAAGATTGTAAAGTACAAAAACATTCTTATAATATTCAATGAATCACTGTAAAAGTAAAATTTAAATTTAAAAGAAAGTTAGTCGACTGTTCCATTCTGAATATTTATCGCCTATTAAAATTTTACGAAATTATACCAAAAATATTTTGTGATTAATTAATTTCTTAAAAGGTTATAGCAAAGAATTAAAGCAACCATAGGACAATTTCCTAAGTAAAATGAGCTAATATTTTGATAAAAACGTATCACGAAACATGTATCTTAATGCACTATTTAAAAAATTAATTTGTGAAAAATATAATTTATTAAATAAAAAATTTTTTTTTTTTTTTTACAAAATTATTATAACAATTTGTTTCTCCTCGTTAATCAGGATTTATATTTAGAAAGTTCATAAAATCATTTATTCAACTAAAAAAAACTAAAAGAGTATCATAATAAAAAATTCAATGAGATAGTGGAAAATAAGTAACTACAAATTTAAAAGTATATATATATATATATATATATATATATATATATATATATTTTATCTTTCAACAAATTAATTATGTCCGACTATTTTCCCTAAAACGTTATTTATTATATTGATATTATTATAAAAATATATACACGAGGACAACATCCTATTTGTTGAGTTTTACTGTTTATTATATTTTACATTGATAAATGAGAGGAGTTTGAAATTGTTATTAATATTTGTAATATTTGTGAAATATTACCGCCTCTGTTAGCATTACCCAGGGAGCACCACGTGGAGGTAGAGGTCGGATTTGCTCCCCAAAAAATATATTAAACATAATAATCAATTATTATATGTAAGGTTCTTAGAGATGGGATCATCCGAGGTAGCTATAATATCTACCGTGTCGGAATCATTTCCAGAACCTCTGTCAATTAATAATGTATACAAAATTATTTAAAAAATATTTAAATTTAAATTAAAAAAGTAATTAAATTTTTATAAAATCCACCACCAAATATCAACTTAATTTCTATAAATTATATTATAACTTATTATATTAAACACATATAAAATATCTATATCTTATAATAATATACATATTTCTAGATTAATCATGCAGTATAAATGTATATATAAATAAAAAAAATATCCTCTATAAGTATAAATAAGTTTCTTTATGTATATATACACCTTATAATCTATATAAAATACCAAGACCAAATCCAAAAGGATTACTCACCTATTTACCTTAAGTACAATAGGGTTCTCGCCTCTGGTGTTCTTTCAACCGGCGATGGAACCTAAAGCCGCGATGGCATCGCTGGCAACGATAGGGTGGAACGCCGGTGTGGAGGAAGGTGTGATTGACTAAGCTACGTCGGTTCGCGTAGCATTTGCCGCACACGTCGCATCTGTGCTGCTTCTCTTTCGCCTCCTCTCGCCTCTCCATCCGTTGGCTAACTTCAGCGTGGACTGCAATTCAAGATTTGTATTGATTTCAAAGAATAGCAAAAGAATGATAAAAAAAATAAATAAATGTGTAAATGACATACATATCTCCAGGTAACAAGATATTGGCGGAACCTCGCGGAGCCAATCGAACTCCCCTGAATCTAGCAGAGCCAGCAAATCTTCACTACTCGGGAAGTTGGCCATGATAAAAGATATTTTCTTGAAAAGTGAACCTTCTAACACGGAGACTCAAGAGGGACTGACCATCTTCAGGTACGTTGGTCCGGTTCAGAACTCAAAAAGGAGTGGGGGCAATGGTATCCAAACTGGCAACCAGGTAAAAATGTTTCATAAATTATACTGGAATGGAAGTTCAGGACTTATTATTTATAATAATTATATAATAAATATCTTTACATGTGTAGATTGAACGCTTCGAAGTGTAACGAATTTTTCAAAAGTTGGACGGATTCAAAGTTCAATATTTGCAATTATTTATTGAAATCCCGCTAGTATTTATAACATTTCGTGCTCAAAAATAAACACATTTTTGTAAAAAAATTATTAAAAATATTTATAAAAAAATATTCATATTGGTTAAAATAAATGTAGCGACATATCTGCAAAACCACTCTATATACTTTTTAGTTAGCTATAATAATTCCCTAATGTCTCGTTGAGTAATTTCTAGCTAAAAATATATTACTCAAATACCTTTAACTTTTTTGAATTATCTTTGTATTGCTGCAAGAATTTTCCACATCGTTAAACTTTAAAAATTTGTTTTATAGTTGCGATATTCTTAACTTAATAAAAAGACATGGCGTCCTTGAAATATGAAACACAGATATTAAAACTTTATCTACGAGTAAAGAATTAAGATATTTAAAAAAAAAAATACTAAATATTATTTATTTACTTATTAGAAGATAAATGTCAAGCCAATACTACCTGTTGATTTCTCCCGTTTTTCTATAAATTTTACATTTTGGAAATATTTATTTTTTGAAGTAAAAATTCCTTTAGGCTTGTTTTTCACTTTTTTGTGGAGAGTGAATTAGATTGATCGATCTCGTTCGGCATTAACGCTAGAGTAAAATCGACTATAGTCGACTAATTAAAATATTTTTACATATTTATTAATATATCGCAGAAACTATAGATCGGGCCTGCGAACTGTAAGCGAGAAAATTGTTCAGCATTTCATCCTCTCTGTGATAGGCTATAATTCAAAACTGTATCTTGACGCGGCGCCGAGTTAGGGAGGCGAAAAGGAAACAAAATGGTGTTGAAAAACTATTGATAAGGTTACTTGACCATAGGGATTAAAATATTTCGGATAATAAAAATCGGATCTGTATACTGTAAGCGAGTGCAATGTTCAGCATTTCATCTTCTTTATAATGAGCTATTATTTAAAATTTTTATTTCATATTATTAATATCGCCTTGTTGATATTTTTACAGCTATTGTTATTATTATTTACTGCGATACACATACATTATAATTTTTAATTACTTAAAATAGCGGCTCTATTCAAATTTCAATGTATTTCATTGAGAGGAATATAATGAAGAGTATTAACTTAGAAAATGAAGGATCCAATTTTATGAATTAGTCAACTTAATTATTGTGGACTTAGAGCTTATTAAACGAGAAACCTTAATTGAGAATAGGATATCGGTTGTATAGTTTCATAATGACGAAAAACATCGAGAATAATTTATTATTATTTTTAAAAACAAAATTTTGCTTTGTTCAGTAGTCCTCTTAATATGACTTTAACAATGACAAAAACTATTTTATTTTTTTAAAATTTGTATCTAGTTTACAGTAAAGATGTTATTAATTATTTAAATTATATATTTATTTAGTTATTGCTTCCAGTTTAACACAAACATGACTTACATAAAAAAACACAAAACTTAGATTTCCTAATTTTGATCTGAATCTCTGCCCATTATTTACATAATTTTTTTTTTACTCGTGTTGAGTTCTGTCACTACGATAAACATTTTCTTCTACTTGCAAAACACCCAGTGCATATACATATGTGCTGTGATTATTGTTAAATTGGATCACTTAACTGTTGCAAGACCAAGACCTAGATTGGTAAAAAAAAAAAGTTTTTGTGTATAAAAATTAAAACTGTATAGTTACTAATACTTGACAATTTTAGTTACTATATGTAAAGAATTGGTATAACAAATATACTGTTCCATATAACTCCAAACCAGGTGAGATCGGCTATTGTCGAAGGACAATAATCTACCTGATATGTACCGTTAGACTTTCACTTTGTTGAACTGAGAAACGCTAAAAATATAAAAACTCCAACCTAGAAGATTTTTTGCTTCAACACTAAACCATAGTAGTAACTAATTGTTAAACATCGTATTTTTAATATAAAATATACAAGAAACTTTTAAGCAGTGAACTTAAATATACGCAGAATATACGAAAGAAACTTAAATATACGGAGTTAAACTAGTCCCCCGTTCGGGTCCTTGGGTGTGGACTGCTTTAGGGGATTCATAGCGTAAGTTGAAAAATAGGGATCTAAATATCATTACGTGGAACGTAATTAGGGGTGTTAAAATCGGTCGCGAATGTGGTTGATGAGTACAAATCGGATATCGCGGCTTTGCAAGAGGTTCGCTGGCCAGGGGAGGGATCGATTAGGGAAGGAAAGTACACTATTTGGTACGGATGAAGCGAGAATCATTGTTTAGGTACCGGGTTTCTAATTAGGAATAGATAGCTATCCGCTTTGAGGGACGTATAATTTTTTAGTGATAGAATTTCGGTAGCTATATTTCAAGGACGTTGGTTTAAAATCGCAATTAATAAACATACATTGTCCGACCGAAGACAGTGACGATGAAGTCAAATGTGAATTTCACGATAAACTCGAATGGGTTTATGATAAACTACCGCGAAACTTCATGAAAATAATTGCAGGTGACGCGAACGCAAAGGTAGGAAGGGAAGAAGTTTATGTTACGACGATAGGTAAAGAAAGTTTTCACGAATATAGTAATGATAATGATATCCGTCTGATAAACTTTGCCATCACGAAAACCTGATACTTAAAAGTACTACTCTTAAACATAAGGATATTCATGAATATACTTGGACATCATCGGATTCGCAAACACGAAATCAAATCGATCATGTCTTGATACAACATAGCTGACAAAACAGTATAATTAATGTACGGTCTTATCGCGGAACAGAATGTGGGTCGGATCATGAATTAGTAATCGCGAAACTTCGGCAAAAACTTAATACAAAAAAGAGAATCTTAATTTCTAAAAGTTAAAAAATCCAACTATTAGAACCCGATTCGAGCTAATGTTAAGAATAGGTTTGAAGCTTTAGAGCTTTCTGACGAGGACCACGAGGATATTGACAAGTTATGGGTAGAGATCAGGGATAATATTAAAGCGGTCGGTAACTCGTGTCTAGAAAAAAAAGAAAATAAGAATAACAAACAGTGGTTTGTTGAAGATTGCTTAAACACGTGCGAAAAAAGAAAATCCACTAATAAAATAAATTAAAAGCTCTAAATAATCCTAGCGAAGACAATCTGGAATACTTTAGAATTTACAGAAAATTAAACGAAATCTAAGTAACGGTAGAAATTGTCATGCCAGTAACATTCGGAATTGACCAAACAATACTTTACAGGAGGAAGAAAATTTATCTTTTGAATCGGCTAATCATTTAAACAAATTAAGTTGGAAATTTTAGCAAAAAAAAACATATGATTATTGCTATTTCTTTACTAAATTTTAAGAACGAAAATCTATCAAGTAGGAAGGCATTTGAATAGAAAAATTACACCACTATAACCTTAAAGATTACAATGTTATTTTTATACGTTTGAAAGATCACAAATATATAATATTAAAATTATTCATTTTAAAAATTAAAAAGAATGCTCAAAAACCATTGACAATCAAATAATCGCAAAAATACAAATTTATAAAACATTTAGGGTGAATTGATGAAATCTTTTTAAACTAAATAGACCTCGGGCCCTGAAATGTTGGAGCGAAGTTAGACAGAGGTAAACAGATAATCAATTATGTACTAATTATATAAAAAAAAAAGTCTACAATTTTATGTGAAATGCCAATAATACTTCTTATTAAGTATAACCTATACATAAAATTTTAATTTCAGGTTTGCAGTGTTTTATCTAAGATTAAAAGTATGATTTTATACTTCACAACATCTATAATATATTATAGTGATTGATTTTATTTATTCTGCATCCTTAATTTATTTTAAGTGATTTAAAAATTTATACCGATACTTCTTTCCAATAATTATTTTATTTTTATTTTTCCGAAAGTTGGTCAGACCAATTTTGTATCGTTACTAGAATATATTTACAGATATTGATGTAGTTTTGAATAAACTAACAAATTTTAAATTAGAAGCTGACATGTCTGTTGATTCCGATATCTTTCTTATAACAATTTTTTTGTTTTCTTTAGAAAAGTCTTTCTCGGTAACTTAATTTTAATGAAAAGCCCATTTAAAATATACGCATGTTCTTTTTCCCGAATAAGCGGGTTCTATCGTTAAGTGAATTTTTGGGGATAAAAGATACAATTCGTGTATTGATTTAATCAACGATATAAAACGAAGAAAATACCTAAGACTTTGAGTCAAAACTAGCATCCATGTTGTTTGGGTTAGTCAGAGTTGTGTTTGGGTTTATGGCTGGACCTCGCACCTGAGGAGGGTCTATGGTCGCCATGGTCGTAACTACCTGTCCGGTAAGGGTAAGGTTTGGGTACAATCAGCGGGGGGGGACTTTCTACCTCCCAAGTAGCCTGTGGATTGCCCTTTGTTCCCTTTAGGTATCGATATACTCTGTGACGAAAAATAAAATGCAAAAAAAAAAGAAATTATTTCTTAAATTAATTTTTAGTTTTTTTATTACCTCGAAGAGGGTTAAACATAAAATTAAGTATTTAGCGTCATTTTTAATAATAAGTATTAGTTTCTAAAATGTCTTAGTTTTAAGTATTAATTTTATTTCGGATGGGAATAACCAACAGATGATTGGGAGGAAAAACTAAAGACAATTTATAGAGAGATGGCGGAACATCGCGAGTGTTGAGCCACGCTATGGATTTTTGTAAGCGAAATATTTTAGTTTTACGGTGTACACCGGACTTTCTTTTCCTATCCATGAACCTGTATTTATCAACGACGAGCTCCGTTTGATTTTACAAGTTGGTGAATGAACATTTTTTACAAGTTGTGAATGAACACAGTTTAAAGAGGTTGACTGGGGAGATTCTGAATGACGCTAGCTGGAATAACTTGCCGCTTTCTAAGACAACTCAACGTGCCAAAGTTGGGCATTGAGATTTTGTAAATATGCATATATAAGTTTTTATTTTCTATCTATTTTTTTTTTTCAAATATTTGTAATTGGTTTATTGTATAGTCTAAGTTAATGTTTAGTTCTATAATAAATTTAGTATTATTTTTATTTGATAATTAAAGTCAATAGTATTTCTTGTTTTCTTATAAATCTAATTTCTATCATAATTTTCATCTCCTTTAACAGTTATTTAAATCAATAGAAATAAGTAAATTCATCATAAATTATTAATAATAGCCAGTTTTATTTTCCTTCAGTTTGTTTTCACGTTTTATGTATATTTTATATTGTTTTCGTTTAAAGGTTTAATAAAGAATTGTAAAACCCTATTTGAGGGATTAGGGAAAATAAATATTAACCAAGTAAAAAGGCTCCATAGGTTTTTGAGGTTAATTAACATATGTTTTTAAACCCATAGGTTCTGAGTTCGAAGCTCACTCAGCACTTTTTTTTTTAAATTAAATTTATTTATTTTTGTTATTATTTTGGTTTTCGCTATTTTCCAAATTCAACCAATTAAATAGCTTAGCGCCTGTTTGACAATAATATTAATTAACTCTTAATTTTTTTTTTTTTTTTTTGCGAACCCCACCGTCTCCACTCAACATCCGGCAAGTTTCTAGCGAAAACAATTTTTTTCCTGTAAAGTGCAAGACCAAGACCGATTTTGGGCAACACTAGTTATATTTGATCCCTATGATAAAAAACATAAATTCCAGTACTCTGTATTAAAGTGAACTCTATTTTATTTCAAAACAAACTTCACAAAAGGGATTCCTAGTTCGATGCGGAGGGCCTTTCAATACTAAACAATATTATACAATTATTAATATTGATATTTTATTCTGAACAAAATAGTAATATTAATTTTTTTTCTTTTTTTTTTTTTAAGCTCTTTAATTCATTTAGTAAAATAATTTTGAAAATGGTTCTCTTTCCGGCACTAATTGTTTTTTATATATATATTTTTATTGAGAAATAATACATTTTGCCAGACTTAAGAGCACTGAGTACTAAAGCTGAGTAAGGCACATTCATACTATATAAACAATACAATAAAAAAATAAAATAAACAAATAATAAAAAAAATATACATGTATATAACAAAGGCAAAAAATATAATAAACCAAGGAAATGTAACAGAGTTAAAATAAAATACAGGAATTCGTAGCAAAATTAAATAAATTATAAGTAAAAGAAATAAATTGAAAAACATTCATACTTAATTACAATATTTAATTTTAATTCTATTTTTTTTTTATTTTAATTCTATTTTATTCATTTATTTCCATTCTATTCTATTCTATTATTTATATTTTCTTCCTTCACTATGATATTTTATTTTGTTCTTATTTAGCTTTATATTTTGAAAATGGTGCTCCACTATACCATCGAATTCCTCTCGTATATAATCCTTACAATCCAAAATCCTTCGTAAAATCCTCAATGCTCCCTACTTTGTTACAAATAAAACCATCCATAATGACCTTAATGTTCCTTTTGTTTCAGATCTGGCCCAATCCAGATACCTATCCTTCCATAATAAACTTCACAATCATCCCAACCCTCTCGTTTCTAACCTTGCTTCCTCTTCCTGATAACCCTCCGAGGGGTCTGAAAAGAAGATGGCTCCGTGATCTTCTAATGTAAACATGTCATTAGAGTGCTACCATTGGGTAGTTACTCAACAAGTGTTTTTCATGTCATTATATACATTATGTTCTAATTTACTAGATGTATTTATTTAATACAGTTGTAAATGTCTTTAAGAAATAAAAAAAAAAATTTGAAATTATATTATTTATTTTTCAATTTGTAAATATGGTGTGAATGTACTCTCAGAACTCTATTATAAATGTCCTTACAATCAAGCAAGAGATCTCCGAGTCCAGCCCTTTCCTCCACGTGTGAAGGACAAAGCAGGACTCTAAGAGATCCCAGCGCTTCTCTCTCAGCCGCGTCGCCGGCATTACCAGTTCGGTGGAGACTAAGAGAGGGCACTAAAGCCACATACACTCATGACTTGAGTGGAGAACCTGGCCATGTCTTTACAAAAGATCTCGAGGCCACTGCCGTTTCAACTTTCGAGGAAGATTGTAGTGATGACTGGAGCTAGATAAGGATTGTGCTAAGAAGTTAGGATGGCGGATTAGGTTCAGGTGAAAATTTAAAAGTTTTTGTTTGTAACATAATAAGGAACATTTACTATTATACGGAGGACTTTAGAGTGAAAGGATTGGATGCGTTTGATGTTCGAGGGCACTAATTAATAATTGAAAAATATAAAACAGGCACAGGAACTATTCCAGCTTTTCTTTCTCCTACGAAATTATATAAAAATCAGAAATATTGGCGAGTCAGAAAAAATAAAGTTCTATTATTAATAGAATCAAATTTTAACTAACTTCATCAATAAATAAATATATTGAAAGTGTATCTGTAATTTTAACGGCTCATTTTTTATTAATATACTGAATTATTATCCAGTAACTATTATACAAATAGAATGATATTAAAAAGTAATATTTATAGAAGTATTGTTAAATTAATACTATTTATCCTCATTAACTAAATAAATTAAATAATTTTCGAAAATGGCTCATTTCTTGGGGATTCCTTGCTATGTATAAAACATATTTGTTAGATAAAATGTGTTTCTTATGAGATGCAATGAAATTTTCATAATATAAAATTTGCTTTTATTAAATTTCTTATTCATACACACAGGTAAAAAATCTTATAAAATCTACTTTATCTCGTGTAATGCTCATAAAGGTACAAGAATGGCTAAAGCAGAGTGAAGAAGCATTTTAAATTCGTTCTCGATTTTCCGGGCCTTATGCCGCTTCTTTTTTTCTTTTTGAAATGAGGCCCTTAAAGTACCTGAAAGCTTCGTAACTTTTACATAATCTTGATTCGGCAGAAAATTATTTTTGCTACGGCCTGGAAAATCTTCTTACTGTTCCCACTTTTTAAGACGAAAGTTGAATTTTCTTCAACCCCTCATGTATGCTCGGAGGGAATTGGATTTCTTCAACTATCACCTTAGAATATGTCGTTCTATTCTCTATAGCAAGAATATATTTTTACCTAGTTACTGATGAGGTAATCTATCATTTGAATTATGCAATCAGGCTTATATATCTTCGGACAATTAAGCATTCCACTCACTCATTAACTCATTTTTTTTCGCTCATTCACAGTTCAAAACAAACGATAATTATAAAAAATTGTAGAATACGACAGAACATCAATGAAAAGATAAACTGGCATGATTCCAGTCAGTAGGGAAATAACTGAGTCTTAAACACGAATTATGTACATTTACTGAGTGCATTATTCCTTTTTAAATATTTTAATAAGACAATTTGTATTTTACCACTTTCTGGTGCTATATCGTCCACAGTTCTTCCAAGTTTTTCTTTTAACTGTTCTTATGAAACAAAAATATAATTATTTTTTGGTATTTTAATAGTAAGTGGTGTCACAAACCCTGTCTTCTTTTTTATTTTTTCGCAGTAGTACTCAACTAATTTTGTTGCATGTTGCTAAGAAGTTAGGAGTTTGTCATCCCCGCTAAGTCTGATCGAATTTGACACATTTTTTGACGACCATCCAAAGTTTAGGATGGTCTCCAAGTGTCGCTCATAGTTTTTCCTTTGTATTTTGCTTCCTCACTACCGAAGGTAGGAAAGCATTGTGTTCGTACGAGGTTAAAAAACATTTTGAGCTCAGAATCGAAAATTTTCACTCTCGTTTTACGTTTCAGACATCAAGTATCAAATTTGGTCTGCCCGCCTATCTGTAGTCAAATCGATGTGACGGGCATATCATCTAGTACCTTCTATCCGATTTTCATTAAATTTTAAGGGATTGTGCAGGATGGTACCTTATCAGTTTTATCAATTTCCATCCAGCTCTACCGCTTACGCACGCTCAAACGTACTTTTTTAGATATTCCAATATTTCTGGCTTGTACGATTTGGCTCAAATAGGATAAAATGTAGGTAATGGTGAATAAATAACGTAATGTAAATTTTATTTAATTTCTGTATACTATTTTATCTTATATATACGCAAACGTGTTTTCCTTGATGTGTCTATATCTCTAAAACCGCATGTTCGATTTGGATCATTTTTGGAGTGAAGTTAGGGATTGGTAAACAGATAATAAAGTAGGTATGAATTTGATCAAATTCTGTCCATTACTCCTAAAAAATATATTTTTACTTTCGGATCAGTAAACGTATTATTTTTAATGCCTATAGTTTGAAAAAATGCGTGTCCAATTTGAGCCAAACTTTTTAAAAATTAAAAACAAATATTCCAAAAAGGAATTTTGGAGAATAGTATTGAAATTACCTGGTATAAATTTCATTGAATTCTATTTAATAATTAAATCAATATAAATAATTGTTAACAATATAATGACAGTTAAATATGAAAGGATCATATGGAGTTGAAGTTAGGTTAAGACCATATTTTTCCAAGGCTAAGACAATCGATTATATTAATTATAAAAGACTCATTTACATGACTATAATAAGGCCTATTTGGACTTACGGAGTTGAGCTATGGGACTCCACCAAACCTTCAACTAATCTGGACAAGAGGAGCGAACTGAGTAGTTTTGTCACAGAAAAATAACAAGCATTTCCCGCCTTCAGTCTAACCTTAATCTGCTATTATATTGTTACACTTTAAAATTATTTATATTGATTATAATTATTTATATTGACTTTAATTATTAAATGGAATTCAATGAAATTCATGTTATAAAATTTCTATACTATTCTCCAAATTTCCTCCAAGTTTGGGTTAAATTGAACTCGTTGTTTTCAAACCATGGGCTTGTCAAATGATACGTTTGCTGATCCGAAAGCAAACGTATTTTTTCTAGGATAAGAGGATAGAATTTGAAAAAATTCATACCTACTTGATTACCTGTTTACCGATCCCTAACTTAATTCCAAATTTGAGCCAAATCGAACTTGCGGTTTTAGAGATATAGACGTATCAAGGAAAACACGTTTGCGTATATATCCGAGAAATTAGTGGACAGAATTAAATAAAATTGACATTAAATTATTTATTCACCATTACCTACTTTTTAGCCAAATTGAAAGAGTTCTCTCCGAAATATTGCCATATCTAAAAAACATACGTTTGTCTGTTCATAAGCGGAAGTGTTGGATGGAATTTGATAAAATTGATATGGGATAATAATAATAGTTACTTGAAATCTTTAGTTACTATATATAAAGAATTGATATAACCTATATACTTTTCCGTTTAACTCTTCTAATTTTTCATTCGTACTTAGGTTTTTCCTATCTAAAAAATTATATTAAAATCTTTATAGTAATAACCTAATAGGTAACTGCAAGACTGTTGCGGGAGTCTTCTGCAAGACTAAGACCAAGCTGAGAATGACGAAAACTCGTTTTGGTCTCGCGTTTGGACTAACTACATCTGTGTGGAATTAAGTACTTGATTTGCGAAAAGTCTAACAATAGAGGCTGATCGGAGCTTAAATAAACAATAAAATCATTATATTAACTAATGTTACATTGAGTTTTATTGGCTGAATAAATTGGATATTGGGGGATAGATAATTTTTGTTTAACATAAAACATGGTATTACTTCACAGTTGATTGATTAATAACATTTACACAGAGAATCATTCAGTTTGGAGTTTTTTATTTTTACCCAATCACAGGTGAACTCAACGGTACATATCAGGTAGATAATTGCACCTTAATTATAGCCGAATCTTAACAGGTTCATAGAAAGTTGATAAGTTAAGTCAGTCCTAAATAATAAGTCAGAGATGGTACAAATGGATGGTGCCTTTTAAATCTCAGTATTGGCCATTTCCTTCGCCTTCCATCTTTTATTTACAAAAATTACTCAGATATTAAAATCAGTTATTATGGAAAAAAAAATGGAAATGAAAAAATTCTATTTTAAGATTTGATTTTTTATGTAGTTAGAAATTCATTAAAAAATATAAGCAAGAAGAGAATATTTGTACTTTTTTTTTAAATTACCGATTGCTAATCTGTAGTCATATAAATGTTAACAGTTCTTATAGAAACTGCCAGGTCGAAAATTCATTTAATAGAGAGGGTTCTACAATAAAAAAGAAAACAATATCTCTATAAATTAAAACAAGATAAATTATAATCATGTCGTATTGTTGACACGAAAAATCCTAGTGTTCATATTACGTCTTACAATACATGACCGATCCTAGAAAAGACAAATGAAACGTTTTAATAATTTGTGGTCGTCTGTATTACAAAAAATACAATTGCTTTGGATTCACAGAATTTCAAATTCCATAATTTTTTACTACAATTAGTTTTTAGTTACTTTAGTTTTTAATTTTTTGACTTGTATATATGGGTTTAGACATTTAAAAAACAAAATTGCTAACGCAGGCCACGGAGGAAAAACTTTTTCATCCAAAAAAGCCAGATTTTTACGATATTTTTTTGGTTTTTTCACCTATAGCTCCTAAACTATGCATCGAGACGAAAAATGTATTCCTTAATAAATTAAAGAACGTCAAATTTTGCTGCAAACGAGTACATAAAATTTAAAATTTGGTTACGCCGTAAGGTATAAAACTATGGTCAACTAACGCTGAGTTTTACCAAATTTGTCAAAAACTGAGACAAATTACTATAAATGGTCCTGTAACTTGGAAATGAGTTCCCTAAGTGAAAAAAAAAAACCATAGAATCAAAGTTGTAGAGCATCAAACATATTTTTAGCTTTGATGCATTGCTTAGGAGTTATAGGCGAAAAACCCATAACATTCGAAAAAATTTGAAAAGTTATTTTTTTTAGCTCTGAAACGGCAGACAAGTTTTTTTCTACTCAGAATAACATACACTTTCGTAATCCACAATCAAACCTTCGCCTGCGATCAGGTCGATTTTCGGGCCCTGGCTCCAGGGCTATTCAGATTCCTTACAAAAACCTTCAGTAAATGCTCTAAACAGGAGAGCTATTTCCCTTTCTCGTTAGACCTCTCTGTAACCTGCTTTAAAGTGAAGATAGTCCCAATGTACAACTTCAGTAGCGATCGAAAATAAAGTGGTTTTAATTATAATAAACCTCGTTTACTTACTCCAGACCTGCTGACTTGCCTATCTTTTCGAACAAATCTCTCTTGTTGATAAAATAGTCTTCACCATAATACATCTGCTTCGTCCCTTCAGTGTTATCCAAATTGTCACCAGCGTTTGACTCCCTTTTAGCAGCATCTTGAAATATTCTTTTCATCTGTCTACTATATATTCGTTTAGTCATATAATGGATACTGATCCTTGTTTTCTTTTCCGAGATTTTGGCACTTCCTTTGTCGTTCGCTAAATGTATTTTTCCAATGTTTTGGTTTGATTTCGCTTTTTCCCTCATTTTGTCAATAGGTTCAAAAACACAAATTCAAGTACTCTGTATTCAAGTGAAATCACTTTTATTTAAAAAAAAAAACTTTACAAAAGAGATTCCTAGTTCCATCGCGGATGGCCTTCCAATACTGAACAATATTATGCAAATTATTGATATTGATTTTTTATGCTGAATAAAATAATAATATATATATTTTTATTTTTATACTTGTTAATTAATTAAGAAAAATATTTTTCAAAATAGCTCTCTTATCGGGTACTAGTCACACGAGCTATTCTAGGATTTCTTTCTCCTAGGAAATTATCTTAAAGTCTGAAATGTTGGCGAATGAAACAATACAATTATATTATTATAAATAGAATCGAATTATTGTACACAGATGCTTCGAAATGTGAGGACTGTATAGTAGGATGTGACGATGATTTAAGGAAAGCGAAACTTTTCTTTATCGATTGCCCGGTGCTTGATCAATCTTTACGGGAGAGGCAATTGCCGTAAAGGAAGCGATTCTGATTGGCCAAGCTTACAAATATCAAAAATCAGTCATTGTAACTGACTAAATGAGTGCGCTACTGGCAATCCAAAGCTAAATATCAAAACATGCAAAAATGGTGGATATTTTAGATTTCGTTTGGATTAGTAAAAGGGCAGGTGATAGCTTTCATATGGGCTCTCTCCCACTGTGGTATAGACGGAAACGAACAGGCAGACGTCGCATCTTGCGCATGTTAACAATGAGATCTATCGGGACGACTGAGTGAGGCGAGCGAAACTGGAATACTTGGATTCTACAATAGCATATGAAAAGTGTGAGTAAGTTGAAGATTGCCAATGTTCCTAGTGGGTAGAGTCATACAAATAAGTAAAAAGAATCAAATTTTAACTAATAATTCAAAAAGTTTATACATTTTTGTTGATTACACCTATGATTATTTAAAATATTACAAAATTCCATACATAACGAATTATATATCAATTATAAATATATATCAGAGATATCGCCTACTATTGGTACTCCCATTATTGTGAAATATTCAGAGATTGTAAGAGTCGATCATCAATTCAGTCAACTTCCATCCCCTGCTTGTGGATACATAAATTATGAAAAGTCTATATTGAAGTTTACAAAATCGTTTATTCCACTAAAAAAGAAAGTAAAAGAGCATCATAGAAAAAGTAAATTATTTCAATGAGATAATGTAAAATATTTATATATTATATTGATATTAAAAATATATATACAAAAGCACATCATGGCGTTTATTAAGTTTTATTGTTTATTATATTTTATATTGATAAGTAGAAGGAGTTTGAAAGTGTTATTAATATTTGTAATAGTTGTTAAATATTACCGCCTCTGTTAGCATTACCCAGGGAGCACCACGAGGAGGTAGAGGTCGGATTTGCTCCCCAAAAAATGTATTCAACATAATAATAAATTATCATGTTGAATGAAAAATAAATATATATTGAGGGATCTTTACCCATCCCTAAACTAAATAAAACAAAAATCATCCTTAAGATGAGTCTTAAGATGACGGTGATAACGGAAGCCACGATGGCACCGTTCGCAGCTATATGGCATTCTGCCGTTATGGCAATAAAGATGGTTCTTCAAGCTACGCTGGTTAGCGTAGCTTTTGCCGCATTCCGCACACACGTGAACCTTCTTCCTCGGCTCTGCCGCGTGCCTCCTCGCAGCGAAGTCGAAGGGGGTGGGGTTCGCCCCCCAACATCCTCCTTGGAGGTGTGCGAACCTGCACGAAGGCCTCTCCAAGTATGATTCAGGAATAATTGCTTTCGGCAATTCTTCACCGTCGTCTGCAATTCAAGAGTTATACTGATTTTAAAAAAAATAGATATTTAAAAATTATTTAAATAATCTTTAAAAAAAAAACATGTTACTTCAATCATTAATCATTACTATAAAATAAACAAAAAAAATTTTATGGACTTAAGGAAGTTCTCAAAAACATCAATCATAACTGAAAAGTAGCATTAAAGAAAAAATTAATTATGAAATTTATTTATTCGAAAGAAATTTAAAAAACAAGATTATATTGCATAAATAGTTACCGAAATATTACGTTTTACTGATAATACATATTTTTAATCAAGTATAAATCAATAATAAAATAAATTAACGTTTATATAGAATAAAAATACAACAAAATAGGAATATTTTTTGTGATGAAAAAAACCAACGAAAAAAATTTACATGGAAGTTTAATAATTTAATTTTAAATTTAGATTAAGATCTTTAAAAATATTTAAAATTAGGCTAAAAAGTTGTAGATAATTGGAAAGATGCATTTTTATAAAAAATATGCAGTTTTCACGGTTTGTACGATAGACCAAAATAAAACTTTAGACTTAGATGTTAAGAAATGTATAAATGCGAACTTTAAAAATTGCAAACATTAAGTGACAAAGTTTAAGATAAATATAGTGTTGGAATTTAATATAATATATAAATATTTTATATATATATATATATATATAAATTTCTCATTTATATAATGGCATATACTAAAATAGAGTAATGTAAGTAATTTTTATAAATATAAGATTTTAAATTTATATTTTTAAAAATAATGATAATAAAATATATAAACTTGGGTAGCTAAAAAGTATTTTAATGTTATTGAATTTTTATTTGACTTAATTTTAATTAATATTATATATTAGTAATAAAAGAAATTCGGGTTTGCATGAAATAAAAATAAAACTTACAACAAACAATTCAAAAGCAATACTCTTGTGTAAATGAAAACCGAGTTTTTTTTTTTTAAGTGAAAAAATAGAATTTCAGACTTAGGTTATAAGAAATTTATAAATGAGTATAAAAGTTTCATAATTAAAAAAAAACAAAAAAAAAAAACAGTGATGCGGTTGAGAGAGTAGCACAGGATTCTCCTTGAATGATTGTATATAAGTGTTTTTTTGCTTAGTTTTAATTTTCTTACATTTAGGTTATTTTATTTTATTATTTATTGTATACACTTTTGATTATTATTTTGCTTCTATTTATTTTATATTTTTTGTGTGAATGTTAATATAGTGTGAATGTTATCCTACCTCACAATAACCAATGTCCACTATAAAAAATAATGATGAAATATATATTATTGTTTAACTAACAAGTATTAAACATTAACGGAAAAGGTTTTAGATATAGAAAGTGTTGCAATTTAATAATTTTTGTTGTCACCATGAAATATTACTACCTTTTTTATATATGATAAAAGTTAGTTTATCAATTATATAGCTATTTAATAAATATATACTTTAAAACATACTTTTTATATACTACAAGATTGGTTCACACTATGGAAAATTCGACTTAATCATGACAAATCCAAACATATAACATTTACTCTTCGAAAAAACACCTGTTTATACCTCCAGTTTATATTGACAACAATCAAATTCCTCAAACGGACACGGTACTTTACCTTGGACTCACCTTCGACAGAAGGATGACATGGGGCCCACATGTTAAAATGAAACGTATGACACTTAACAAACGACTCGATCTACTTTACTCCCTTTTTGCCAAATCTTCAAAACTAAAACTAAAACAGAAACTGAATACATATACATACTTACTTAAGCCCATATGCACATACTCATCACAAATATACGGCATCGCTAAAAAGACCCACCTACAAAAACCTTAAACGTTCCAATCAAAATTACGTGACTAACAAAACTCTACATACTGACCTCCACTTTCCAACAGTTGACCAACATATAACGACCCTATATCAGCGATTTTACACAAATTTAAATGGACATAATAACAGACTTATAAGAGACATGGCCACAGCTGACATACCTCAGAACATGAGCAGGAGACTAAAAAGGCGTTGGATGAGGGATCTCCTTCCTTAGGCAACCTGAGTAATTGGAACAAGTTAGGGAAGAGGTACTGCTGAGTACATTCCTTCCCCATGCCTGTCATGTCATTATATCATTATCGCCATCACATTTGCTGATTGTCAACTTATTGTTGACAGGCGCAAATACGTATTTTATAGACAAAAAAAAAAAAATTAAAATATGATATTTTCTAAGGTTTGGTCAATAATATTTGTTATTTCAATAAGGCATCATACAACTTAGAGCTGTTTATTTTTTTACCTACCTCAGGTAAACTCGAAACGAGGTAAATCCTACGGTCAACATCAGGTAGATAAGTGTTCTTTGACGATAGCCGAATATAGGATGACCTGCTAGGCCAGTTATAAGCCCATTGAAGATGGGTACCATTATGGGAATTTATGGGTTACTGCCACTATTAGGTACATATTTAGTAGAGGTAAAATAAAGCATAGTGTAATATGTAAACAAATCAGGAATCTTGAAATATAAAAGGCTAATGAAACATATAGTATAAAGTATAAAACATATAGTATAAAACATATAGCTATAAATAATGGCTGCATTTAAATTATGAAATATATCTATAATTAGCTACTGGAAAATAAACGTTTACAATTACTCGTTGAAAATAAAATTTAGGAACAATCAAAGTAACATAGATTTAAACCTAATATACCATCGAAAAGCTGATGGAAATATACTGATTTAAAAAAAAAAAAAAAAAAAAATATATATATATATATATATATATTTATATATAAACTAATTTACGATATATAGTTTTTATTTCCGAAATGAACCTTTATCTTGCTGGGAAATTTTTCCAAAAAAAAATCGAATAACCATATTTTCTATTTCTAATGTAACATCAAGTAATAGTTTTTTTAAAAATAAATTGAAATTTTTTATTTATACCACTTATTTTAGAAAATCATTAATTATTGCGATATTAATTATTATTTATTTATTTGTTTTTATTGCTGCAACAAGACCCTGCAGGGTCATTGCCAACACTTCCTATTTATATTCTATTGTAGAACTTTATTATTTTTAAAAATTGTAAGGTTTTTTCCACGGCGTTTTCGTTGTCACTGAGGTTTTCTTTTAGGCTCTGAGCCATATCGAGATTTTTCCTTACATTCTTAAATACTGGGCAGTCTTGGATGATGTGTTGGACAGTTCTTTGCACCTTACAGCTCTCGCAGGTCGGTGGGTCTAGTCCTCTTAGTAAGTAGGCATGTGAAAATTCACAATGCCCAATTCTTAAGCGGCAGAGGACTGTCTCTTCTTTTCTGGAGAGTCGGTTGCTAGTTTTCCATTTGGAACAGTGGCTTTTTATTCCTTTTAATTTGGTTTCTTTTTGTTGCCATACGTTCTGCCACATTACCCGCAATTTTTTTTTATATGATGTATAAAATCTTCTATCTGGATTTCTTTAATTGTGGCTGTTAGATTTCTATCTAGCCTTCTCGCCATATTTGCTGCTTTGTCTGCCTGTTCATTTCCGACAGTTCCGCAGTGTGAAGGGACCCACATGAATATTATTTCCTTTCCCTTTTCTGTTAGTTTCCACCAGGTATTTTTAATTGATCTCGCCAGTGTGGTTGTCGGTGTTCTCTTTTCGATAGCCAGGATTGCACTCTTTGAGTCCATTACCACGACTCATTTGTTACTCTCCGTTGAATCAATGTAATTACAACCTTCTCAGATAGAGATAGAGATAGATTTAATATTAATTAAAAACCATTATATCTTGAATATGGCCGCTTTTGGAAATAGTTAAACTTCAAAGCTCCTTTTTTAACAAAAAATGATTGTTGTGGTTTTTAGTGAAAGAATGATGTTTGACATGAGGAGAAAAAAGATATAGAAATTTTACGATAAAAAACTTTTTATTTACAATATAGGCATGATAAAATTAATATATTTAATTGATTACCAGCGTGTAACTGCATGATATATTTTACATTTTAATATGACAAGATAGGCTGGTTGTAAGGCACAGCTGAGCTTCATATGTGCAGGTACACAAATTATTGTATAGCATATAATATTGTCCCCGGATATGTACTACTATGTCTTCTGATTTAACACGCTTCTTGTAAGTTTCACCAATATTACCAAACTCCTTTATTAAATATTTTATTTATTCCTGTATTGTTGTTTAATCCTGATTCGTGTCCAATCAATCTCTTAAATATGTCCACACCCTTTAATTTAAATAAAACACATCTGATGAGTAAGGTCAGTATAGCTTCCTCAACGATTGCATTGACTAAAATACATCTATATTTCAACTTCTTTTTTTTTTTTTTTTTTAAATATTACAATCTGTCTCTAGGACATTTATAATAGAGTTCACAGATCACATTCACACTCTATGTACAATAAATAAAATAATATATACAGAAAAATAATATATATACAATAAATAAGAATAAAATAACCTAAAAATAAATAAATAAAAAGAATACATACACACCTATATACAATATTTACAATTTGGCGAGAGAACTCCAAACCAGACTTGTCCCTCCAACTGTGGAGGGAAAAGTATGACTCCAGGAGTTCCCTGCACTCCTCTCTCAACCGCGTCACTAGGGCTAAACCCAGTGGAGATTGAGCAAGAGTGCTTTAGCCACATACACTCATCTCGTGAGTGGAGAATCTGGCCATTGCCAGAACTCCAATATTTATAAACTATAAAAGATCGCGGGGCCACTGCCGTTTTAATCTCCTTGGAGGATTATATGGATGGGTGGTGCTGGATAGAGATTGTGCAAAGGGATTTGGATTATGGATAAGGTTCTGGTGGAATTTGGAGAATTTTGCTGGGATAAGGTCTAGGACAAATGGGATATTAAGGTCATGGTGTAGGGTTTTGTTGGTTACATAGAAAGGAGCATTGACTATTGTTCGGAGGACTTTGGATTGAAAGGATTGGGTGCGTTTGATGTTGGAGAATTTTGCTGTCCCCCATAGTTCAAGTCCGTAGGTCAGGATTGTCTTGTAGATCAGTAATTTGTTGTCAATTGAAAGTTGAGATTTTCTGGTCAGTAGTCTGTATAATTGGCAGTATCGCCGGTTAAGTTCTTGTCTTTTAAATCTTGTATGTGGGTTCCATGTTAGTCTTCGGTCTAAGATAAGGCCAAGATACCGGACTGTGTCTGAAAAAGGAAGCTGGATGGCATTAAAGTGGACTGATGGACAGGATCTGCGGCGGAGCGTGAAGGTAATATGTATGCATTTGGATTCGTTCACTTTGATGCGCCATTTATTACACCAGTGCTCAATCATGAAGAGGTGCCTTTGCAGATTTAAAGATGCTATTTCGGGATCTGAGTTGGATGATAGAATGTCTCAGAATACCTTTATCAGCAAAAGTTGCCAGGAAGGTATCGGGATGGACAGGGATATCGGCTGTAAAGAGGATGTAACGGACGGGACCCAATACGCTACCTTGAGGAACACCTGCCTCAATTGGATATCAATTCGATAATTCACTACCGCAGCGAACTCGGAAGGTACGATCTGAGAGGTAGGAACGGAGGAAAAGGTATAAGGACTGAGAAAGATTGGTTTTCAACTTGGAAAGAAGCCCGGCGTGCCATACTCAGTCGAAAGCTTGAGCCATGTCCCGAAATGCACCCGAGCAATATTGCTTGCTTTCCAATGCTGCGGAAATATGATCGACCACTCGGAGTCCTTGTTGGACTGTGGAGTGTTGTGAACGAAATCCGAACTGATGGGAAGGAAGAGTTTGGGATTCTATAAAGGGTAGGATGCGTTTCAGGAGGATCTTTTCAAAGATTTTTGAGAGAATCGGAAGTAGGCTAATTGGTCTGTAGGACGTAGAGGTGTTGGGAGATTTGCCTGGTTTCGGAAACAGGATAATAGTGGAATGTTTCCACAAAAGAGGAATGTGGGTGGTTCTTAGGATGGCATTATATAAGTAGGTGAGAAATATAACAGCTTTAGGAGGAAGTTGTCGAAGGATTTGAGAGGTAAGGAGGTCGTATCCAGGAGATTTACGGAGAGGAAGTTTTTGTAAGTGATGTTTGACCTCAGAAGGATTAACTGCTTTGGGGGGCAAGGAAAGTGGAATGGGTGATGTAAGGAATTCTTCTAGTGTTGTGGTATGGGTGAGGTTGGATTCTGGATGAGAGGTAAATGTTCTGGAGAGGTGTCTGGCGAATTCCTCAGCTTTATCTTCATCAGACGCTGCCCAGAAGTCATCGCTTCTACAGAGGGGATGGGAAATATGATGGGATTTTCTGATTTTTTTGGTGATCTTCCATAGAGAATTGTCATGAACAGAGAGGGAAGTAAGGTAGAAGTTACAGGATTGGGATTTGAAGGTGGCCAATTCCTGCTTTAGTTGTTTACTGTAAAAATTAAAGGAGCGACGATCGATGGGGTGCCTAGTTCGTTGCCATAATAATCTGGTTCGGCGTTTGGTATGGATTAGGTCTATGAGGTGTTGAGGTAACTTATTTTTCTTGGGAGTTCTTGAGGAGTGGTTTGGAGAGGAAGCAGTCCAGATTGCTTGTTGGATAGTGGTGGTGAAAAGGTGTACGGCATTGTCAAGGTCATCTGGGGTTTTTAGGGTTATTCTGAGGTCAATTTTATCGGAAAGGATTTGGTGAAAGAGTTTCTAGTTAACTGGGCCTCTGATGAAGGACGGTGGAGAAGACTTAGGAATAGGAGCTAGAGATAATTGGAGTAACAATGGACTATGATCTGAGGATAGTTCGGCAAGACGGGTAAGGGAATGATTGACGGGACCTAAGCCACTGTGGATGAAAAAATCAAGGATATCGGGATTGCGGTTAGGATCTGTGGGCCAGTAGGTAGGTGAGTTAGGAGGAAGGATACTGAACCGTTGGGAATTGAGTGCAGATAACAATGTTCTGCCACGAGAGTTCGTGGTTCTAGAACCCCATTGATGGTGTTTGGCGTTTAAATCTCCACCCAGGATGAAATGATGTCTTAAGGAGTTGAGAAGAGAACTGAACTGGATATTGGATATGGATCTGTTAGGAGGGCAATATGCTGATGCTATGGTGACGGAAAAGGAGAAGGTTTTGATTACGATAGCGGTTGATTGTAGGAAATCTTGTGTCGGTAATGGGAGCTGGTGATGAGAAAGTGAGTGGTGTACAATAACAGCAGTACCGGCATGTGCTTTACCGTCAGGATGGTCAGTACGGTATGTTATGTATTGAGGTATTTTTAAATGCTGTTTTCTGGTCAGTCGTGTCTCCGTAATTAGTGCCATGTCGATGTTCTTGTCCAGTAATAAAGCTGTCAGTTCGTCAACGTGATTTCTAACACCATTCGCATTCCAAAGGAGAATGGATATGTTTTTTAGGATATGAGTCATTAAGGATTTTTTAAAGGAGGGATTAGGTGAGATACGAGATTTGTGAGGAGTGATATGAGTGGAATAACTAAGGATTTAAAATCGGTAAGGAAAGATGCCAGCAAACTGGTGAGATCTGTTGCATTTGAAGGAGGAGGGATATGATGAATTTGTTGTTGATGGTTAGGTTTATTCGGATCAATGGATTTGAGTTGGATTGAGGTTGTTGTTGCAGCAGGGCTTGACAGTTATCGGTTGAGCTCTTACCTCTAAGTAGCTGGGAAAATGATACACCATTGTTTACTATTCTAGAAGGCTCTCTCTCTCTTCTTGGTCTTCCTGCTTCATCTTGAATCCGGTTTTTCTGGTGTCTGGATTTGAGATTCTTGTAAATTTGGCATCCTTTGTAGTTGGCCGGGTGTCCCTCCAAGCATAGTGCACACACTGCAGGATCTTGTATCGGTTTTGTGCACTCCACTGATTTGTGCTGTTCACCGCATTTCACGCAACGCGGCAGATGGTGACAATAAGTCTTAGTGTGGCCATACGCCTGATAATTATGGCACTGCACTATTTCTCTCTTGGGGTATGGTTTCTCTACTTTCACCATTGTGTAATATAATCTTGTGATATCGTATATTTTCTCAATACCGGGTGATGGCTCCAGATCCACGAAAAATAAAGGTAGTGGTACTTTATTTTTTACTCCAGGCTGCTCCTTATTCTCCTTCAGAACGTTGGTTACTTGACGTACTTTGAAACCAAGCGCCGCTAGTTCTTCTTTCATCAGTTCAGTTGGGGTTGAAGAGTGTAAATTTATTATTACTACTCGTAACGATCTCTCCTGCCTAAGCTGGTACGTATGAAAATTCGCATTCGTTTCTGAGAGGTACTTCACCATTATTCGGTAGGTTTCAGCAGTATCTGGTTACTGCTGAAACCTACCGAATTTCAACTTCTAAAACTTTTCGTATGAGAATAAAATCTTTGGGAAAAGGCGTTTTCGGAAATTCAGTAATTATAAGAGATTTAATGGTCAGCGAATACTAAAACGCAAAAAAGTTCCGCATATGCAAATAGCATATTTGATGACTGAGGATTAAAAAAAAAATCTAGCTCGTACTGAGCTTGAATATCACTATTGTTAGTATGTAAACATTAAGCGTTTTAGAGGAAAGCATAAAAACTAATTGTTTCTTTATGATTTATTAGTGTTATATCATAATTTATTGTCCTCTGCTACTTTTCATCGTAGCAGAATGCTTATTTCAGTTGCTGAAGACAAAATGTCACACTTAGCAGAAATAGAATTAATAGTTGAAAATTTTTACATACGACCTTTTATACTAACAGTAGTAATATGTACTTCATCGGCATGTTTTCACTCGTAAAATCGATGTTACAAAAACTCCAAAATTAATTAAAATTTATTAAAAATTACACGAAATCTAAGTAATGGCAGTAAGTGTCATGCCAGTAACGTTTGGAATTGTACAATACAGTATAAATTAACTCTTTGAATAAACACTAAAATTATAAAAGCCCATAAAAATATTGGCATAACCTAAATCCCACTCCATATGATCAGTGCCTTTCACAATCCATTGCCATTATATTGTTACTCAATAAAATTATTTATATTAATTTTAATTATTAAATGGAATTCAATGAAATTCATGTTATGAAATTTCTATACTATTCTCGAAATTTCCTCCAAGTTTGGGTCAAATTGAACTCGATGTTTTCAAACTATGGCCTCTCCAAATAATACGTTTGCTGATCCGAAAGCAAACGTATTTATTCTAGGATAAGAGGATAGAATTTGAAAAAAACATACTATTAATTATCTGTTTACCGATCCCTAACTTAATTCCAAATTTGAGCCAAATCGAATATGCGGTTTTAGAGATATAGACGTATCAAGGAAAACACGTTTGCGTATATATCCGAGAAATTAGTGGACAAAATTTAATAAAAGTGACATTAAATTATTTATTCACCATTACCTACCTTTTAGCCAAATTGAAAGAGTTCTTTCCGAAATATTGCCATATCTAAAAAACATACGTTTGCCTGTTGATAAGCGGAAGTGCTGGATGGAATTTGATGAAATTGATATGGGACCATCTAGGCCCTAATCCGCATATTCCCTAAAAATTTAATGTAAATCGTAGTTGATAGGTCCGTCACATCGATTTTACTATAGACAGACCGACAGATATCGAACCAAATTTGATCATTGATGTCTCAAAACGTGAGTGGAAATTTTCGATTTTGAGCACAAATTTTTTTTTTAATGTATCGCACGAACACAATGCTTCCCTATCTTTGGTAGTGAGGGAGCTAAAATGTACATGATAATTTTTTCATTCTGAAAACTACATTCCTGTATGTTCTCAAAATACGGTCTCTAAGACACCTGGACGAAATGGATAAATTGATACAAACACGTGATAGCCATTTTTAACAACATACATACTTTATCATTTTTGTGAGCCCCGCTTGTGGAAGTTGTGCAAATATTCGATGAAGTATATCTAGTTTTGCAAAACCAAGACCAAGTTTTGTAAAAACAATCGATTTTTTAAATAAAAAAAATCCTTAAATAAAATTTAAGAAATAATAGTTATTGAAAACTTTAGTTACTATATATAAAGAATTGATATAACCTATATACTTTTCCATTTAACTCTTCTAATTTTTCATTCGGATTTAGGTTTTTCCTATCTAAAAAATTATATTAAAATCTTTATAGTAATAAGCTAATAGGTAACTGCAAGACTGTTGCGGGAGTCTTGTGCAAGACTAAGACCAAGACTGACTGAGAATGACGAAGACTCGTTTTAGTCTCGCGTTTGGACTAACTACATCTATGTGGAAATTAGGTACCTAATTTGCGAAAAGTCTAACAATAGAGCCTGATCGGAGCTTACATTAACAATAAAATCATTATATTAACTAATGTTCCATTGAGTTTTATTGGCTGAATGAGTTGGAAAGGGAGATAAATGATTTTTGTTTAATATAAAGCATTTACACAGAGAATCATTCAGTTTGGAGTTTTTTATTTTTACCCAATCTCAGGTGAACTCAACGGTACATATCAGGTAGATAATTGCACCTTAATTATAGCCGAATCTTAATAGGTTCATAGAAAGTTGGCAAGCTAAGTCAGTCATAAATAATAAGTCAGAGATGGTACAAATGGATGGTGCCTTTTAAATCGCCGCTTTGGGCATTTCCTTCGCCTTCCGTCTTTTTTTCCAAAAACTACTCAGATGTTAAAATCAGTTATTATGGAAAAAAAATAATGTAAATGAAAAAATTATATTTTAAGATTTGATTGATTGATGTAGTTAGAAATTCATTAAGAAAATATGTAAGAAGAGGATATTTGTAATTTTTTTTTAAATCACCGATTGCTCATCTATAGTCATATAAATGTAAACAGTTCTTACAGAGACTGCCAGGACGAAAATCCATTTCATAGAGAGGGTTCTACAATAAAAAAGAAAACAATACCTCTATAAATTAAAACAAGATAAATTATAATCATGTTGTATTGTTGACATGAAAAATCCTAGTGTTCATATTACGTCTTACAATACATGACCGATCATAGAAAAGACAAATGAAACATTTTAATAATTTGTGGTTTTACAAAAAATACAAATACTTTGGGTTCACAGAATTTTAAATTCTACAATTTTTTACTACAAGTGAATCTCTACTTATTTATATAGTTTAAAGCACATTTAACAAGCCATTGTTTCTCAAAGTAGGGTATCTTTGAAGAAGTGAATTAGACGATAGGAAAATTATAAAAAGAAATTGAGAATAATCTATGATTTTATGAAAAACTGAACTTACATTCGCTAGATTGCATAAAAGTCACCTTTAACTGGTTTGAATTAATTTCATGTTTTTCATCTAAGAAGAACGTGTCTGATTTCAGAAAATACAATGCTTTAATTTCCTGGCTATCTGTTTAAAATATGATCATGGGTCATGTTTATAATTTGTAGATTTTAGGGCCTGCTGCCTCTCATTTTCAATTATATTAAATCAATATAACTTTAAAAATGATATCGATATCACAATATTGCTAATTAATGACTTTTGAATACTATTCCGTTCTCAATGAATTTTGAGAACAATCAGAATAAAGACATCTTAATTACAGTGCGAATTAACAAACAACTTGAATGAACAGCTTCTACTTCGAAATGGCATCATTTTCTATTAACAACATTAATTTTATTGTTTGGATTAAATTTTGCTTCAAGTGACTATTTTATAGCTATGATCTCTTAAATATTTCCTTGACCATTGATTTGTTAAAAAAAAAATGTATAAAATAATTTTTGTAGAGTTTTCGATCTATTTTAATTCTGCGATGAGCAATCTCACCGATGGACGTTACAGTTTTCCAAACGCTCTACAAAACTAATAAAATATCATTTTTCGGTCATTCTTCTCCTCTCCTAATCAAATATCGACGCAGGAAACTTTTAAAGTTTATTTTTTTATTTATACACATAGCTATCGTGTACAGATAATCTCTGATACAGGTACATAATATTATGAGAATTCCAAATTACGATTCATGTGATGTGAAAAGTTCAGTTTTAGTTAATATTTTCAAGGTCTCAACACATTTCCTTACCATATATTTCATACTTATTAAATAAATGTAAAATAAAAGCATAATGTAATCTCTTAACAAATCAGGAGTCTGGAAATATAAAAGGTAAGTGAAGCCAATCATATATATATTTTATATATTATATATAATAAAAAAAAGTTTGTATTTCAACCATCTTGTTCTTATCGCTAGAGAAGATTTTTTAAATTAAGTTCTAATGTCCCTTCGAGGTGTCTAAAAAGAAGATGATCGTGCGATCTCCTAATGTAGACATATTATCAGAGTGCTACCAGTAACCAGTATCTGAACAACTGTTTTCGTGTTATGATACCACATTGTTCATATTTAATTAATATAATTTTATTTTCAATACAATTATAAATATCTTGAATTTTTATTTTTTTATTTATTCATGATATTAACAACTGTAATAAAAAATTAAATACATTAAGTAAATTTAATAACAGAAAATAATAACATGAAATGACTTGTTGAGAAACTACCCACTGGTAGCACTCTAAAAACAAAATGTATTTACAATAAGAGATCTCGAGGCCATCTTCTTTTCAGACGCCTCGGAGGGTTATCAGGAATAGAAGAGGAAGCAAGGTTAGAGACGAGAGGATTCGGATGGTTCTGAAGTTTATTATGGAAGGATCGGTATCTGAATTGGGCCAAATCGGATACATAAGGAACATTAAGGTCATTATGGATTATTTTATTGGTGACAAAGTAAGGAGCATTGAGGATTTTTCGAAGGATTTTGGATTGCAAGGATTGGATACGAGAGGAATTCGATGGCTTAGTGGAGCCCCAAAGCTCAACTCCGTAAGTCCGAATAGGTCTTATTGTAGCCATGCATATAAGTATTTTGTAATTAACTGGAAGCTTAGAGAGTTTGTCTAGTAAGTGTTGGAGTAGTCGGAAACGTCGAGCGGTTTCTTGTAATTTCAGTCTGGTATGAGGATTCCAAGTTAGACGTTTGTCCAAGTGAAGTCCAAGGTATCGGATTTGTTCAACAGGGATAAGTGGGGTATTATTAAAGGATACTGTGGGACATGAGGTCATAGGTTTACGTCGAAGGGTAAAGGTGATTTGATGGGATTTATTAGAATTGATTTTAATCCTCCAGTTTTTACACCATTCTTCAAGGCTTGTGATGTGCGATTGAAGAGTTTGGGATGCAATGGTTGGGTCATTATTAACGGATAGGACACATGTATCATCGGCATACGTGGTAATAACAGTATTAGGATGGGTTGGGTTGTCAGCTGTATAAACTGTGTAAAGGATTGGACCAAGGATACTACCTTGAGGGAAAATATCTTGAATAAAATTAAAAAACAGAATTATAAAGTCTTGGCATGCAAAAGATAAACTAGCTTCCTTTTTAACATATAATTACAGAAGGATACTCATCGATCCATTCCTGTTTTTCTAAACAGTGACTTATAATATACAAAAACTAAAAAGCCCGACTTAAAATTTTAAGCATTTTGATTCCTCACTGCCGGAATTAGGGAACGCTCGTATTCGTGTGAGAGATGAAAAGAAAATTTCTGCTTAGGATCAAAAACTTTTAATTACGTTTCAGACATCAAGGATCAGCTTTATTTCAGTGTATGTCCAACTATACTCAAATCGATTTAAAGGGAAAAACGCCTTCATCCGATTTTCACGATATTTTTAGGTATTCTGGGAGTCGGTGCTTAAATGGTTCTATCAAACTTTATAGGGCATGAAATGCCTTTTTCGATTTTACTCGAAGTGACGCATAAGGTAGGTATTAGTTAAAATATAATGTACTATCAATAAAATTGATACTACATTATTTATAATTTTTATTTTACATTTTATAATATTTTTATTACGTCAACTAATTTCTCTTATACATGCGCAAACGACTTTTTCTTGGTCCGTCTATATTAAAACGTCTATTGAAGAAAGTTAGGTAACGGTAAACTGATAATCAAGTATGTACTAATTTTATCACAAGAATACTTCGCTTTCACATCAGCAAATGTATTAGTTGAGACGTATTAAGTAATACTTATTCATGAGATTTTAATTTTCGGTTCACAGTGTTGTATTTAAAATTAAAAGCATAATTTTGTATTTCACAATAATTATGCTCTTTAAATATGATTTTATTTAAATCCTAAAGATCGATTTTATATATTCTGTATCCTTAATTTTTTTTTTAAGTAATCAAATGATCGATACCGATATTTTATTCTAATGCTTATTTTTCTTTCGATTTTTTCGAAAGGTTGTCTTACCAATATTTTATTGGTACTGGAATAAATGTTAAGATATCGACGTAGTTTCAAATAAACTAACAAATTTTTTATTAGGAGCTGACATCTCTGTTCATCCCAATATCTTCCTTACAACATTTGCTTGTTTTTTTTTTAGAAAAGAATTTTTCGGTAAATTAATTTTGACTACAAGCCCATTTTAAAGAAACACATGTTCTTCTCCCCGAATAATCGGGTTCCATCGTCACGTGAATTTTTGGAGATAAAAGATTCAATCCATGTATTAATTTAATCAAAAATACAAAACAAATGAAATACCTAAGACTGTGAGTCAAAACTAGCATCCATGTTGTTTGGGTTGGTCAGACTTAGAATTGGGTTTATATTCTCCTCCCACCTGAGCAGAGACTATGGCCGCAATGGATGCCATAGTCTGTGGGACAGACCCCCCTATCGTGCCTCCCCACCCCTCCCCCACATTCCTATAAATTGCAAATCGTTGTGTTCGTTGTAACTATTTATTAAAAAAAAAGCCAATGTTCCCACAAAAAAAGTGAACGAACTTCCCCAAAATGGCGTCCAAACATGGCGGTTTGACGACTTTGACTTTAGTTAGTTTTTTAATAACTGAGAATCAGCATTTGGCTTAATTTCGTCATAGTTGGTGTTTATAATAACGTTTTAGTTACATTATATTGATTGTATTAACGAACAAATATTAATACAATAATTTAATTGCCAAAAATATTTAAATTATCTTTTTTTAATTTATTTTATTTTTTTAAATTTAACTAGATTTATTCTATATGGAGGTCGTTTAAGAAGCGTTCTATTGTAAATATTATATGATTATAATAATAAAACTTAATTCAAAAATATTTGCTGAATATCTTGAAGTTTTTATTTAACGTTTGCAATTTAACTCTGTGTTTATATATTTACAGATTCTTAGAAGTAGTTTAAATTTTCTATACTTCCCCGGAAATGAGACATATCAATTCCTGTTTTATAAATTAAGATAATATATTCCTAATCTGAACTACATATAATGAATAGTTGCAGAGTTGTTTTTGTAAAATTCATACATCACTATTGGAAAAATCATTTTTATTGCCTTTATTTTGTTCGAAAATTAGACCATATCATGAAACAATATGATAAGAAAGGACTGTAGTTTTGTCCCTTTAAAGGAAAGGAGATACTAGAAAATGTAATACATAAATACCCATTCATTCCTGTTTAATATACCAAAGAAACTCTACTCAAGAATTTTAGAAGCCAGAGAATAAGAAATATTGTCGATTACCAGAGCGATATGGTTTGAGAAACTCAAGTTGAACATTGGGAAATAAGTTGCGAATTCGGACCGTCTTCACTTTAAGCCAGGTTATAGAGATGTCCGTCGAGAAAGAAAAATATCTGCTAGTCTTTCAAAAAAGCTCGTTTTCCTTAGTAGCCCTGGAGCCAGGGCCCAAAATTTGACCTGATCGCAGGTGAAGGTTTGATTGTAAATTACGAAAGTGTATGTTATTCTGAGTACATAGAACCTTGTCTGCCGTTCCAGAGCCGCTGCTTTAAAAAAATGGCTGCTGATTTAAAGAATATTAGTCCAGTAATTTGAGGATCCAACGAGAAATCCATTGCGAAAAATGTGAGAAAAGTTTTTAATTTTTTGACTTATATATATGGGTTAAACATGTAGAAAAGAAAATTGCTAACGCAGGCCACGGAGGGAAAACTTTTTACATCCAAAAAAGCCAGATTTTTACGATATTTTTTTGGTTTTTCACCTATAGCTCCTAAACTATGCATCGAAACGAAAAATGTATTCTTTAATAAATTAAAGAACGTTAAATTTTGCGTCGAACGAGTACATAAAATTTAAAATTTGGTTACGCCGTAAGGTATAAAACTATGGTCAACCAACGCTGAGTTTTACCAAATTTGTCAAAAACTGAGACAAATTAATATAAATGGTCCTGTAACTTGGAAATGAGTTCCCTAAGTGAAAAAAAAACCCATAGAATCAAAGTTGTAGAGCATCAAACATATTTTTAGCTTTGATGCATTGCTTAGGAGTTATAGGCGAAAAACCCAAAACATTCGAAAAAATTTGAAAAGTTATTTTTTTTAGCTCTGAAACGGCAACAAGTTTTTTTTACTCAGAATAACGTACACTTTCGTAATCTACAATCAAACCTTCGCCTGCGATCAGGTCGATTTTCGGGCCCTGGCTCCAGGGCTATTCAGATTCCTTACAAAAACCTTCAGTAAATGCTCTAAACAGGAGAGCTATTTCCCTTTCTCGTTAGACCTCTCTGTAACCTGCTTCAAAGTGAAGATAGTCCCAATGTGCAACTTCAGTAGCAATCGAAAATAAAGTGGTTATAATTATAATAAACCTCGTTTACTTACTCCAGACCTGCTGACTTGCCAATTGTTTCGAACAAATCTTTCTTGTTGATAAAATAGTCTTCACCATAATACATCTGCATCGTACCCTCAGTGTCATCCAATTGCCCCAGCATTTGACTCCCTTTTAGCAGCATCTTGAAATATTCTGTTCATCTGTCTACTATATATTCGTTTAGTCATATAATGGATACTGATCATTGTTTTCTTTTCCGAGATTTTGGCACTTCCTTTGTCGTTCGCTTAGTGTATTTTTCCAATGTTTGGGTTTGATTTCGCGTTTTCCCTCATTTTGAGACCAAATACTACTAACACTCTCCACTACTGATACTAACAATCACTTGTGGTTACCTAGGAGAACTTATCACTTCTCCGTTTCTATCTTTCTTTGTGCAGAGAGAATAATGCTTCAATAAAATTCTATTTCACTTTATTATATATAAATATAATACGTGAAGTATGCGACGTGAAAATTTTTGAATCTGAGTTTTCAACGGAAATAGACGTTTTGAGGTCTCCTGGGTCCAAATAACCAAGTCCCGAAAAATGATCTGGGTGTCTGTGTGTATATGAAACTTTATCTCGAAAACGAAAAGTCGTACGAAACTGATATTACATATTTAGAGAACAATGCATTCAATATTAAAATTTCATGTTTTTTTTATGATATGGTCCGATTTCCGATTAAAATAAAGGAAATTAAAATTTTAAGGAATCAGAAAGGAAAACGAGCTTTCCTGAAAGACTAGCAAATATTAGCACAATCCAAAGTTTGAGGCACTAAGCAGATAGAGAACTATTTTTCTTTCTAGATGGACTTCTCTGTAACATAACATATCTAACATTTCGCTGTAGTAATCAACTAATTTTGTTGCTTGTTGCTGAGAAGTTAGGATTTTGTCATCCCCGATAAGTCTGATTGAATTTTATTCTCTTATCTATTTTTTGATTACCTCCCTACCTTTAGGATGATCTCCATGTGTCGGTCATAATTTTTCCTCCCATATACGACTGAGGTTTCGAACCTGCACTGTAAGTGATTTCAAAACTTTTTTTGCTTCACGGTACTTCGTACGGTGCCATCGATTCGTCCAAGTATTCCGAAGTGAAATCAGTTTAGGATATGGAATGGCGGTACACGAAAGGAGAAAACTTTGAAATAGCGATATTTTCTGAATGAAGTATAGTTTCAGATATAGAGAATGTATGTGAATCTATATCTTCGGATTGCTAAATCTGTAGTGCTGCCATGGAATACATGTCTTATGCTTATGGCATCCATGTGAGGATTTTTTTTTCGGTACACCATACCTATGTTAATACTTTATCAAAAACGATGATTGAGCAATCAATTTAAAGATTTCTTTCTTCTTGAAAGTGAAAAAACTAGTCACACTAGCCCCACGGAATTTTAAGCTATAAAAGAAAGAATATGTATTTATGAATAATTCAAAAAGTATAGACTTTTTTTCTTGATTATAACTAAGATTTAAAATATTACTAAATTCCATACATAAAGAAATAAATATCACCTATAACTATATATTAGAGATATCACCTAAGACAAGTACTCCCATTTTTGTGATTTATTCAGGGATCGCAAGGATCGATAATCGGATAGCCCAATATCAATTCAGTCAACTTCCATCCACTTCTTGTGGATACACAAACATATTATGAAACGTCTGTATAACAAAAATGATTTGTTCAAACAAGGAAATTCTACAATAAGTGAAGTGGAAGCCCTGGTCTTAGACAATTGAATATTTATGTATAATAAAATAACAAAAATACAGTAATTAAACATACAACGGGTATCCTACATAAAAATATTAAAAGGAGATAAGTTTACATTATTTAATCATATATTGTATATAATATAATCATGATTTATAATGTCCAATATTTAAAAGAGCTTTGAAGTTTAACTATTTCTAAAAGCGGCTCTATTTAAGCTACAATGGTTTTCAATTAATATTAAAGTATTCAACGATTTTCGAAAATAAGTGGTATAAATTAAACATTTTAATTTATTTAAAAAAAAAAATCGTTTCGATGTTGTATTAGAAATAGAAAATATAGTTAGTCGCTTTTTTTGGGATAAAATTTCCCATGAATATAAGGGTTCACTTCGAAAATAAGAAACTCAATTCATGAGTAAGTTTATATATATTCTTATTAAATTCATTATATTTTCATCAGCTTTCCAATTAGGTTTAAATTTACGTTACTTTTATTGTTCATGAATTTTATTTTCAACAAATAATTGTAAAACGTTTATTTTCCTTTAGCTAATTATAGATATATTTCATAATTTTAATGTATCCATTATTTATACTAAGATAACTAGCTATTCGCGAGTTAGTTTAATGGATGCATTTATGAAATGATTATTTTCTTTTGTTTTAAAAAAAAAGATCTTTAATTAGGCTTTTCAATTTGTATGAAATAATAATTAGTTATTGGAATACCTGAAATCGATCGAAATGCATCCTTCAATATATTTTTGGTTAAAAATAAAAGCTAGATTTCTTTTTTTTATACCAGGTCTTGATAACTTTAATTAACAAAGTTCTCTCTGGCTATGATAACAAATTTGATGAAATATAAATTCGTTTGTTGTTATAAATGATAAATTTATTAGCATTTTATATTTCAAGAATCCTGATTTGTTTACAGATTACTTTACGCTTTTATTTTACATTTACAACATATGTATGAAATGGTATCATTAACCCATAAATTTTCCTAATGGTCCCATCTTCAAGGGTTTATGACTGGCCTAGCAGGCACTATATTCGGCTATTGTCAAAGAACACTTATCTACCTGATATCGATCGTAGGATTTACGTATTTTCGAGTTTACCTGAGGTTGGTTAAAAATAAACCGCTCTAAGTTGGATGATGATTTATTTAAATAGCAAATATTACTAACTCACTGTTAAATAAAATCATATTATTAATTGATAAAAAAAAAATATTAATTTGGGCCTTTTTTAATAAAAAAAAAAAAACGAAAATTAATAATCAAAAAACCTTCCAACGTATTCAGGCAATAAGACTCATTGTTACATTTGTTGATATGATGATTTTCTTGTTTATTTAAGCTTCGATCATTCTCTATTCATACAGTTCTATAAATTTAGTACTTAAAATACACTCTGAAGTACCCTTAATTCTAAATTTCCAATCTGAGTTTTCAACGGAAATATTTGTTTGGAAGTCATCTCAGTCCAAATAATCAAGTCCCGCAAAATGGTTTTTGTGTGTGTATGTCTAGCTCAAAAATGAAAAGTTGTATGAAAATGAAATTGCATATTTAAGTTTTATATATACCTGAGATGTTAAAGTAACTTTTCCGTCAAAGTTGGCTAAATGGAAGTGGCAGTTTATATAATCATTTTTACTTATTTTTACTATTTCCCTGAAAACCTATATATGTCAATCTCTAAAATAAGTTTAATTTGGCTTAATTAAACAAATTAATTGTCTCTCGTTGTTAGGAGTTGTAAAGAATGGCTATAATTTTTTTTAACAATTTGTTTATTAAATAAAGGACAATTAAAGAACAATGCTTATCCGGATAGAAAAAGAATCTCAGGAAATAATTGTAAGAAGCTATACGTATAATATATCGTTGGAAAGCGGAGAATTTTAGAAAAAAGCTAATATCTAATAATTACATTTGTCGAATGTAATGGAGGGCGTCAAATAAAATATAAATTATAATTTCAGAAAACTAACATTATTTAACGTTAATCACATGTTTCAATGGAAATTTAATGAAGTTTCCGTACTAAATGTAAACTTTATAATTTTTTTCAATTTGAGGAAAGTATTTAAAATCCATTGAAACAAGGCAATGACATTGTTTAAAATATTATTTTAATGTCTTGCGTAAAAGAAGAATTATGAAATATAAAAATATAAAAATGTATAATGGATATGTTTATAACCGAAAATATAATTCGAAAATATAATTAGCGAATAATTTTGACGAATTTTCCCTTTGTGAAATCCCAACATTATCGGCTTACAATTAGTGTGACAAATTTTGAACTATCTATGACAGGCAATGAACATCTCGTAATTTTATTTTAGTTAAATTTACAATGAAAAATAACTGTTTAACAACCAATATGAGCCTTTCAGTTGACAGAATGATTACCTCCAATTTTACCATTTTTCATTATTAATTTTAGTGAAATATCTAGTCGGAAAATGTATACCATTATTCACAGTTCTATATTTCAACACTGCAATCACCTACTCTGGAATCAAATTACTCTCTGAACAGATATTATAAATTTTCCGACTGGAAATATCACTTAAATGACATTACTCCAAAATGTTGAAATTTAAGTTAGTAATTTTTTCAACTGAAAAGCACATATAGCTCAGAGACTGGAGCTATGTGGTGGCTTCCATCGATATCATGAATGATGTTTATGTTAATTTAACGGTCTTCATGATTTATTAGCTGTACATTTTGGTAACTATAATCATTGGCAGCATCTAACTACATGAAAATTCTTCAAATATGGTCATGTAGGCTTGTTGTAAGGTACAGCTGAGCTTTATATTTTTGGGAATGAAAATTATTGTTTAGCTTATAATATTATCGTTAAATAAATTGTTAAAATTTGATCAGTCGCTTCTGAGTGTAAATTAGGTACTCATATCTGTTTGTATTCATAGAACTATGAGAATAGAGAATGATCGATAACTAAATAAATAATAAAATAATCGTTTTAACAAACGTAACATTGAGTCTTATTGCCTGCATGCATTGAAAAGGTTTTCTAATAAATAGCTTTTGATAAACATAATCGATGTTATAAAAAAGTGATGTTTTTATAATTAACTGTTGTTGTAGTTGATGTCACTATAATATAATGGTTTCCCAACAAACAATTTTATTTTTATAAAATATCATAATAAGTTCCGATTTAATATTTGTATGAGTTTTCATTAATTATATAATATTGCATTACTTAACAATTAGTGAATAATATTTGCCATTTAAATAAAGAACCATTCAGCTACAAGCTGTTTATTTTTAGCGAATCTCAGGTAACCAGGTAAACAAGTGAAAGGATACATATCAGGTAGATAATTGCAGGTAATAAGCCGAATGTTAACAGCTTCCTGGAAAGTTGACAAGCTAAGTAAGTCATAAATAATAAGTCGGAGATGGTACAAAAGGATGGTGCCTTTTAAATAGCCGCCTGGGCAATTCCTTCGCCTTCCATCTTTTATTCTATGTTTATTTCCAAAAAAAAAAACCAAATGCTAAAATCAGTTATTATGTAAAAAACAAAAAAAACAATGATATTACAACATTGGATTGATCAATATGGTTAGACATACATTTTAAAAAAATTAAGTAAATAAAACAAGAATATTCATATACATTTTTTATTTTTAACAATTAACGATTAATAATTTTATAGTTACATCATTGTTAAAAGTTCTTACAGAAACTTCCAGACCGAAAATCCATTTAATAGAGATGGTTCTAGAATAAATAAAACACAAGATCCTTATATACTTACTGTGTTTATCGTTTGTATGTTTTGTAGATATTTATATTTTCCTTGGTACTTTTATTGTTTATATATATATATATATATATATATATATATATATATATATATATATATATATATATTTGGATTATTCTTAGTATTTTTGTGTGTGTATATATATATATATATATATATATATATACACAATAATAATCTATATATATACATATATATATATATATATGCTTATAATTTCTTAGGTATTTTTTGTATATATGTGTATAATACATGCCAGACTGAAGTACATTTTTGTAAACTCTACTATTATTCTAACGGGGTTTTCAGTCCCAGAATAAAATTATTATTCATTTCACTTCATTTCATTTAATAAATTAGAATCGAGTTGTATTGCTGACCTGATAAATTGTCTCCATTCTTGTGAATATGGTGACTAACAATACATTCCTGATCGAAGAAAAAAAAATGAAAGTTTTTTTAATAAGTTATCGCCGTCACATTTGCTAAAATCATATATTCTCTGGGGTCATAGAATATCAAATTTCATAACTTTTTACAAAACTAGAAGTGAATCTCAATTAGTTAATATGGATCTAAATTACGTTAAACAAGAAGAATGTAACATAAACACATCCGTTACCCTTTCGAGTGCTTATAAACATCCTAACATGATGCAGGGTACCATTGAATCAAATAATAATAAAAAAGTACGGTTTTTATTTTTAAAAACCTTAAGCCTTTGCTCAGCCCTTAATTTGTAGTTTTTGAAAAGAAACATAAAATGGGTGTTTTTGGATGGGAATCGATATGTCTCAAAAAGAAATCTATTAAGAAATAATCGAATCAATTACAAGATTATAGAGTGTGACAAAAAACGAATGTATAAATATTGTTTTAATTAATAATAACTATTCTTATATTATTAAAAATAATATAAAAATTTCGATGAAATATAAATCGAATTTAAACAGAAAATGGAAGATAGTTTAAAAAAAAAAAATCTTAATCTTCAACCCATGAATAAGGTTGAAATTTCTTTGTCCTTGATGTAAAGAACACTAGGTCTAATTTTTTATCAAATAATTTAGTAAAAATTTTAATCGCTCAAAGTTTGGAAAATTAGTTCTCCTATCATACAAAGAAATGTGACGATTTCGAAGCAAGAAATATTTCAGTACAATATTTTTAGCTCAAAAACGCTCAATTGGATATCAGTGAATAATTTTATCCAACTTTTTTTTTTTTTTATTAAAACACTTTATTCAGAAATATTACAATTTGTCACAGTTTAAGGACACTTATAATAGAGTTCAGAGATTGCATTCATACCGTATATACAAAAATATAAATAAATAAAGTAATAACAAAAGAATAAGAAAAAAGAACAAAAGAGTAAAGAAAAAAAAATATATATACACATAAGTAAATAAAAATAGAAATAAAAGTAAAACAAACACCTTATATAAAACATACATTATTTACAATTTGCCAGGTGATCTCCGAACCAATCCTGTCCCCTCCACATGTGGAGGGGAAAGGGAGGCTTAGGAGATCCCTACGCTTCTCCCTCAGCCACTTCACTGGTATTTTAAACCAGCGGAGAATGAGTAAGAGCGCTACAGCCACAGACACTCATGACTTGAGTGGAGAATCTGGCCATTGCTAGAACTCCAAAATATCCATATTTACAAAAGGTCTCGTGGCCACTGCCGCTTTAACCTACGAAGGGGATTGTAGGGATAGGTGGTGCTTGATAGGGATTGTACAACGGGATTTGGGTGATGAGAAAGGTTCTGGTGAAATTTGGAAAATTTGGCTGGGATAAGATCAAGAATAAATGGGATATTAAGGTCATGGTGTAGGGTTTTATTGGATTTATCCAACTAATTAAAAATTCGATTGAATAGTTATCTGCTGATATTTTTGAAAATATAAATACTTTAAAAAAAATAATTTAAACGCATTTTTTTATAATAATAAGTTTGATTTCTTGATCAAATTGTTTTATAATACCAGCGAGATTACAAAAATAACTACGTCTACATATACGGCTTCTTAAAGTTGTAATATTTATAGGTGTTTATTCACATTTATGAATGAATATATATATATATATATATATATACATATACAAGTTGTTTCATTTCGTAATGGCAAAACACGGGAGGGTAATTCTAGACAAAATTTCCAACAAAAAAAATTCATAAATGCATTGGCCTATTCCGAACTGAAAAGTAGTTAAGTAGTTGTCAATTATTTTGTTTTTTTTAAGGTGTTCTCAGTTTTTATTGAATAATATGAAATCGCTCTATAACTGTTCAAGATAATTACATTTTTAGTATTTTAGTTTTACGTTTTTTTTTTACAAAAAAAATATGGCAAAAGCTTAAGAGATTATCTTGATTATCTTTGATTATCGTGAGTTGAAATTTTAAAGATTTCGGAAGCCGATTTACAAAAAAAAAACATATTTATATAGGATAAAGATTGTAAAGTACAAAAACATTCTTATAATATTCAATAAATCGCTGTAAAAGTAAAATTTAAATTTAAAAGAAAGTTAGTCCACTGTTCCATTCTGAATATTTATCGCCTATTAAAATTTTACAAAATTATACCAAAAATATTTAGTGATTAATTAATTTCTTAAAAGGTTATAGCAAAGAATTAAAGCAACCATAGGACAATTTCCTAAGTAAAATGAGCTAATATTTTGATAAAAACGTATCATGAAACATGTATCTTAATGCACTATTTAAAAAATTAATTTGTGAAAAATATAATTTATTAAATAAAAAATTGTTTTTTTTTTTTTTTTACAAAATTATTATAACAATTTGTTTCTCCTAGTTAATCAGGATTTATATTTAGAAAGTTCATAAAATCATTTATTCAACTAAAAAAAACTAAAAGAGTATCATAAACAAAAAATTCAATGAGATAATGGAAAATAAGTAACTACAAATTTAATAGTATATATATATATATTTTATCTTTCAACAAATTAATTATGTCCGACTATTTTCCCTAAAACGTTATTTATTATATTGATATTATTACAAAAATATGTACACGAGGACAACATCCTATTTGTTCAGTTTTACTGTTTATTATATTTTACATTGATAAATGAGAGAAGTTTGAAATTGTTATTAATATTTGTAATAGTTGTTAAATATTACCGCCTCTGTTAGCATTACCCAGGGAGCACCACGTGGAGGTAGAGGTCGGATTTGCTCCCCAAAAAATATATTCAACATAATAATCAATTATTATGACCAAGGTTCTTTGAGATGGGATCATCCGAGGTAGCTATAATATCTACCGTGTCGGAATCATTTCCATAACCTCTGTCAATTAATATATACAAAATTATTTAAAAAATATTTAAATTTAAATTAAAAAAGTAATTAAATTTTTATAAAATCCACCACCAAATATCAACTTAAATTATATTATAACTTATTATATTAAACACATATAAAATATCTATATCTTATAATAATATACATATTTCTAGATTAATCATTCAGTATAAATGTATATATATATATAAATAAATAAAATATCCTCTATAAGTATAAATAAGTTTCTTTATGTATATATACACCTTATAATCTATATAAAACACCAAGACCAAATCCAAAAGGATTACTCACCTATTTACCTTAAGTACAATAGGGTTCTCGCCTCTGGTGTTCTTTCAACCGGCGATGGAACCTGAAGCCGCGATGGCATCGCTGGCAGCGATAGGGTGGAACGCCGGTGTGGAGGAAGGTGTGGTTTATTAAACTACGTCGGTTCGCGTAGCATTTGCCGCACACGTCGCATCTGTGCTGCTTCTCCTTCGCCTCCTCTCGCCTCTCCATCCGTTGGCGAACTTCAGCGTGGACTGCAATTCAAGAGTTGTATTGATTTCAAAGAATAACAAAAGAATGATAAAAAAAATTAATCAATGTGTAAATGACATACATATCTCCAGGTAACAAGATATTGGCGGAACCTCGCGGAGCCAATCAAACTCCCCTGAATCTAGCAGAGCCAGCAGCTCTTCACTACTCGGGAAGTTGGCCATGATAAAAGGTATTTTCTTGAAAAGTGAACCTTCTAACACGGAGACTCAAGAGGGACTGACCATCTTCAGGTACGTTGGTCAGGTACAGAACTCAAAAAGGAGTGGGGGTAATAGCATCCAAACTGACCACAAATTAAAAATAAATCATAAATCATACTGGAATGGAAGTTGAGGACTTCCTATTTATAATAATTATATAATAAATATCTTTACATGTGCAGATTGAACGCTTCGAAGTGTAACGAATTTTTCAAAAGTTGGACGGATGTTGAAGTTCAATATTTGCAATTATTTATTGAAATCCCGCTAGTATTTATAACATTTCGTGCTCAAAAATAAACACATTTTTGTAAAAAAAATTATTTAAAATATTTATAAAAAAATATTCATATTGGTTAAAATAAATGTAGCGATATATCTGCAAAACCACTCTATATACTTCCCTAATGTCTCGTTGAGTAATTTCTAGCTAAAAATATATTACTCAAATACCTTTAAATTTATTGAATTATCTTGGTATTGCTGCAAGAATTTTCCACATCTTTAAACTTTAAAAATTTGTTTCATAGTTGCGATATTCTTAACTTAATAAAAAGACATGGCGTCCTTAAAATACGAAACACAGATATTAAAACTTTATCTACGAGTAAAGAATTAAGATATTTAAAAAAAAAAATACTAAATATTATTTATTTACTTATTAGAAGATAAATGTCAAGCCAATACTACCTGTTGATTTCTCCCGTTTTTCTATCAATTTTACATTTTGGAAATATTTACTTTTTGAAGTAAATATTCCTTTAGGCTTGTTTTTCACTTTTTTGTGGAGAGTGAATTAGATTGATCCGTCAGATCTCGTTCGGCATTAACGCTAGAGTAAAATCGACTATAGTCGACTAATTAAAATATTTTTACATATTTATTAATATATCGCAGAAACTATAGATCGGGCCTGCGAACTGTAAGCGAGAAAATTGTTCAGCATTTCATCCTCTCTGTGATAGGCTATAATTCAAAACTGTATCTTGACGCTGCGCCGAGTTAGGGAGGCGAAAAGGAAACAAAATGGTGTTGAAAAACTATTGATAAGGTTACTTGACCATAGGGATTAAAATATTTCGGATAATAAAAATCGGATCTGTATACTGTAAGCAAGTGCAATGTTCAGCATTTCATCTTCTTTATAATGAGCTATTATTTATAATTTTTATTTCATATTATTAATATCGCCTTGTTGATATTTTTACAGCTATTGTTATTATTATTTACTGCGATACACATACATTATAATTTTTAATTATTTAAAATAGCGGCTCTATTCAAATTTCAATGTATTTCATTGAGAGGAATATAATGAAGAGTATTAACTTAGAAAATGAAGGATCCAATTTTATGAATTAGTCAACTTAATTATTGTGGACTTAGAGCTTATTAAACAAGAAACCTTAATTGAGAATAGGATATCGGTTGTATAGTTTCATAATGACGAAAAACATCGAGAATAATTTATTATTATTTTTAAAAACAAAATTTTGCTTTGTTCAGTAGTCCTCTTAATATGACTTTAACAATGACAAAAACTATTTTATTTTTTTTAATTTGTATCTAGTTTACAGTAAAGATGTTATTAATTATTTAAATTATATATTTATTTAGTTATTGTTTCCAGTTTAACACAAACATGACTTACATAAAAAAACACAAAACTTAGATTTCCTAATTTTGATCTGAATCTCTGCCCATTATTTACATAATTTTTTTTTTACTCGTGTTGAGTTCTGTCACTACCATAAAAATTTTCTTCTACTTGCAAAACACCCAGTGGATATACATATGTGCTGTGCTTATTGTTAAATCGGATCACCTAACTGTTGCAAGACCAAGACCTAGATTGGTAAAAAAAAAAAGTTTTTGTGTATAAATTTAAAACTGTATAGTTACTAATACTTGACAATTTTAGTTACTATATGTAAAGAATTGGTATAACAAATATACTGTTCCATATTACTCCAAACCAGGTGAGATCGGCTATTGTCGAAGGACAATAATCTGCCTGATATGTACCGTTAGACTTTCACTTTGTTGAACTGAGAAACGCTAAAAATATAAAAACTCCAACCTAGAAGATTTTTTGCTTCAACACTAAACCATAGTAGTAACTAATTGTTAAACATCATATTTTCAATATAAAATATACAAGAAACTTTTAAGCAGTGAACTTAAATATACGCAGAATATACGAAAGAAACTTAAATATACGGAGTTAAACTAGTCCCCCGTTCGGGTCCTTGGGTGTGGACAGCTTTAGGGGATTCATAGCGTAAGTTGAAAAATAGGGATCTAAATATTATTACGTGGAACGTAATTAGGGGTGTTAAAATCGGTCGCGAATGTGGTTAATGAAGACAATTTGGATATCGCGGCTTTGCAAGAGGTTCGCTGGCCAGGGGAGGGATCCATTAGGGAAGGAAAGTACACTATTTGGTACGGATGAAGCGGGAATCATTGTTTAGGTACCGGGTTTCTAATTAGGAATAGATAGCTATCCGCTTTGAGGGACGTATAATTTTTTAGTGATAGAATTTCGGTAGCTATATTTCAAGGACGTTGGTTTAAAATCGCAATTACTAAACATACATTGTCCGACCGAAGACAGTGACGATGAAGTCAAATGTGAATTTCACGATAAACTCGAATGGGTTTATGATAAACTACCGCGAAACTCCATGAAAATAATTGCAGGTGACGCGAACGCAAAGGTAGGAAGGGAAGAAGTTTATGTTACGACGATTGGTAAAGAAAGTTTGCACGAATATAGTAATGATAATGGGATCTGTCCGATACACTTCGCCATCACGAAAACCTGATACTTAAAAGTACTACTTTTAAACATAAGGATATTCATGAATATACTTGGACATCATCGGATTCGCAAACACGAAATCAAATCGATCATGTCTTTATACAACATAGCTGGCAAAACAGTATAATTAATATACGGTCTTACCGCGGAACAGAATGTGGGTCGGATCATGAATTAGTAATCGCGAAACTTCGACAAAAACTGAATATAAAAAAGAGAATCTTAATTTCTAAAAATTAAAAAATCCATCTATTAGAACCCGATTCGAGCTAATGTTAAGAATAGGTTTGAAGCTTTAGAGCTTTCTGACGAGGACCACGAGGATATTGACAAGTTATGGGTTGAGATCAGGGATAATATTAAAGCCGTCGGTAACTCGTGTCTAGAAAAAAAGGAAAATAAGAATAACAAACAGTGGTTTGTTGAAGATTGCTTAAACACGTGCGAAAAAAGAAAATCCAATAATAAAATAAATTAAAAGCTCTAAATAATCCTAGCGAAGACAATCTGGAATACTTTAGAATTTACAGAAAATTAAACGAAATCTAAGTAACGGTAGAAATTGTCATGCCAGTAACATTCGGAATCGACCAAACAATACTTTATAGGAGGAAGAAAATTTATCTTTTGAATCGGTTTTTTAAACAATTAAACAAATTAAGTTGGAAATTTTAGCAAAAAAAAAAAAAACATATGATTATTGCTATTTCTTTACTAAATTTTAAGAACTAAAATCTATCAAGTAGGAAGGCATTTGAATAGAAAAATTAGACCACTATAACCTTAAAGATTACAATTTTATTTTTATACGTTTGAAAGATCACAAATATATAATATTAAAATTATTCATTTTAACAATTAAAAAGAATGCTCAAAAACAATTGACAATCAAATAATCGCAAAAATACAAATTTATAAAACATTTAGGGTGAATTGATGAAATCCTTTTAAACTAATTAGAACTCGGGCCCTGAAATGTTGGAGCGAAGCTAGACGGAGGTAAACAGATAATCAATTATGTACTAATTTTATTTAAAAAAAAAAAAAAACGTCTACAATTTTATGTGAAATGCCAATAATACTTCTATTAAGTATAACCTATACATAAAATTTTAATTTCAGGTTTGCAGTGTTTTATCTAAGATTAAAAGTATGATTTTATACTTCACAACATCTATAATATATTATAGTGATTGATTTTATTTATTCTGCATCCTTAATTTTTTTTAAGTGATTTAAAAATTTATACCGATACTTCTTTCCAATAATTATTTTATTTTTATTTTTCCGAAAGTTGGTCTGACCAATTTTGTATCGTTACTAGAATATATTTACAGATATTGATGTAGTTTTGAATAAACTAACAAATTTTAAATTAGAAGCTGACATGTCTGTTGATTCCGATATCTTTCTTATAACAATTTTTTTATTTTCTTTAGAAAAGTCTTTCTCGGTAACTTAATTTTAATGAAAAGCCCACTTAAAATATACGCATGTTCTTTTTCCCGAATAAGCGGGTTCTATCGTTAAGTGAATTTTTGGGGATAAAAGATACAATTCGTGTATTGATTTAATCAACGATATAAAACAAAGAAAATACCTAAGACTTTGAGTCAAAACTAGCATCCATGTTGTTTGGGTTAGTCAGAGTTGTGTTTGGGTTTATGGCTGGACCTCGCACCTGAGGAGGGTCTATGGTCGCCATGGTCGTAACTACCTGTCCGGTAAGGGTAAGGTTTGGGTACAATCAGCGGGGGGGGACTTTCTACCTCCCAAGTAGCCTGTGGGTTGCCCTTTGTTCCCTTTAGGTATCAATATACTCTGTGACGAAAAATAAAATGCAAAAAAAAGAAATTATTTCGTAAAATAATTTTTAGTTTTTTTATTACCTCGAAGAGGGTTAAACATAAAATTAAGTATTTAGCGTCATTTTTAATAATAAGTATTAGTTTCTAAACTGTCTTAGTTTTAAGTATTAATTTTATTTCGGATGGGAATAACCAACAGATGATTCGGAGGAAAAACTAAAGACAATTTATAGAGAGATGGCGGAACCTCGCGAGTGTTGAGCCACGCTATGGATTTTTGTAAGCGAAATATTTGAGTTTTACGGTGTACACCGGACTTTCTTTTCCTATCCATGAACCTGTATTTATCAGCGACGAGCTCCGTTTGATTTTACAAGTTGGTGAATGAACATTTTTTACAAGTTGGTGAATGAAAATTTTCTCAGCTTGAGCAGATTAGGCTCTGATGACGCTAGCTTGAATAACTTGCCGCTTCCTCAGACAACTCAATGTGCCAATTAGACAAAGTTTGGCATTGAGATTTTGTAAATATGTATAAATAAGTTTTTATATTTTATCTATTTTTTTTTCCAAATATTAGTAATTGGTTTATTGTATAGTGTTATAAAATATTCACTTCAATCTTAACCAGTCGAATCACGGAATACGCCGAGGAAATTATCGGAGACTACCAATGCGAATTTAGACGGAATCGTTCGACTATTGATCAAATATTTTCTTTACGGCAAATATTAGAGAAAAAATTGGAGTATAACGGTATTGTTCACCAGCTGTATATAGATTTTAAAAAGGCTTACGATTCTATTGACCGCCAGAAACTGTATAATATTCTAATTGAGCAGGGGATTCCAAAAAAACTAGTAAATCTAGTCAGGATGTGCTTGACGGAGACACTCAATAAAGTTAGAATCGGTAATAATTTGTACGAAAAATTTGAGGTTCGTTCGGGCTTAAAACAGGGGGATTCACTTTCGCCTGTCCTGTTCAATTTGGCATTAGAACATGCCATTAGGGAGGTAATGCGGACCGAGAAAGAGTTGGATCTGGGCGGGACAACATCCGTGCTGGGCTATGCTGATGATCTGGTACTGTTAAGCGAAGACGTTGAAACTATAAAACTGAATACGACAACGTTAATGAAAGCCGGTAAAGAACTAGGACTCGAAATAAACGTGGATAAAACAAAATATATGGTTAGCTGCAAACATGGCGATGCTACTGGTGACATCGATATAGATGGTAATATGTTTGAACAGGTAGATAAACTGAGGTATCTAGGTTCAACGATAACTAGAAAAAACGAAATTGAAGAAGAGATTAAGGTTAGACTGAAGGCGGGAAACGCATGTTATTTTTCTGTGACAAAACTACTTAGTTCGCGCCTCTTGTCCCGGAACTTAAAAATTAGAATCTATAAAACAATTATCTTGCCTACAGTTCTTTATGGATGCGAAACTTGGCCGCTTACATTGAAGGGATGAGCAGCGTCTTAAGGTTTTTGAAAATAAAGTATTGCGTAGAATATTCGGACCGAAGAAGGATGAGTTAACCGGAGAGTTCAGACGGTTACACAACGCCGAATTGCGTGAGCTGTATCCGGGTAATATAATTGAGATAATTTCATCGCGGCGAATCAAATGGGCTTGTAAAGTTGTTGGGCTTAGTAACGAGAGAATTCCTAAAAGGTTAATATTTGCTGTGCCGAATGGTAAGCGTCCGAGGGGTAGACCGAAGCGAAGGTGGGAAGATTGCATTAAAGCCGATCTGAAGGGACTGGGTTTGGACGGCGAACGGTGGAGGGAGGTGTGTAACAAGCGATTGGTGGTGTCGGCATCGAACCTTCGGATTCGCTAAGCCTTATTATTATTATTATTTATTGTATAGTGTAAGTTAATGTTTAGTTCTATAAAAAATTTATATTCTTTTTATTCGATAATTACAGTTAATTGTATTTTCTTATAAATCTAATTTTCATCTCCTTTAACAGTTATTTAAATCAATAGAAATAAGTAAATTCATCATTAGTATTAATAATAGCCAGTTTTATTTTCTTATTTTTCTTCAGTTTGTTTTCACGTTTTATGTATATTTTATATTGTTTTCGTTTAAAGGTTTTAATAAAGAATTGTAAAACCCTATTTGAGGGATTAGGGAAAATAAATATTAACCAAGTAAAAAGGCTCCATAGGTTTTTGAGGTTAATTAACATATGTTTTTAAACCGATAGGTTCTGAGTTCGAAGCTCACTCAGCACTTTTTTTTTTAAATTAACTTTATTTATTTTTGTTATTATTTTGGTTTTCGCTATTTTCCAAATTCAACCAATTAAATAGCTTAGCGCCTGTTTGACAATAATATTAATTAACTCTTAATTATTTATTTTATTATTTTTTTTTTTTGCGAACCCCACCGTCTCCACTGAACATCAGGCAAGTTTCTCGTGAAAACAATTTTTCTCCTGTAAAGTGCAAGACCAAGACCGATTTTGGGCAAAACTAGTTATATATGATCCCTAGGTTCGCAAACACAAATTCAAGTACTCTGTATTTAAGTAAACTCACTTTTATTTCAAAACAAATTTTACAAAAGAGATTCCTAGTTCCATCGCGGATGGCCTTCCAATACTAAACAATATTATACAATTATTAATATTGATATTTTATTCTGAATAAAATAGTAATATTCATGATTATTTTTTTTTATTTTTAAGCTCTTTAATTAATTTAGTAAAATAATTTTGAAAATGGTTCTCTTTCCGGGCACTAATTGTTTTTTATATATATATTTTTATTGAGAAATAATACATTTTGCCAGACTTAAGAGCACTGAGTACTAAAACTGAGTAAGGCACATTCATAGTATATATACAATACAATAAAAAAATAAAATAAACAAATAATAAAAAAAATATACATGTATATAACAAAGGCAAAAAAATATAATAAACCAAGGAAATGTAACAGAGTTAAAATTAAATAAAATACAGGAATTCGTAGCAAAATTAAATAAATTATAAGTAAAAGAAATAAATTGAAAAACATTCATACTTAATTACAATATTTAATTTTAATTCTATTTATTTATTCATTTATTTTTATTCTATTATTACTATTATTTATATTTTCTTCCTTCACTATGATATTTTATTTTGTTCTTATTTAGCTTTATATTTTGAAAATGGGGCTCCACTAAACCATCGAATTCCTTTCGTATATGTAATCGTTACAATCCAAAATCCTTCGTAAAATCCTCAATGCTCCCTACTTTGTTACAAATAAAACCATCCATAATGACCTTAATGTTCCTTTTGTTTCAGATCTGGCCCAATTCAGATACCTATCCTTCCATAATGAACTTCACAATCATCCCAACCCTCTCGTTCCTAACCTTGCTTCCTCTTCAATTCCTGATAACCCTCCGAGGGGTCTGAAAAGAATATGGCCCCGTGACCTCCTAATGTAAACATGTCATTAGAGTGCTACCATTGGGTAGTTACTCAGCAAGTGTTTTTCATGTCATTATATACATTATGTTCTAATTTACTATATGTATTTATTTAATACAGTTGTAAATGTCTTTAAGAAATAAAAAAAAAATTTTTTGAAATTATCTTATTTATTTTTGAATTTGTAAATATGGTGTGAATGTACTCTCAGAACTCTATTATAAATGTCCTTTATTGAGATAGATTATAATATTTATAAAAAAAAATAAATAAAAAATAAAAATACAATATTTACAATCAAGCAAGAGATCTCCGAGTCCAGCCCTTTCCTCCACCTGTGAAGGACAAAGGAGGAATCTAAGAGATCCCAGCGCTTTTCTCTCAGCCGCGTCGCCGGCATTACCAGTTCGGTGGAGAGGGCACTAAAGCGACATACACTCATGACTTGATTGGAGAACCTGGCCATGTCTTTACAAAAGATCTCGAGGCCACTGCCGTTTCAACTTTCGAGGAGGATTGTAGTGATGACTGGAGCTAGCTAGATAAGGATTGTGCTAAAAAGTTAGGATGGCGGATTAGGCTCAGGTGAAAATTTAAAAGTTTTTCTTTGTAACATAATAAGGAGCATTGACTATTATACGTAGGACTTTTTGGATGCGGGAAAGGATTGGATGCGTTTGATGTTCGAGGGCACTAATTAATAATTGAAAAAATATAAAACAGGCACAGGAACTATTCCAGCTTTTCTTTCTCCTAGGAAATTATATAAAAGTCAGAAATATAGGCGAATGAAAAAATAAAGTTCCATTATTAATAGAATCAAATTTTAACTATCTTCATCAATAAATAAATATATTGAAAGTGTATCTGTAATTTTAACGGCTCATTTTTTATTAATATACTGAATTATTATCCAGTTACTATTATAAAAATAGAATGATATTAAAAAGTAATATTTATAGAAGTATTGTTAAATTAATACTATTTATCCTCATTAACTAAATAAATTAAATAATTTTCGAAAATGGCTCATTTCTTGGGGATTCCTTGCTATATATAAAACATATTTGTTAGATAAAATGTGTTTCTTATGAGATGCAATGAAGTAGGATTATTAAATTTTCATAATATAAAATTTGCTTTTATTAAATTTCTTATTCATACGCACAGGTAAAAAATCTTATAAAATCTACTTTATCACTTGTAATGCTCATAAAGGTACAAGAACGGCTAAAGCAGAGTGAAGAAGCATTTTAAATTCGTTCTCGATTTTCCGGGCCTTATGCCGCTTCTTTTTTTCTTTTTGAAATGAGGCCCTTAAAGTACCTGAAAGCTTCGTAACTTTTACATAATCTTGATTCGGCAGAAAATTAGGTTTGCTACGGCCTGGAAAATCTTCTTACTGTTCCCACTTTTTAAGACGAAAGTTAAATTTTCTTCAACCCCTCATGTATGCTCGGAGGGAATTGAATTTCTTCAACTATCACCTTAGAATATGTCGCTCTATTCTCTATAGCAAGAATATATTTTTACCTAGTTACTGATGAGGATAATTAACTAATGTTCCTGGTAATCTATAATTTGAATTATGCAACCAGGCTTATATATCTTCGGACAATTAAGCATTCCACTCACTCATTAACTCATTTTTTTTTTCGCTCATTCACAGTTCAAAACAAAAACAGAAAATTGTAGAGTACCATAGAACATCAATGAAAAGATAAACTGGCTGAGTCTTAAACACGAATTATGTACATTTACTAAGTGCATTATTCCTTTTTAATTGTTTTAATAAGTCAATTTGTATTTTACCACTTTCTGGTGCTATATCGTCCACAGTTCTTCCAAGTGTTTCTTTTAACAGTTCTTATGAAACAAAAATATAATTATTTTTTGGTATTTTAGTAGGAAGTGGTGTCACGAACCCTGTCTTCTTTTTTATTTTTTCGCAGTAGTACTTAACTAATTTTGTTGCATGTTGCTAAGAAGTTAGGAGTTTGTCATCCCCGTTAAGTCTGATCGAATTTGACACATTTTTTGACGACCATCCAAAGTTTGGGATGGTCTCCATGTGTCGCTCATAGCTTTTCGTTTGTATTTTGCTTCCTCACTACCGAAGGCATTGTGTTCGTAGGAGGTTAAAAAAAATTTTGAGCTCAGAATAAAAAATTTTCACTCCCGTTTTACGTTTCAGTAAAACGTTCCATCAATGATCAAATTTGGTCTGCCCGCCTATCTGTAGTCAAATCGATGTGACGGGCATATCATCTAGTACCTTCTATCCGATTTTCATGAAATTTTAAGGGATTGTGCAGGATGGTGCCATATCAATTTTATCAATATCCATCCAGATCTACCGCTTACGCACGCGCAAACGTACTTTTTTAGATATGCCAGTATTTCTGGGTCGTACGATTTGGCTCAAATAGGATAAAATGTAGGTAATGGTGAATAAATAACGTAATGTAAATTTTATTTAATTTCTGTATACTATTTTATCTTATATATACGCAAACGTGTTTTCCTAGATGTGTCTATATCTCAAAGTCGCATGTTCGATTTGGATCATTTTTTGGGGGAAGTTAGGGATCGGTAAACAGATAATAAAGTAGGTATGAATTTTATCAAATTCTGTCCACTACTCCTAAAAAATATACTTTTGCTTTCGGATCAGTAAACGTATTATTTTAAATGCCTATAGTTTGAAAAAATGCGTGTCCAATTTGAGTCAAACTTTTTAAAAAGGAAAAAAAAATATTCCAAAAAGGAATTTTGGAGAATAGTATTGAAATTACCTGGTATAAATTTCATTGAATTCTATTTAATAATTAAATCAATATAAATAATTGTTAACAATATAATGGCAGTGAAATATGAAAGGATCATATGGAGTGGAAGTTAGGTTAAGACCATATTTTTCCAAGGCTAAGACAATCGATTATATTAATTATAAAAGACTCATTTACATGACTATAATAAGGCCTATTTGGACTTACGGAGTTGAGCTATGGGACTCCACCAAAGCTTCGAATTCCTCTGGCATCCAATCCTTACAATCCAAAATCCTTTGTAAAATCCTCAATGCTCCTTACTTTGTTACAAATAAAATTATCCATAATGACCTTAATGTTCCTTATGTATCTGATTTGGCCCAATCCAGATATCTGTCCTTCCATAATAAACTTCATAACCATCCCAACCCTCTTGTTTCTAACCTTGCTTCCTATTCAATTCCTGATAACTCTCCGAGGCGTCTGAAAAGTAGATGTCCACGTGATTTTCTAATATAGACATATTATTATTAGAGTGCTACCAATGGGTAGTTTCTCAACATGTGTTTCATGTCATTATATCCATGTGCGAATTTACCAGATGTAGTTTTTGTATACAGTTGTAAATATCATATAAATAAATAAATAAAAATTACGGAGTAGCGTCATCAATCCTACGCCCGGTCAGTGTGAGTTGCCTCCAGTTGCCTGACGGGGCTCACATACCGGAGGGAGATAGGAATCTCGGGCAGCGTGGATTTCCTTGGTGGTAGGTCACCCATCCAAGTGCTAGCCACGCTCGGCGTTCCTTAACTTTGATTACCTAAAAAACACAATAATTGAACCATTAGATCTGTTAAGATAGCATGTTTTATTTGATTAAATTCATAATCAGATTATTTTGATTAAAATAAAGAAAAAAGTATAATTTATAGATATAAGAAAAAAATTAAATATAAAATATATATAATTTTTTAGCAGATCCGCGTAGCTCCTTATGTGCATATCGGTTGCTATTATTAGACAAAATATTGATAATAAATCAAAGCATGGTATAATTGGACAGTAATCGAGTTTATTTTAAGCATCGTTTGTTTGTTTATTTAGCTCTGAGGCGTAAACCTCCCTCACTATCGTGCACCCCTCCACATCCCTATAAATTGGATATCGTTGTATTCCTGGTAACTATATTAAAATAAAGCCAATGTTTCCACAAAAATAAAAGAGAACGCACTATTCTAAATTAGAGTCAAAACATGGCGGATTCACAACTTCGACTTTAGTTAGTTTTTCGTTTACTGAAATTTAGCAATCGGCTTAATATCGACATTATTGGCCGTTTATTAAAACTATATAGTTCGATAATAATAAAACATTAAAAAATAATTGGCTTTGGCAATACAAATTACGAGTAAATTCAATATTTTCAACAAGAAAAATTTCAGATTGAAAATCAAGCGTCGTTAAACTGAGAACAATAACGAAAAACGCTCACATATAAAACATCTAGAAAATATATTTTTCTTTCTAAATCACTGTTTATTTTTTATAATATTTGAAATGGTTCTGTAGAAAATGCATTTAAACGGCGGAAAATCGGCAACGGCGTAGGCGTTTACAGTCCTCTTCCACATTGTTCAGTACTCATTAATGGCATAATTAGAGTGTTTTTTAGTACATTATTTAAATTGTATTAGGGAACAAATATATATATATATATATAAATTCTTTATTAAGACCTTATTACAATATTTCACAATGGTGTAGAAATCGTTGACCGTGATATAATATGAGAAGTTGTACCCCCAACAACCCCTTCTCATACAATCTTTCTCATTTAAGGAAAATAGTAACAGTGATAAACGAACTAATAGTAACAAATAATTTAATTGTTCAAAATCAATATTTTTCTTTTCTTTCTATGTTATTATATTCTCTGACGTTGAATTATTTCAAATTGTAACCAACAAAAGAACAAAAAAAAAATTCAAAATGTTCACAATAAATATAATAAATTCCCGATTAACCGGTTTGCCTTATATTTGTATTTTGGAGTTTGAATTATTTTTTTAATAAACACCGATTTTAGCCTTAAAATATTTTTTTCAAAATGATCTATAAATGTTTAATAAATATTGAAGTGAAGATATTCATGATACTAGTCCTAAAAACAATCATAAGAACAACATTTATAGTTCGTAGAATCCTCGTAGAATATATAAAATGGTAACGCCACGTGACACCATTCATAATATTCGTACACAGGTATTTATTTATGTGAAACAAACATTCTGGCACACTATCCGAATATTTACTTGCGCAAGTATAAGTTGACAAACCAGCAGACCCTTGCAAATTTACACCTAACAAACATCTGAATACTTAATACATGAGTGTATGATATTCCCCAATTTCAGTGTCGAGCTTAAGACAAACCAAATATAAAATAGTTGTGATTGTTCTTTCGAATCATAGAAAACCTATACATGGAAAAAAATATATATTACTATTAATTAACTTCCTTCATGAAATTCTTATAGTTTATCTGTAAATTAATAGTACTGTATTGACCATAACTAATAGTTTTTTATTCTCACTTAACTATATATGTAATATATATTAATCATAAGTATTGCGATCGTGAAATTTTTGAATTTGAGTTTTCAACGGAAATACACGTTTTGAGGTCAACTCAGTCCCGCAAAATGGTATGTGTGTGTATATCTGTGTGTGTTAGCAGTATAGCTCAAAAACGAAAAGTCGTACGGAAGTGAAATTGCATATTTAAGGTTTTTATATGCTAGGGATGTTACAGAAACTTTTTCGTCAAAATCTAATTAGTATTGGTTTATTATTTTCAATAATGAAACATTGTGATCGACCAAAAAGTCATTTTCTCGATGCCCTTTAAATTTATATATATATGAAATACTTCAACGAAAAGAAGCTGGAAAAAAAGTTACGAAGGATGGTAAAATTAAATTCCGAATAACTCGAAAAATTTTTTTACTTTTTTGTTGATATTGTGGTGAGATGTTTCAAAGGTATTTAAATTTCCTAAAAAATGAAGTTAGGATCCCACTACCATTGTTTTTCGTGGACTTGGAGCCATCACCAAGTATCGAAAAAATATATGATATCACAAGAATATACTACACAATGGTGAAAGTTGAGAAGCCATATCCCAAGAGAGACATCGTGCAGTGCCATAATTGTCAGACCTATGGCCACACGAAGACATATTGCCACCATCTGCCGCGTTGCGTGAAGTGCGGTGAACAGCACAAATCTGTAGAGTGCACCAAACCTATACAAGATCCAGCAGTATGTGCCCTATGCTTGGAGGGACACCCGGCCAACTACAAAGGCTGCCAAATTTACAAGAATCTCAAAACCAGACACCAGAAAAACCGGATTCAAGATGAAGCACTAAGAACAAGAAGAGAGAGAGAGCCTTCCAGAATTGTAAACAATGATGTATCATTCTCCCAACTACTTAGAGGTAAGACTTTAACCGATAAATGTCAAGCCCTGCCACAACAACAACCTCAAACCCAACCTCAAAATCCTCTTCATCCTAATATACCTAACCACCAACAACAAATTCCTCATATTCCTCCTCCTTCAAATGCAACAGATCTCACAAGTTTGTTAGCATCTTTCCTCACCGATTTCAAATCCCTTGTTACTCCACTCATATCACTCCTCACGAATCTCGTATCTCACCTCATCCCTCCATTGAAAAATCCTTAAATGACTCACATCCCTAAACCCATATCCATTCTCCTTTGGAATGCGAATGGTGTTAGAAATCATACAGACGAACTATCTACTTTACTACTTGACAAGAACATTGATGTGGCACTAATTACTGAAACTCGACTAACCACTAAACAGCACTTCAATATACCACAATACCTGACATATCGTACTGACCACCCTGACGGAAAAGCACATGCCGGTACTGCTGTAATTGTACACCAATCCCTCTCCCATCACGTACTCCCATTACCAATACATGATTTCCTACAGTCCACCGCTATCGTGATAAAAACCTTCTCCTTTCCGGTCACTCTTGCATCAGCGTATTGCCCTCCTAACCGATCCATATCCAATGCCCAATTCAGTTCTCTCCTCGACTCCTTAGGACATCACTTCATCTTGGGTGCAGACCTAAATGCCAAGCACCAACAATGGGGTTCCAGAACCACGAATTCTCGTGGCCGAACCCTGCTGTCTGCACTCAATTCCCAACGTTTTCACCTCCTTTCCCCCAACTCTCCTACCTACTGGCCCACAGATCCCAACCGTAATCCTGATCTTCTTGATTTCTTTATCCACAGCGGCTTAAGTCCCCTCAATTGTTCCATTACACGTCTAAATGAACTTTCCTCTGACCATAGTCCTCTAATCCTTAATGTTTCACTTGAACCTGTTCCCAAACCTTCTCCACCGTCATTCATTAGGGGCCCAGTAAACTGGGACCTTTTCCGCCAAATAATCTCCGATAATATTGATCTCAACATATCCCTCAAAACTCCCGATGACCTTGATAGTGCCGTAAATTCCTTTACTACCACAATCCAACAAGCCGCCTGGACTGCCTCCTTTCCAAAAGACTCCTCCAGAATTCCTATAAAGACCATTCTACCCCAACACCTCCTTAACCTAATCCGCACCAAACGCCGTGCCAGATTATTATGGCAACGTACCCGACATCCTACCGACCGCTGCTCCTATAATTACTACTGCAAACAATTAAAACTGGAATTAGCCACCTTCAGATCACAATCCTTCAACTCCTACCTATCCTCCCTCTCTTCTCGCGACAATTCCCTTTGGAAAACCACAACAAAAATCCTAAATCCTCACCGCATTTCCCATCCTCTCCGACGAGGTGATGGCTCCTGGGCAGCATCTGACGAAGATAAAGCTGAGGAGTTCGCCATTCACCTATCCAATACATTTATTTCACATCCGGAATCCCATCCTGCCCACACCGTAACAGTAGAAGAACTCCTTACATCACCAATCCCACTTTCCTTGCCCCCAAAAGCTATTCATCCTTCCGAAGTAAAATTTCAATTAAAAAAACTAATCCTCCGTAAAGCTCCTGGACATGATCTCCTTACACCTCAAATCCTTCGACAACTTCCATCCAAAGCAGTCATATTCCTTACATATATCTACAATTGTATCCTACGCACCACCCACTTCCCTCTGTTATGGAAACACTCCACTATTATCCTTTTCCCAAAACCAGGAAAACCTCTCAATAGCTCAACATCCTATAGACCAATCAGCCTACTCCCAATCCTTTCAAAAATTTTTGAAAAGATCCTTTTGAAACGAATCCTACCCATTATAGAATCCCAAAATATCCCTTCCCATCAGTTTGGTTTTCGCTCTCAACATTCTACTGTTCAACAAGGACTCCGAGTTGTTGATCATATTTCCTCAGCCCTAGAAAACAAGGAATACTGTTCGGGTGCCTTTCTGGACATTGCACAGGCATTTGACCGGGTATGGCACTCCGGACTGCTCTCCAAGCTTAAAATCCATTTACCTCAGTCCTTGTACCTAGTCCTCCGATCCTACCTCTCTGACCGCTCCTTTCGAGTTCGCTGTGGAACAGAATTTTCCAATATCTACTCCGTTAAAGCCGGTGTTCCCCAAGGCAGCGTCTTGGGTCCCGTGCTTTACATCCTCTTTACTGCTGACATCCCTGTTCATCCCGATACTTTTCTTGCAACATTCGCTGACGACACCGCAATCTTATCATCCAACTCTGATCCCGAAATAGCATCCTTAAATCTCCAAAGTCACCTCACCTTGATTGAGCACTGGTGTAATAACTGGCGCATTAAAGTTAATGAATCTAAATGCCAACATATTACCTTTACACTCCGACGCAATTCCTGTCCACCAGTACTCTTTAATTCCATCCAGCTTCCTTATTCAGACACAGTCCGGTATCTTGGCTTTCATTTAGACCGAAGACTAACTTGGAACCCGCATACTAGACTCAAAAGACAAGAACTCAACCGACGATACGGCCAACTATACCGACTACTAAGCAGAAAATCTAAACTTTCCATTGAAAACAAGCTACTGATCTACAAGACAATACTGAAACCTATTTGGACTTACGGACTAGAACTGTGGGGATCAGCAAAATTTTCTAACATCAAGCGCATCCAATCCTTCCAGTCTAAAGTCCTTCGAACAATAGTCGATGCTCCTTTCTATGTATCCAACAAAACCCTACATCATGACCTTAACATCCCATTTGTCCTAGACCTTATCCCAGAAAAATTCTCCAAATTTCACCAGAACCTTACTTACCACCCAAATCCTCTTGCACAATCACTATCAAGCATCTCCCATCCCTATAATCCTCCAAGAAGGTTGAAACGGCAGTGGCCTCGCGACCTTTTGTAGATTATATAAATTGGAGTTCTGGCAATGGCCAGATTCTTCACTCAAGACATGTGTGTATGTGGCTAAAGTGCTCTCGACCAATCTCCGCTGGCTTTAGTACCAGTGACGCGGTTGGAAGAGTAGCGCAGGGTTCTCCTGGAGTTCCCTCGCCTGTTTGTATTTAGGTATGCATGTTTTTTTTTTTTTCCTTAGTTTTAATTTTCTTATTTTTTAGGTTATTTTATTTTATTGTCTATTGTATATACTTTTGATTATTATTTTGTTCTATTTATTTTATTTTTTTGTACATATGGTGTGAATGTCATCCTACCTCACTATGTCCAACAGACAGATTGTTATAATACTCAATAAAGAAATTAAAAAAAAAAAAAAAAAAAAAAAAAAAATGAAGTAAGTTTCATCGAAAACAAAGCACTATTAGTAGAGATATCGCGGTTTTTACATATTTTGGTTTATTATTTTCAATAATCAAACATTGTGATCGACCAAAAAATTCAAAAACATAATCCCCTCTCAAAATTGGAGGTTCCACGTTTGGTTTTGGTTTTTTCATGGTATTTTAAAAGTTTACGAAATTTCCTTTAAAAAAATAAAAATCGTTAAAATCGGACAATTAGGAACAAAGTTATGGTCTCCGGTTTTTTTTATATGTTCTACTCCAAATTTCATATCCTTGGTTTGGTTTTTAAATTTTAAATGTATTACTGAACTAATGCTATTTTTTTTTTAGCATATTACTAATGATTAAAGAAAAACAGTTTAGTCCAATAATTGAAATCACCTTTTGTTTTTGTTTTTTTCTTTGTAACTCGGAAGGTAATGTTACTTTAGATGTATAATTGTTTGGAAATAATAAACCATTGTGAAATAATTCGCAGCGTTTTTTTCTTTACTCTGTATTGTATGAATGGATAATCGCGGTCCAAATAATTATAACCTGAGTATTGTGATTAGTATAATTTTTTTAATGAACACATATATCTATAACCTAAAAAAATATGTGCTACGATTTTTTTTTTTGATTTTTTTTACGTTTGTAAGAATTTTTTATTTTTTTTTTATTTCTTTATGACATTTACAACTGTATTACATAAATACATCAAGTAAATTTGGACATAATTGATATAATGACATGAATACACTTGCTGAGTAACTACCCAATGGTAGCACTCTAATGATATGACTACATTAGGAGATCACGGGGCCATCTTCTTTTCAGACGCCTCGGAGGGTTATCAGGGATTGAAGAAGAAGCAAGGTTAGAAATGATAGGGTTTGGATGATTCTGAAGTTTATTATGGAAGGATAGGTATTTGGATTGAGCCAGATCTGAAACATAAGGAACATTAAGATCTTTATGGATAATTTTATTAGTGACAAAGTAAGGAGCATTGAGGATTTTACGAAGGATTTTGGATTGTAAGGATTGGATGCGAGAGGAATTCGATGGTTTAGTGGAGCCCCATAGCTCAACTCTGTAAGTTCAAATAGGTCTTATTATAGTAAAGTATATGAGTCTTTTGTAATTAATGGGAAGTTTAGAGCGTTTGTCTAGTAAGTACTGAAGTAATCGGAAACGTCGAACGGTTTCTTGTTGTTCCAGTCTAGTATGAGGATTTCAAGTTAGTCGATTGTCCAGGTGGAGTCCTAGGTATCGGATTTGCTCAACAGGGATAAGTGGAGTATTGTTAAAGGAAACTGTAGGACAGGAAGTCATTGGTGTACACGTTTGTAAGAATAATTTGTTTATTAAGAAGTATTGATAGCATTATAGTGAAAATAATCAACTCTGTAGGTGTGCTGTAGGAGAGGTGGGGAGGGCAGAGGTAGGGATCGGCAAACCTTTTGTGATGAAGTTGACCAAGCCTAGTTGTTATTAGCAAGGCACAGGGCTCAGCCTTCCCAAGCCCTTAACAAAAGGTAACCTCTTCTACTTCACCAACGTTATTAGCTCACAACAAAACAGCAGATATCAAACCTAATAATATTTGATATATTATGAATTATATATAAATTATAGACTAAATTTTCTAAATTGAGATATTTTATAATTTACAAAGTCACTTAAAAGAGTTTTTTTCCCCCTATATATAGCATTTCCAAGTCAATTTCAACCTTTTCCAAATCAAATTCAACCTTTTCCAAGTCAAATTCAACTTTTTCCATTTCAAATTCAACTTTCGAATTTCGTCAATTTTCGAAATGAAGGCCACTTACTATATCATTGAAGGCATAGCTTTTGAAAAATACAAAAAAAAAAAAATTGATAAAGCGGTTGCATATCCATTTATTTTAACATTTTATATTTTTTCAGTGTAATATTTCTATGTCCTATTCAATTATTTCCAAGTCAAATTCAACCTTTTCCAATTCAAATTAAACCTTTTCCAAATCAAATTAAACTTTTTCCAAGTCTAATTCAACCATTTCTATTTCAAATTGAACCTTTTTCAATTCAAATTCAACCGTTTTCATTTCAAATTAATGTTTTAATTTTTTGTAAATATTCATTTTTTTTTTTAAATAATGGCCATCTCCTCCTCTCCCCCTCCAATATGAAGGTCTATTATTATGCTCTCCTAAGTAGAATTTTCACTTACGGATATCGATTTATTGCACCTATTCGGATTTATTAGAGACTAGTATTATGCTGCCCTGCAGCTAGTTTTTAAAATAAACTCCATTTTAAGATTACCCCACTGCGTTTCGACTTATTTAAGTTTTTTTGATTTATTCGATACGTAAGGGTGCATTCTTATGTTTCCAGAGCCGTAGATTTTGAAAACGACCTCCATTTTAAAATTAGGCCACCGCGTTTTTTCGATTTCTTTAAATGTTTCGAATTTTTATCATAAAAGAGTGTATTCTTACTATATCTTTTTATTGATAAATAATACATTTTGCCACTCCTAAGGGCACTAAGTACTAAAGCTGCACATTCATACCATATATACAATACAATAAAATAAAATTTATTAAAAAATTAATAAATAATAAAAAAATAGTATTGATCCCCGCACTTATATAATTAATATGTTTCTATATGAGATGTAATATTATTGGAGATATATAATATTGGTTTGTTTCTCAAGAATAATAAAGGCACAATACATTAGCCAATTACAATCAACAAGTAACATCACTAATACTTTTAGAGGGGGCAACGGCTCCCCCTCCATCCTTCTATGCCTATCTCCATGCCAGGAATTCATTGTTATTTTGTATTAAAATATTTTTTCATTTTAAACAAAAATTTCATCTGAAATAATTGCTAGAGCGTTATTTAAAATAGGGGGGGGGCAAAAAATCATTGATGGATAAATACTATTTATTTCCTAATTAGTTTCTTTTAGAATGTTGAACTGACCTGTCACTGATGATAATATTTCATAAGTTTTTTATTTGTTACTACTTTATTTTAAATTTGTTTTCGTGTTCTATAGCCAAAGACAAGACATTAGTTGTATTTCTTATATACTAGTGTTGCCCAAAATCGGTCGTGGTCTTGCACTTCTCAAGACTAAGACCAAACCCGCCTAACTGTTGCAAGACCAAGACCAGGACTGGTAAAAAAGATCGATTTTTTAAATAAAAATTAAGGTAAAATAGTTACTAATACTTGACAATTTTAATTAATAATTGGTATAACCAATTTACTTTTGCATTTAACTCCTCTAATTTTTCATTCTGGCTTAGTTAGGTTTCTCCTATCTAAAAAATTACTGTAATATCTCTATAGTAATAAGCTAATAAATAACTCCAAGACTGTTGCGACTGTTACGCAAGACCAATACCATGACCAAGACTAAGTTTGCAAGACCAAGACCCGTCTCGAATTTAGACAACACTATTATATACACATAATAAAGGTACCTCATACCGATATTTGATGCCAGCGGCGCCCTTTGAGTTAATGCTAACAATGGAGATACAGAAGACAATGCTCTGCTTGTGTTGAGTACTTGGGAGAAATTCATATTTGGCGCCCTTAGATATTTTTTTAAATACACTCTAACCTCAGAGTGCCTTTTTAAAATTTTATTTTCTGGTTTAAATGTTTTCTTAAAATTGAAAACTTAATGTGCCCCCCCAAAAAAAAATTTTGCGGATTGTGCCAGAAAATTCCCCTTTGGGCACCCCTGCTAAGTAGACAAAATACTGGCTGAACATTCTCCTCTTTTACAGCACACAGGCATAATTTTTAGTGTCTGAAATATTTTAACCCATATATTCAACTAACCTCGTTATCATTTGGTTTTTGACAATATTTTTTTTTTTCAACTCCCTAAGACGTCGTATCATTAAGATAAAATTTTGAATTATAGCTTATTACAGAGAGAATATAATGCTGAAAATTTTTTTTTCAGTTTCTGAAATATTTTAAACTATATATAAAAACATTTCAATTAGTCGACTAATTGGATGTAAGAATCTATATAAATAAAATAAAGATTTTGTCTGTACATTGAATAGAATCAACCCGTTTTATGATATCTCGCTACATTGTAGACACCAAATCCACTTTTAAAAAAACTTTTGTCTGTCTGTATGTCCGCATTGCAACGAAATTTTGTCAGGGGTAAGCTCAGCAATGGCTTATTGTAGACTTTTGAAATGTAGATCTTATATTTAGGTTTTCTTGACTTAAAAGATAGGCTTTAAATGAAAACAAAATATTGAATAGAACCAGAGTTATGAATTCTTGGGTAATTAGTCTAGAGATCCCGGTTAGGCAGTTACTTCGATTCAACTGATGGAAACAATAATCACAACTCAATGGGAAAAATCCGAAATAACAAACATCTGTAACACGTTGTCGCTTAAAACACACTTATTTTTCAACTTTGTCAGATCTTCCCGTTCAAGGTGTCATTCTATTCAATTTCCCGAGCCTAACAAATGCTGTATACATTTTTAGGATTAACCTAACGGATTAGCCGGAAATCGGAAGAAAATCTAAAAATTAAAATTATTTCTCCTCTCCTCACCCAATGTTATGAAATTAATTCTTCCCCCATAATACAATATCCATCAATAAAAGATTCTCAAATTTTAACTATACACCTGTACACGATGGGTACATCTGCTAGTATTATTATAAACAAACATATTCTTAAAAAAAAAAAGAGACATAAAATATTACCGACCTTCTTAACTCCATTCAGCACTCCCACTATCACCTATTTGAAGACGGTTTCCAAATTTACTTATCGGTCCAACCTTCTGAGATGCCTGAGGATACTCGGAAACTACAAGAGGATATTGACTGCGTCCACAAGTGGGCTGAAAAAAATGAACTGTAGCTGAACGCAGACAAAGCGAATGCTATCCTCATCGGTTCTAGGCATCTCATTAGTTCCCTTACTTTATCTCCTCTACTGTACCTCAATAACCGTTCCATCCATATCCTCCCGACAATCAAAAACTTCGAAGTATTATTTGAACAGAACCTCTCTTGGAATAACCTCATTTTACTAGATTATAGATAAATCCATAACAATTCTTTAAAAAATCCTACGATTTCGAAATTCTATTCTAGAAAAAAAAAGAGCTCCTTGTGACATACCTTGTTTCCCCCCCCCCCACTTCGACTACGATCGCTTGGTGTATGGAGGATTGTCAACAAGACTGGAGGGGAGACTGAAGATATTTATGAATCAAACTAAATTTAAGTGGCTCTTTTCCAAGTCCTCAGAACCAATACTACTCTCTAGATCATAGAACTTCTTATTATACGTTCCTCAATTATGTTAATAATCTTAACCTATAGATCTATTTACTGCCTCCTATAAAACTACTTCCTTCAGCAAATACTTCGTCAGTCTAAGTTGAAACTCCTTAGTTATCTCCATACGTCAAACAACGTCCAGAAATCTCTTCTAACAACTCCTATACTACCACCTATTACACATTCAACCTTCCGCAAGCTTATAAGAACTTTTAGATTATATCATTTCAAAGTCATTAGATTATAAATGGGAAAATCCAAACTATAAAGGCTTGAATCTCTAAAATATAGGTGACCAGTTTACCTTCCAATGCTTCACCAATTCAGGCATCATTCTGACAAATCAAACATATCCAACAAGAAAAAAAAATACATTTACATACAGAAGTCATCTCACCAAGCCATCCAAATAAATACTGAAGGAAACAGAAGGTTGCATAAACGTTATAGAGTGAGGTTATGCTGATTAGAAGAGATGAGAGACGAAAAATTATACATTCCAGAGAGAATCACTTTATTATCATAAAAGGGTGCTGCCCAATTACATTGGGTTGCTTTAAACACAGCATACTTATTAATCGCTACAGACAATTTTCCAAAACTAATATACAATTTTTATTTTATTATTTTGTTCTTTCTACTATTTCTTTCATTCATTTATTAGCATTATACATCCCTTTCTATTCCTTCTCTCCCCTTATACATTTTTCTCATTCACTGTGAGCAATGGACGTGGTCAATAAATAATGTAATAATAACCACTAGACTTTCGATTACCAGTCTACAAACTGCTTCCTGCATTGTCTGATACCACGCCCAAATGAAGACCTACTAAGAGGGTCGAAACGTTGGCGTAGCCAATAAAATGACATTATAGTATATAGGATTGATTTGACCGCATCCCCGACCAACTCCTTCTAAAAAAATTAACAATATAAAGTGTGTTAAGTAATTCAAATAAAAAAAATCTTCCTAAAAGAAATTTTTCTTTTGCATTTATTTATTTTTTTTCACTTGATCGGAAATTCAATTTCATTTTTTTAGAAAGATTTATTCCTCATTCAATAATATAAAATCAGACAATACTATCAACAATAAATTTAAGTATTTTATTGTTTAAATTTATTTTTTTTCTAAAATCTTAAGTCTTCGGTTCATTTCATTTTTGTTTTCTTTTATGTCACCTTCTTTTAAAGATTTTTAATAGATATTTTAATTTAATATCTACCCCCAACTCCAAAGATTAACTGTAATCATAATTATGATTTTGTTTTATGATTTCTTATATTTAATTTTATTTAATAAATTGATGTTCTTATTCTAGGTAAGTAGCAGCATTTTGGCTTACGACCTTGTAAGTACCTTTATCTCAATAAATTTTGTCATCAATAATGAAAAAGTCTGTTGTGGTTTCAGCTATCTGATAGAATTCTAAAGATAAAGATATTAGTAGAAAAAAAAATCAATGCATAATTTCATCAATTACCATATATTATAATCTTTAATGACTTAAATGGGAATAAATATTATTATCATATGGAATAACTAAGTCAATTTTATAAATGTTGGAACAGTATTATACTTTTGTTATCTACAAACATTTTATGGTATTATTTTTTAATTTACTATTCCGGTAGTCATGATCTTACAATCACAGTTGAATATATAAATAGAAAACTATTTTCGAACCAGAGTTCGTATGCTGCTGAGTTTTCAATAGGACATTAGGAAAGGAGATGTTGATAACAGGACACAGAAGAGTGAACATCTGATTGAGTTTCCCTTATCCATTTTCCTAGGGCGTTAGCTTCGTTCGTGATAATATTCTAATCGATTACAGATTGGCTTATTGTATGTTTACGGAAATATGGTTAAACAGCATTTCTAAGTAGTTTTACAATAGTCGATAGGGCGATAATAGTCGATATCTTCGGACAATAGTCGATACTCCGCTCTAGGTAACCTACAAATCTCCACATCAAATCTTCAACATCCCATTAATTCAAGACCTTATTCCACAAAAATTCTCCAAATTTAATTCCAATCCCCTTACACAAACCTCATCTTGCTCCACTCCTACCTATTATCCAACAAGACGGTTAAAACAGAAGTGGCCCCTCGACCTTTTGTAGTATGTATATATTGGAGTTCGGGCAATAGTTAGACACAAGTGTACGTGGCTAAAACGCTGTTGTTCAATTCCCATTGATTTTACAAGAGTGACGCGGTTGAGAGATTGGGCAGGGATCTTCTGAAGTCCTGCTTTTCCCTTAATAGTTGGAGGGGCAAGCATGGCTTGGAGTTCCTTCGCCTGATAGTCATTATTGTATATAGGTATGTATGTGTTTTCTTTTTTAAAATTTAATTATATTTAAGTCATTATAATTTTGTTTATTGTATATACATTTTGAATATTATTTAGTTGTTATATTCCTTCTGTTTATTTTATATTTTCTGTCCATATAGTGTGGATGTGGTCTTGCCTCACTATAATTATTATCAATGTGACAGCACCCTGCCGTCAAGTTCTATAAGCTAAGACGGAAAAACAAGATTGATATGGTTGGCAAGGGTGCTGGAAAAGTGTCCAATCCACAGAGGGCCAACAAGGCAGATAGGAGTCGTCGGCAAGAACAATATCAATATGAGGTAGCCCAGTACAATTATTATAACAGAAGAAAGAAAGTGGTGCAGAATATTATGAACGCCGACGCTCCTAAGCAATGCCCTCTGAAGGTAGCCGAGATTGAAGGCCACTTCAGAAGCCTCTTTGAGAAAGAAAATCTCTGCAAACGTGCGCACTACGAGAATTGCGCCCCGACGCCAAATCTTACATCCATCGATGTCCAAGTAGTAAAAAAGGCGATCAAATCAACGTCATTGGACACATCACCGGGGCCAGACGGAGTTTTGGTCCGCACGATTAAATTCTTTGATGTTTCATATATCATAAAGACCATTGCGGAGATCATGCTGAGGGTGGCATATGTACCGGAGCCTTTACGTCAGGGGCGCACAATCTTGGTATACAAGGGTAAAGGAAATAGCAACAGCATATCATCATGGCGACCCATTACCATTTATTCAATTGTGCGCCGAATTATTGAGAAGGTTCTGGACCATGAACTGAGAAAACAGATCACCTTCAGCAAAAATCAGAGAGGCTTCATCAGAGGCCTACCGGGAGCACACGTAAGCGCCAGAATTATCGACGCAATCATAAAAGACGCCAAGAATAAAAAGAAAGATTGCGCGGTAGTGTTTTTGGATGTCATTGGCGCTTTCGACAACGTTGGTCACGAACATATAATCGGCTCACTAGAGGCAAGAGGAGTGTCACAAGACCTGAAGAACGTAATTGCGGCTCTCCTAGGTTCAAACCAAATCAAGATTGGGATCGGAGCCCACTCGACTAGCTGGATCAAGGTGCGGCGAGGAGTACCCCAAGGCGGACCCTTGTCGCCCTCGCTGTTCAACCTGGCTATAGATCATCTGTACCGCGACCTGTGTGAGCAAGAATTTGCCAACCGCTATGGATATAAATTAAGCAGCGACCAAGAATGTGTGGTCCTCACAGGCTTCGCGGATGACCAGGCTGTTACAGCGTGTGACAAGGGTGCTGCAGAGAGGATTGTTAATGGTGTGCAGAGGATCCTTGCCGAGATCGGTCTAGCAATAAATCCGCAGAAAAGCGTGGGCTTGATAGTCGAAAAAGGAGAGCTGCAACAAACAAAGCTCTCCCTAGAGAACGGAGAAGTGATAGCATCAACAAAGCCAGGTGAAACTATAAAGTATTTAGGATGTGCGTTCTCGGGAGAGCTGGTATTAAATGAGGAAATGGTGACAAAATTAAACAACAACTTGGACAAATTGGTTAGCTCTTGCCTTCTTAAGCCGGAGCAGAAGATCAACGTTGTGAACCAGTACGTGTTCCCGGGACTTACTTACCCTCTTCAGACGGCGCCCCTCACAAAGATACGTCCTGCGATATTGGAAGGAATTGATATAAATATCCGCAGGAGTGTCAAGGCCATTATCGGGCTCCCTGCTAATGCATCAACGGCGATGTTTTATGCACCGAGGAGGTTTCGTGGATTGGGACTGATCCGCTGTCAATGGGAGGCTCCTTTGCAGCATTGGTCCATTGCCCAGCGGCTGTCTAATGTGCCGGATTCCCTGTTCCAGTCCACATTTGATTATAATGTTGAAATCGCGGAATGTGCGGAAAGACTGGGAGTGGATCAGGGCCACCGAAGCGTGAGAGCTCTACGACAGTCGCTGAGAGAAGATTCTTTTGAAGAGTGGGCCAGCTGCAGGTGGCAAGGCGTTGGAGTTCGACACTTTAAAGAGACCCCGAAAGCCAATAAATACATATGATAGAAAAAAGTGCTTTCGGGGTCGGAATGGTCCAACGCATTAAAACTAAACATCAATTACGCACCTTTACGCGGAGTCCCAGGAGCCAGTGGACAGTCGAAGGAAGTTGGGTCCCTCTGTCGTAAATGCGGCAGAGAGTCGGAAACACCAGCTCATGTGTTGGGAAAATGCCCCAACAATTCCCTCCTCATAACACGCCGGCACCATAGGGTAAAGTTCGAGGTGATGAGGCTCCTTAGAGAAAAGGAATTCACCTGCTTTGACGAGGTCTATTGCATAGACAGTGAAGGCTCTACAAGATATGCGGATATTGTCGCGTTTCCCAGAACAGGAAGGACAGCGCTAATCTTGGATCCAACTGTCCGCTTTGAGAGCAACGACCTCGATCAGGCGGGTGAAGTGAAAAGGGAAAAGAGGAATATATACGAAAAATGCATCCCTTTCCTAAAAGAGAAATTCCGCGAGACCTTCGGAGAGAGAGAGTTCACCGTGAGAGGCCTCTGGTTTGGGTCTCGCGGAACGATCCCGGAAAGAACAAGGAGCTTTCTCGAAGAACTAGGTGTTGATGTTGGGGAGCTCGCGGTATTGGCCGAAAATATTATTTTGGACTCCCTGGGAATCATCCACTATCATATTTATACCGATTGAGGACATCTGGTAATAATTGTTTATTAAATTTTGAATTGATCCGCTGTCGTCCTGTCTTTTTGTCTACACTCTGGGAATTGCTTATGAGAATTTGTTATGAGAGGAAAGAGGAAAAAGAGAGAAAGAAAGGAAAGATATGACATATATATGTATAAAAAAATAGAAAAATGAAATATAAAATTAATGTCCTTGTGGATTGATAGGTATGCTGTGTACGAAGCAACCCTATGTAGTAGGGCAGCATTACTTTTAATAAAGTATTTCTCTCTCTAAAAAAATAATACCTTCAATTTAATATAGTATAATGAGTTACTATAATCGTTTATAATAGAACCTCATTTCAAACACGAAATAATGTAATTGTTGGAGTTTTGGATTGTTATTTATAAAATAAATACTTTTGGGAGGAAAGAAAAGGTTAAACAGTTAAGCATTCTAACTACTGGTAATTTTATTATAGATATAAACATGAAATTTATTTTATTTTTCTGGAAAAAAAAACAACACTATTTTTGGGACAGAGTAAATAAAATTAAATCAAATGCAATAAGACACAGATGAAAAGAATATAAGCAAAACATGGTTCATTGGTACTGTGGTTCATCATCACTGCGTGTTTCGTGCACTGCTCGAAACTAGAACACCCGAAACACGTCCTGACGATGACGCACATGCTTGGGTTGAAACGTCGGCACTAATAAACCTTAAAAATGACTTCGTTTTGACTATTTATCACCTATGATAGTTAATTAATTATTGCTTCATAGTAATATAGACGAAATTGCTTTTAAATACATATAGAGTTTGTCTTTGTCAAATGAACGGATTTGAAGTGGCTAAACAATGACTGTTTTTCGTAAAATCATGGTTTAGTCGTTTATTTTTGTTTTGTTTTTAAAAACATTTCAATCAGATTACAGATACATCATTTTATTTCATTTTGTATAATATATTTTTTGACATATTGTAATATTTCTCAATAAATTAGTTTAAAACAAATATATCATTCTTAAAAATAAATTTTAAACACCGATGTACACCAAATATAGAGATATAGACAGAGGTGAAGAAGCCTTATAAGATGGAAAAAGATCTGCTTATCTAACAGAAAAAAATATTTTAATTTTTAGAAAAAAAAACTTACGTATTTTAAGACTTCATATGGCACGAATTATGGCATTGTTGCAGCAAATGATGAATTTATGAAAAAAATTCTTCACTGACAAAACGTTGTTCCTAGAGGTTGACCATTAAGAAGCCAATAGTTAGCGGCTTGAGAGAGGCGCCGTGAATGCAAAGCCATTTGTCTTCCCCGAGCGGCCATTCATCAGTCCTCGCTTTATCTCCTCCCTGCTTCCCCAACTCGCCACATTTCCTATCGCTGAAAGTTAATTGGTCCAAAGACATTTGTGTTCTGTCCGTACCTTTATTCAGTTTATCTCAGGTATGTTCCATTACCTGTATTGTAGAAAATTCATTCAATCGTCTTTTTTTTTTTTTTTTTTTTTTTGTATTACGTTTATTACTTCGTAGCAAAGCACTAAGCAAATTTCATATCATTGTATTTATTTCGTGTCTTGTAAGAAGTTGATGATCTTGATTTTTATTTTGTATTAAAGTTCAAACAAGATGTATAATAGGAGCAGTGGCTTTTTAAAGTGGATTTGGTTCCCAAGGGTTACAGACAGAATAAAAAGAACACAGGAATAAACATTCATGCAATTGAATATTTCCATTGCTGTTTGTAATCACCTTTCTCTTATAATTTTTTTAAATATATCCATCCAGCTCCTTTTTATGTATTTAAAATCTACCTCATCAATTCAATCGCATTCTTAAAAAACTATTTCTTTGTACTTGTGTAAAATAAGAAGTGAAATATAAAAATATTTTTGAATTTACAAAGCATATTTCTTGAACCTTGAATACCTTTACTGTGGTCTAATAATTCTAGATTTGATATTATATTCAAATAGTTAGATATCAACGCCGTTTTATTCCGAAAACCCGTTATGTAACCTTTTAGAAAATTAAATTAGTGAATAATGTGATGAATTTTCGGTTTGTGAAATCCCAAAATTGTCCACTGACAACTTGTGTGACAAATGTTGGCCTATCTATGGCTTTCAGCTGTATATCCGTTAAAAATTCACTTCAAACATTTTATAATAACCCGACATTGCCAGAAAGGAATTTCTATTCAAATTAGAGTGGTAAGTGAAATAGAAATTCCTTTCTGGCAATGTCGGGCTATTATAAAATGTTTGAAGTGAATTTTTAACGGATATACAGCTTAAAACCATAGATAGGTCAAAATTTGTCACACAAGTTGTCAGTGGACAATTTTGGGATTTCACAAACAGAGAATTCATCAAACTAATTTAATTTTCTAAAAGGTTCCGTAACTGTTTTTCGGAATAAAACGGCGTTGATATCTAATTATTTGAATATAATATCAAATCTAGAATTTTTAAACCACAGTAAAGGTATTCAAGGTTCAAGAAATATGCTTTATACATTCAAAAATATTTTTATATTTCACTTCTTATTTTACACAAGTACAAAGAAATAGTTTTTTTAACAATTTCATCGCCTTGATTAGGTGGATTTCATATACTTTTTAGAAACTTAAAAAAAAAAAAATAAATTTTACATTTACAAGCGACTGAAAATACTGTACTCATTTTTTGCTAAATCGAAGTTGAAAGTTCGACAAATACTAAATACGTCAACAAAACTTTACTCAACGTCGTATGACAACCAACTATCGACCAACACAAACATACTATCTACACTCGTTTCCATCTCAAACTACACGAACAAACAAATATACTTATAAACGACATGGCCACGACTGATATGCCCATCAGGAGAAGACTGAAAAGGATCTGGATGAGAGACCTCCTCGGCTAAATTAGGGAAGTAAATAATGACTAAGAAGAGACGCTGCTATTATTCTTCCTCATATTAATCCTTATCACCACAACACATCTGCTGATTATCAATACCATGACAGAAGCGGATAAACAGTTTAAGAAAAAAAAACTGATTTATTTTTATTATTATTAATTACTTTCTTGTTCATGCTGTCGAACGCTTGTCTGTAATGGAATAGCTAAGAACAGTCTGATCTAATCTAATTAATTTATTTATGAAAAATTCTTCACTAATTAAAAAATTAATTATTAATTAGAATAACTGTCAGGTATCCATACCTTCCTCCCCCTCTTCTATCCGCCTTCTCATATCAGTCGTCCAGCAATCCAAGATGAAATGCCCTGATGAAGAACAAAATGTAGGTCGAAACGTTGGATAACGAAATAAAAGTTTACTATAATATACAGTAAATGTCTATTGAGCTCTGTCCCGAACTAGTTCTCCTCAAATTAGTATTACAGTCAACTTATAACATTAACGAAATTAATTTTTGTTCAATTATATTATATATATATATATATATATATATATATATATATATATATATATATATATATATATATATATATTTAAATGAATACATTAATTCTGTTGTTGATTTATATATTTTTTCTATGCCACTATTTTTCCTGTTTATTCCTTCCATGAAGCAGTAGCCAGGCCATTCGGGGGACAGTTAAGCCGAGACTAATGGAGATTTGGGGACCATACTGGACACATACTGAATTTCACAGTAGCTTAGTGCTAATGCTGCCCTCTATTACACCAGCCGGCTATTAAACTAGTAATTGCATCTGAAATTCTAAGATTGTACAGGCAATGTAATCAGAGGATGTGCTTCAGTAATTTTTAAACAATAAACGCTCTATTTACGGAATATTTTGTTAACTATTAGATATATAATTTTTATTTAATTAACATCTTTTTAAAATATTTTATTAAATAATATAACATTTTTTTCACAATATGGACAATGGTTATAATGAAGAAATAATACATTGAAATCATATTTACAAAAAATATAAACAAATAAAACTGAAGCAAAATAATAATTAAAAAGTATATATAATACATATATAAAAATAGAAAATCCTCTACCATGGCAACCCATGAAAGGCCTTGGATTTAGTGATACAGAATAAATAATTACCTACAAGAGCCAGGTTCGAACCCGGAACCTAGAGCTTAGAGGCTCAGTACCTATCTCAGTGATCTATTCCGCTCCCGTATATAAAAAAAAAAGAAACTATGAAAGATAAGTGAAGTAAAAAAAATAAAATCACAATGTATAAGTGAATTTAATTATACATCAGAGAAATAGAAATATTTTAAAAATTATATAAGGGAATGTGCATAGAGAAATGAAACAGTTCGAACCATTACTGACATTTTGGCTCTGAACTTTATCGAAACCTGATAAAATGTTAAAACCTCAATAAATAAAATCTCACTGTTGTCTTACTTTTCTACTGACCATTTACAGTTTTACAGAAAAATTATGAGCTCTCATAAACTATCTTATGAAATCACTGCAATAACACAGGACTGCCTGCTGCTGCTGTTCCTCCATTCCAACTGGAGGAACAGCATGTATATATACATGTATATATATATATATATATATATATATATATATATATATATATATATATACACATATATATTGTACAGTCCACGTCAGATTGAATAATAAAATCCTTGGATACGCAAATGATACAGCTTGGAATTGGGTCCTTGGAAGTAATCAAGAGGGCATTGGGAAACTCGCTAAAAAAATTGATTAGAAAGGCAGAACAGATCAGTATTCAAGTAAATAAAGACCAAATAAAATAAATGATAATAAGCCGAAAATATCCTCTCCCCCTTCCAATAACAAAATCTGCGTAGAAGATAAATCATACCCGAGAGTACAAAAATTCAAATTCCTCGGCTCCACAATAACCTCAATGAATGACCATTCTTCTTCCTCTCAAAGGTATTGAAATCTCGAAAAATCTCAAGAAACCTCAAACTAAGGGTGTACAACGCTATGATGAAGCCAGTTTTAATTTATGGCTGTGCTCCCTAGAAAAAAGTGTTGAAAGATTTTAGAGGAAAAATCCTCCGCATCATAACCGGAGCGATCTGGGGTCAGAATACTAACACACGAAGAAAAAATACCAATAAAAAAATTATTACAGGAACTGGTCGATCAATATCCAATGATATGAAGGCACGGAGATTAAGATGGGCGGGTCATGTACCTCGTAGCAATGCATCTGGAAGCCTTTACTTAACAATGAATGCCTCAGTAGAAGGCAAAAGACCACTCGGAAGACCAAAAAGCAGAGAGATGCAACAGAGCTGCGATCAGATAAATGGAAAGAAATGTCCCCAGAGAGGCAGAAATGGCGCAGGCTTATTAAGGTGGCAAAAGATCAACATAGTCTGTAATGCCAACAGAATATATATATTCTAATTTTAATATTAGCTGTATGTATTAGTTTTAGCATTAGTTCATACCTTCAGAAAGTTAAATAGAGATTCATATTATTTTTTTATTCAATATTTATCTTTATATTTATTTTTGTTTATTTGCGTTCTTACTTTATTTTATTATCTATCACGTGCAAAATTGATTTCAATTTCTATTTTTTTTCTCTTTATTACTATTTATCTTGGGAAAAATAAATACTTAGTCCAGATATTGTTTTGTTCAATATCAAATTATTAATTATTCTATAATTCCTTTCTCTTTGTTCACCACTGTTAAATTTCATTCTAAATTTTCACATAAAGATAAAGTTAAAGAAGGTTAAACAAATGTTTTTCTATGCATTTAATTTTGAAATTCTGTTTAAATTCAATGAAAAGTTGTTACATTCAGTTATAGTTCCCGTAACAGGTAGAACGAAGTCTAAATCCATCGTAGCTATGCAGTCAGAAACGAACGAGTCTGTAGCGATATGTAGAAAAACAAGTTCAATAAGTCTCCACGAACGACTACATAGAGTTCCTTTAGAGTACTGGTCTAAGAATAAGGCAGCAACAAAAAGACTTATAACCCAAGTTATGTTTTTAGAGAAAGTCCAACAGCTTAGAGCTGAAATCGCCCTCTTAAAAAAACTTTCCCTCAGCTCAAAGTGATTCACATTCTGTAATACCACCGCAGTTCCCTGCAGAAATAGCATCATATAACCTCAACCTTATTAATGCTATTAAAAAAGAATAGGTTATAACCTGAAAAAACTAAAATCATTGGGTCTCATAGAAACGATTGCTGTGTACACCGATGGTCTGCCGAAGAAGCAATTCACAATGAAGAGGCAGGTGCATACTCACAACTGTTTGCTATTTCAAAAACTGTTGGAAAATGAGTCTCAAATTTCGGCAGCGAAATAAGACCAATTTTATTGGCACTGCAATCCTTGTCACACTTAAATGTCAAAAATATTGTATTGTTTGTTGATTCGAAGATAGGTTTTGAGTGGCTTTTATGTCACTCCCAAAGACTTCTTTGCTCAGGATATTCCTAAGTGCCAAAAGATCAAAGAGGAACTACTGCTTCAAGGAATAGAGGTATTCTATCAATGGATACCAAGTCACTGTGGTCTCTAGAGCAACGAAATGGCTGATAAACTAGCCAAGGAAGGCTCCAAATTGAACCAGCCAGAAAATTTAATATCATATTACAGAACAAAAACAGAAATAATTAAAGCAAATGAGGCTTTACTACTGGAATCTGTAAAGAGAAATATTACAACTATCATAAAAAGCACCTGCATAGAATAGGTGTGGCAGACTCTCCATATTGCAGCCTATTTATGAGCTTTTAGATCATAAGATATACCACATCGTACAAATCGGAATTGTACTGGGTTGCAAGGTCTCTGATGGCGGAATCCGACTAAAGGAGAGACAATAATAAAATAAAAAAATATGATGTGGTGCGTCACACAACTTTCACTTACCACACTCTTCTTAGAAGAATTAATTCTTTTCAGACAAAGGGGAAGAGAAAGTAAAAATTATAAAAGCTGTATTTATTTATAATGATGTAGAGATGGTTGACCGTTGATATAATAAGAGAAGGAGTTAGTCGAGGGTGCGGTAAAATAAATAAAAAATTAAAATATATTAATTATTTTAATTTTTGCCGTCGTTTCGACCCACTTTGCAGGTCGTCTTCAGGGCTACAAAAGATACAAAACTTGTTGAAAATAAAAAATAAATATGAGTATATATAAAATAAGAAGAAGTTGTCAGATACACAGTTATCTAATGTAATCTCTATTAGTTTGTTATACACTTATTCCTTATCTTTTATCGCAATCTGTTTACTTTTAACTTACATGCTATATTCTCCTTTATTTTTATTTTTATTCCAGGAGACTACAATGCTAAACACCAACGATGGGGTTGTCGATCATCCAACTCCCGTGGTAACATACTATCTTCTGTCTCAACTTCCAATAGTTACTCTGTCCTCTCTCCTATGAATCCTACCTATTGGCCAACATCCCTCAAAAAACGCCCTGATATCCTCGACATATTTGTCACCTCCCAAATTTCCTCTTCCCATGTCACAATAAAATCCCTGGATGACCTCTCCTCAGATCATTCTCCAGTTCTGCTTTCATTACACACAACCTTCGCTCCTAAGCCCTCGTCCTCTCCTACACTGATTACAGGACGAGTAAACTGGGACAATTTTCGTAAAGACCTGGAAAATAAATTGGACCTAAATATTCCACTTAAGACGAAACGTGATATTGACACAGCCATAAAAGAACTTACTACATCTATAAGTGACAAAATAAAGAATAATACATCTACCAATAAAACTGACAACTCCCAACAGACAAATTTGCCGCAGCATATTCGTATCTTATTAAGGGAAAAACGCAGAGCAAGATCGAAGTGGCACAGGACTAGATATCCATCAGATAAGACATATTACAACAAATTAACTAACCAACTAAAAGCTGAAATTAGAAAATACAAAGTTCAAAATTTACATAACATGACAGAAAAACTTACTACTTGTGACAAATCACTATGGTTGACCACTAAAAAACTCCTTAAATTCAAAGATTTTAACCACCCACTTATTACTGAAACCCAAACCTGGTCCAGATCTGATGATGAAAAATCTCAAATATTTGCTCAACACCTCTCAAAAACATTTAATCCACACCCAGACATCCTTAATCCAACCCACCTTGAGTTTATTGAAGCAGAATTGGATACCCCACTCCAATTGACTCCTCCACCTAAAGCATTTCATCCTTCAGAAATATCCAATATCATTAATAGATTACCTTCTCGCAAAGCTCCTGGCCATGACCTAATCACCTCCCAGATCCTAAAATGTCTTCCTAAAAAAGCCATATTGTTCCTAACCTATATATTTAATGCTGTACTCCGCACCACATATTTTCCTGACTCTTGGAAACTATCCATTGTCAAAATGATACCTAAACCCACAAAGCCGCCAGAACACCCATCCTCTTACCGTCCTATCTCCCTTTTACCCATTATGGGCAAAATCCTGGAAAAACTCATTTTAAAACGCCTGTATCCCATCCTAGACTCTAAACACATTATCCCAGATCACCAATTTGGATTCCGCACATCCCACTCCACTATTCAGCAATGCCATCGTGTGGTAGATGTAGTCTCCTCTGCATTGGAGCGCGGAATGTACTGCACGGGAGTCTTTCTCGACGTTGAACAGGCGTTTGATAGAGTCTGGCATCCGGGACTGATGTACAAACTCCGTGAATTCCTACCACCTACATACTTCCTCATTATACGTTCCTACCTTACTGACAGATACTTCAAAGTCAATCATAACAATGCTTATTCATCTCTTTTTACTCAGTCTGCCGGTGTTCCTCAAGGTAGTATCCTAGGTCCTATCCTTTACACAGTTTATACAGCTGACATCCCAACCCAATCCAACACTGTCATCACCACCTATGCCGATGACACGTGTATCCTATCAGTTAATAACGATCCTTTAATTGCATCCCAAACTCTTCAATCACATATCACAAGCCTTGAAGAATGGTGTAAAAATTGGAGAATAAAAATAAATTCCAACAAATCCCATCAAATCACTTTTACCCTCCGTCGTAAACCTATGACCTCTTGTCCTACAGTATCCTTCAATAATACTCCACTTATTCCTGTTGAGCAAATCCGCTACTTAGGACTCCACCTTGACAAACGACTCACTTGGAACCCCCATACCAGACTGAAACGACTAGAAACCGCCCGACGTTTTCGACTACTGCAGCACTTACTAGACAAACGATCTAAGCTTTCAATCAATTATAAACGACTCGTATATATGACAATAATAAGACCTATTTGGACTTACGGAATTGAGCTTTGGGGCTCCACTAAACCATCGAATTCCTCTCGTATCCAATCCTTACAATCCAAAATCCTTCGTAAAATCCTCAACGCTCCTTACTTTGTCACAAATAAAATCATCCATAAAGACCTTAATGTTCCATATGTTTCCGATCTGGCCCAATCCAGATACCTTTCCTTCCATAACAAACTGCAGAATCATCCGAATCCTCTCGTTTCAAACCTTGCTTCCTCCTCGATCCCTGATAACCCTCCGAGGCGTCTGAAAAGAAGATGGCCTCGGGATCTTCTAATATAGAACTTTAATTTGAGTTCTACCAATGGGTAGTTTCTCTTCATGTTGTACATGCCATGTTACAAATTTCTCATTTACTTATTGTATTCTCTATGTAATACAGTTGTAAATTCCATTGAAATAATAAAAAAAAAAAAAAAAAAAAAATTTTTATTCCTACTTATTTTCCATTTATTTGTATCTTCTACATATATAATTCTTAATATTTAATTACATTGTCACCCACTATATCTCTGATACCATCTTTTATTTCTGTATCTGACAACTTCTTCTTATTTTATATATACTTATATTTTTTTTTTATTTTCAACATGTTTTGTATCTTTTGTACCCCTGAAGACGACCTGCAAAGTGGGTCGAAACGTCGGCAAAAATTAAAATAATTAATATATTTTAATTTTTTTACCGCACCCTCGAATAACTCCTTCTTATATTTATTTATATTTCATTATAGGTATTTTTTTGGTATAAATACCCTAATATATACAAATTTTAAATTTATATCGCTGAAATCTACACAATTATACACCGCATTTGTATATTTTCAGAATATTGTCAGAGTCCCTATTATATCAAGCTCATGTTACATATGGAAGCGTGTTCCAAGCTTTCGGGCGAGCTCGGATGCGCTCGCATTCCTTTGGTTCCCCAATTAAAACTATTCTCCGTTACGATGTATTATTTCTCCTTTAGTTAATTATCAAATTCTTTCATATTGTGTATTTAACTATCTTTTATATTAGAAATTACTGTGAAATGGTGTATTGTTTAAAATAAAAAAAATTAAAAGTACTTTAAGGAAGCTGATATTGAACATTAGCAATTTAAGCCCCGTTATAAAACATCAATCAGAATAAAAACTACATTTTCTTTAAAACTGATTAATTTTACTTTGATATAATGAATTTAGTCAAAATCGTTAGAGCCGTCTTCGAAAAAATTATAAAAATGTTTTTAGGCCATAATATAAAGTGTCACTTCCGGTTAGCCGATTTTGACGAAAAAGTTGCTATAACATCCCTAGCATATACAAACGTTAAATATGCAATTTTACTTTTGTACGACTTTTCGTTTTTGAGTTTTTATCACACACACACAGCGGGTTTGCGGGATTTGGTTATTTGGACTCAAGGGAACCTCTTCCGTTGAAACCAAGATTAAAAAATTTTCACGATAGCAATACTTTTCTTTACTATATATTTCATATATAGGTGATTGAAAGTTAAAAAAAAAAAAAACAGCACCGCGCATTGCGTAGCAATTTAGTAACCAAAGATAGAGGAAAAATAAATCAAGTTCAAATCCCGGTGCCCGCTGAATACAACAGTTTAAATTAATTTGCTTTTTCCACCATATCAAAAATAGTCATTACTATAATCTTTTTCCCATACTGCATTGTGGAGAACTGAAAAACACTGATATCTGTATTCATTGTATCTATATTGAATTCCGCAAATTGGTTTCTGAGTTCTCCGTAGTATTTTAATTTAGAGATATTTTATTACAAATGTTCGAAGCAGTCGTCATTATTCTATTTATCGGCGCTATCGTTTTCCTTATTCGACCCTCTAACTCGGCGTCATGTCAAAGTACAATTTTGAATTATAGCTAATTGTAAAGAGGACAAAATGCTAAAAAATTTTCTCGCTTACATTATGGAGTTCTAAATTTTAGTTTTTGAGATATTTTAATCCACATGTTCAACGAAACTCGTTATCATTTTGTTTTCGACACTAACTTTTCCTTTTTGAAGTGAAAACTTCTTTAGCTCCGTTTTTTGTGGGGAGTGAATCAGATTCCGTCAAATTTTCTTAGTGTTAACGCTCGGGTATTATTAGCTAGAGTTGACTAATTGCAATGTTTTTACATATGGATTAAAATATCTCAGAAACTAAAAATTGGGCCTGCATACTGTAAGCAAGAAAATTGTTTAGCATTTTATCTTCTTTGTAATGAGCTATTATTCGAAATTGTATCTTAGTATGACGCCGTGATAGAGTGAAGAAATGGGAAAAAATAGTGTCAAAAACCAAATGATAACGAGTTTAGTTGAACATATGGATTAAAATATTTCAGATACTAAAAATTGCATACTGTAAGCGATGGAATTGTTTAGTATTTCATCTTTTTCATAAAGAGATATCACTTATAATTTATATTTCATATTATTAATCTCCCCTTGTTTTCACTTCTATCATGTGGTCTTTTTTTTTTTTTTTTTTATCTATTTATTGAATAATAATACAATCAGCCACTGGAGGGCTATAAGTATTAGGGCTAAAAGTTCTCATTCAAACAATATATACAAATAATAGAGAAATAAATATAAATATAAAAAGTAAATAAATAATACTGATGAAGAAAGAAAATAAAAGAAAAAAAAATAAACAATAACATAAAAAGAAACTTATAAACACAATCATACCTATATACAATATATACATTCGCCCAAGAATCTCCGAGCCAGGCTTTTTCCCCCACATGTGGAAGGCAAAGCAAGACTCCAGGAGATTCCAGTGCCACTTTTCCAGCCGCATCACTGGTATTAGAAGCCAATGGAGACTGAAAGAGGGCACTAGAGCCACAGACGCTCGGGACATGAGTGGAGAAGCTGGCCATTGCCAGGACTCCAGAAGCATATTTACAAGAGATCTCTGGGCCACTGCCGTTTTAACCTTCGTGGAGGATTGTAGGGATGAAGGGAGCTGGATAGGGATTGAGCTAGAGGATTTGGATGATGGATAAGGTTTTGGTGAAAGTTTGAGAATCTGGTTGGGATGATGTCGAGGACAAATGGGATGTTAAGGTCATGGTGTAGGGTCTTGTTTGTGACATAATATGGGGCATTGACTATTGTTCTAAGTACTTTGGACTGGAAGGATTGGATGCGTTTGATATTCGAATGTTTAGCAGTTCCCCACAGTTCAAGTCCGTAGGTCCAGATAGGTTTCAGTATGGTCTTGTAGATTAAAAGTTTATTTTCAATCGAAAGATGGGATGTCCTACTTAGTAATCTATACAGCTGGCCATATCGTCGGTTAAGTTCTTGTCTTTTAAGTCTGGTATGTGGGTTCCAAGTTAGTCTTTTGTCAAGAAGGAAGCCAAGGTAACGGACTGTGTCTGAGTAGGGAAGTGGAATTGAATTAAAAAGGATTGACGGACAGGATCTGCGTCGCAGGGTAAAAGTGATATGTTTGCATTTTGATTCATTGATTTTGATGCGCCAGTTGTTGCACCACTGCTCAATCAAAGAGAGGTGAGATTGTAGGTTTAGAGATGCTATTTGAGGATCTGAGTGGGAAGATAGAATGGCAGTATCATCAGCAAATGTAGCTAGAAATGTATCGGGATTGGAAGGGATATCGGAAGTGAAGAGGATATAGAGAACTGGGCCCAAGACACTGCCTTGTGGAACACCAGCCTCAACTGGATAGTAAGTGGAGAATGCGGTGTCACAACGGACTTGAAAGGAACGATTTGAGAGGTAGGATTTGAGGACTAGGTATAAGGATTGGGGTAAATGGGTTTTGAGCTTGAAAAGCAAGCCATCGTGCCACACCCGGTCGAAAGCTTGTGCTACGTCCAGAAAGGCACCAGTGCAATAATGCTTGTTTTCAAGTGCAGAGGATATATGGTCCACAACACGAAGGCCTTGTTGGACAGTGGAATGTCTTGAGCGGAATCCAAACTGATGAGAAGGGATGTTGTGGGATTCGATTATGGGTAGGATGCGTTTGAGAAGGATTTTCTCAAAGATTTTTGAGAGGATCGGGAGTAAGCTTATCGGTCTATAGGATGATGTGTTATTAACAGGTTTACCTGGTTTTGGAAACAGGATGATTATGGAATGTTTCCACACCAAAGGAAAGTTGGTTGTGCGAAGGATGCAGTTGTATAGATAGGTAAGGAATATGATTGCTTTTTTGGGAAGTTGTCTGAGGATTTGTGAAGTGAGGAGATCATATCCAGGGGATTTTCGGGGTTTTAATTTGTTTATAAGGAATTTGACCTCAGAGGGGTTAACAGGTTTTGGAGGTAGAGAGAGAGGAATTGGTGAAGAGAGGAATTCTTCAACTTCAGCAGTGTGGCTGGGATGGAGTTCGGGGTGAGGGGTGAATGTGTAGGATAAATGTTTAGCAAACTCCTCTGCTCTATTCGCATCTGACGAAGCCCAGGAACCATCATCACGGCGAAGTGGATGGGAAATGGACTGGAATTTAAGGATTTTTTTGGTTACGTTCCAGAGGGAGTTATCACTAGCGGATAATGAGGAGAGGTAGGAATTGTAGGATTGGGTTTTAAAAGTTTCCAGTTTCTTTTTTACCTGTTTGGAATAATAATTATACGATTTCCGGTCATCAGGATGCCTAGTTCTTTGCCAAAGGGTCCTAGAGCAACGTTTGCTATGGATTAGGTCCAATAGATCTTGAGGTAAAGGATTTATGTTATGGTATTTTTTGGGACGATCAGGTGAGGATGCAGTCCAAGCTGCTTGCTGGATCAGGGTAGTGAAGGAATGCACTGCATCGTCGAGGTCTTCAGGTGTTTTTAAGGAAACTCTGAGGTCAATATTATCTTCCAGTATTTGACGGAAAAGGTTCCAGTTAACTGGCCCCCTGATAAATGAAGGTGGGGATGATTTGGGAATGGGAGATGTGGAAACGGTTAGGACTAGAGGACTATGGTCTGAGGAAAGATCATCAAACCTTGAAATAGAACAGTGTAGTGATCCTAGACCTTTGTGGAGGAAAAAGTCTAGAAGGTCGGGATTGCGGTTGGGATCTGTTGGCCAGTATGTGGGTGTATTAGGTGAAAGGATGTTGCTGCGATGGGAATTAAGTGCAGATAGCAATGTTCGGCCTCGGGAATTTGTGGATCTGGCTCCCCATTGCTGGTGTTTTGCATTTAGATCTGCACCTAGGAGGAAGTGGTGTCCTAAGGAATTCAGGAAGGAAATTATTTGGGATTCGGAAATGGGTGTTTTAGGTGGGGAATATGCCGCAACTAGTGTTATTGGGTAAAGGGGTGTTTGGATTATTACGGCTGTGGATTGTAGGAAATTATGGCTTGGTAAGGGAAACAAATGATGGGAAACGGATCGATGGATAATTATGGCAGTGCCACCATGTGCTGTTCCATCAGGATGGTCGGTTCGATAAATATTGTAGCCGGGCACGTTGATTTGTCGTTTGTTGGTTAGTCGAGTTTCAGTTATTAGTGCTATGTCGATGTTTTTGTCATGTAATAAGATTGTCAGTTCGTTGATGTGGTTCCGAATACCATTCGCATTCCAGAGGAGAATGGAGAGGAATTTGGTTGAGGACATTTATGGATTTCTTGGCAGTGGAATGAGGTTGGATATAACATTGGTAAGTAGCGAAATAAGGGGGGTAATGAGAGATCTAAATTCGGAAAGGAAAGATGTCAATAGGCTTGTGAGGTCAGTGGAATTGGAAGGAGGAGGAATGAATGTGTGAGTATTTAACCTACGTTCAGGGATGGAGGGATATGGGTCTTGAGGTTGATGTGTGAATTCTTGAGGTTTAGATTCTTGTGGCAGGGCCTGAGATTGAGTGTTTACAGTGTCTCCTTTGAACATCTGAGCATAGGACACTCTTCCGTTCACTGTTCTATAGGGTTGTCTTGGTGGCCTGGATGTCCCTTCTTCTCTAGGCGTTGCGTACATTCGTGTTTTCAAATCTTTGTAAGTTTGACAACCCTTGTAGTTGGCTGGGTGTCCTTGGTGGCATAAAGCGCATACTGCAGGTGAAGTTCTAGACTTCCTACAGTCCTCTGTTTTGTGTTGCTCACCACACCTCACACATCTAGGAATGTGATGACAATACCGTTTCGTATGGCCATAAGCCTGGCAGTTATGGCATTGAACGATGTCGCGCTTGCTGTAGGGCTTTTCTACAACAACGCTTGTATAATAAAGGCGTGTGACCTTGTAGATGTTTTCGACATCAGGTGTTCGGTCAAGGTCAACGAAGAATAGTGGAAGAGGTATTTTATTTTTTATTCCAGGCTGTTCTCTATCCTCCTTAAATATGTTCACTATCTGGCGAACATGGAATCCCATACCCGTGAGCTCTTCTTTTATAGCATCTGTTGGCGTAGATGGGTGCAGTCTTCTGATAACGACCCTGAGCGCCCTCTCTTGACGCAGTTGATACGTGTGGTAATCAGCCTTGGTGTCAGATAAATATTTTATGATTTTTCTATAGGTTTCTGGAGTGTCGGGCATTAACTTAGTGTCATTGGTGCGGCTTTGGCATAAATATTTTCCTGAACCTACCAGATTATTCAATTGATTACACATCAATTGAAAATTTTTAATATTTCTAACAAATATTGGTGGGGGTTTGGGTTCTCTGGGGATGGATGCTGCTTCCATTTGTTCGTTGTTTATATTTGAAAGCACTTCAAATGGATTCGAAGTGAAAAACGGCGATTCTTCACCCATAGCTTGAGTTGTCTCATAATTGTTGGGTTGTTGTGAGGAGCCAGGTTGGGGTTCCACTTCTTCTATGGAGCTCCCTGGTGTGGCTGGTGGAGTGTTTCTTTTCGAATGCCTTGTCTTTTTTTTAATGGGAGAACTAATTGTAGTATCCAGGCTCCTGGACCTAGTGTTTTTGCCCTTACTCGACATTAGCATGTGATAATATCGCATTTCATATTTATTTTTAAAAGAAAAATTGATAAAAGTGAAGAGAGGAAAAAGAAAAAAATTTTATTGAACACGAAAATATAGACGCGCTCTTGGAGAGCACAGATCTGCCTCCGACGGAGGGATCTAGCCCACTGGTATTAACGACTGTTGCAGCTTATGGCTGGCCGTTATCTAACTAACCTAAGGTCTATTTACACTGTTCACTCTTGTGTTGTAAATAAGTGATTACTCACCTTATTTTTTTTGTCCAGTATAAACGTAATTGTTAATGTAACTGATAGCACTAATTGTTAATGTAACTAATAGCAGCCTCCAATAGCATAGCCGGCTTAAGACAAGAAGCGGAACGATGCGCCAACTTGGTCGGAGAATGGTGCGAGAGGAAAAAGTTATCAATGGCCGCTTCAAAGACTCATACAATTGTCATGAAAGGGAAAACTGACAGGGCTCACCCTATTAACATAACGGTTCAAGGTTCGAGAATACGTCCAAGTGAGGTGGTCACTTATCTAGGCGTAAAATTTGGGAAAAAATTCAGCGTTACCCCTCACTTGGACTATCTTAAAAACAGGGTGGCCCTATCTTTGAACGGTCTCAGTCGGGTTGGGGGCGCTTTCTGGGGCCTCAGATACCCAGCAACCTTAACAATTTATAAGGGAGTGATTCTGGGTATCATGAGGTACGCGTCTCCCGCCTGGAACCAGAACCTCTCGCACCGACAGAAGAGTAAGTTGGCGACAATACAGCGAACGGCATTGTTGCGGGTCACCAGGTCGTATCGAAGCGTATCCCATGAGGCGGTGCAGGTATTAGCAGGAGGGGTACCTCTCGACCTTCTCCTGCGAGAAGATATGATGAGGCACATATTTAAGAAAAACGGCTCAGCAGGTCTACCGGAACATCTTAAGGTGAGAATTGACGAGAATCCTTGCAAATGGAAAAACATTATACGGGACGACACATTGGAGGAATGGAACCGGCGATGGGTGATAACCCCCAAAGGATCTACCTTGAGGAAGTACTTCCCCACCGTCCGGTCACGTTTAAAAGCAAGGTGGATCGTCCCAGACTATTGGATCTCGCAATTTCTCACAGGCCATGGGGGCTTTCGAGCAAAGCTTCATTGCCATGGGATGGACATCGACCCCCTATGCCCTAGCTGCGGTGTTCCGGAGACTGCTGAGCACATCATAGTGGACTGCACCGCCTTTGAAGAACTAAGGGCTAAGTTACTGAGGGAAACCGGTCTCTACATTCTCACAGAGAACGATTTTCCTCAGTTAGTCACTGCGGAAAACTACCCGTACTACAAAGATTTTGTGTACGGGTGGAAAGTCGCGGTGGGGCCAGCCCATTTTAATTTAAGAAGAGGAGGAAGAGGTACTATACCATTGGCGTGAAACGGATGAGGAAAGCACCCATGAAGAAAGAGGAAAAAATGAAGAAAGAGCGGAAGAACGAGATTCATTTGCAGCAGTGAGATGTTGAGCTGACCTGCCTAACATCTTACTATTGCAGACACCCGTATTGCCTACTAGGCACGGCAGGGTTGATAAATAAATAAAATAAATAAAATAAAATAAGCACTAATTGTTCACATTAAACTTGTATACTGCCACTGATAAATGAGATTTTTATAAGAGACGACCTGACGTATGTTTAACTAGGGCTAACGCATGCGCAGAACTGATCATGTGGTCTAAAGCACATACCATAGTTTTTTTTTGTTCCTCTAGTTTCGCGTTAAGATACAATTTTGAATAATTACTCATTACAGAAGATGATATGCTGAACTTTTCCCTCCCTTACATTATGCGGATCCTTTTGGTTTCTGAGATATTTTAATCCAAATGTAAAAGCACTTCAATTAGTCGACTCGAACCGACTTTACCCGAATGTGCGTTACATATCCGAACGTGCCAGCTCGGTCTCATTTACTAACCTCCAAAAAAGTATAAAGAGTGCTTAAAGATGTTTTCACTTAAAAATTAAAAGCTACTTCAATTACTTACTGTCCTTGTTTCAACAAGGAAAGATTAAAATAATTCTACTAGGGTTTGACTTCTCGACTTGACTTCAACTGTTTAAAAGCTAACAGCACTCTCACAACGTGAAACTAACTCGCCTTTCAACAAGCAATCAATGTTTGTCGAAGCTCAAAACTCACTTCGTGAACAGTCAATTTGACTTAAAAATAACCTAGGATATGTTAAGTGGGATCTAGGAATTGAACCTTGCTCGTAATTGTCTAGTCGGCCTATAAATAAACCTTAATATAACGTGTATATAAGTATATATATATATATATATATATATATATTTTTTTTTTTTTTTTTTTTTTTTTTGACCGCATCGAATTAAATCGCATTCCCAATCGGGATGTGGTCAACAAGACCACATCCCGATTCTCTGTTTAAATCACGGGGTACTGTCATCAATCCTACGCCCAGTTGGTGTGAGTTGCCTCCAGCAGGCTGACGGCCCTCACATACCCGGAAAGGGGAAGGAATCTCGAGCAGCGTGGCTTTCCTTGGTGGACGGTCACCCATCCAAGTGCTAGCCACGCTCGGTGTTGCTTAACTTTGATTACCTACTGCCTTAGCCCGCAATTTTACTCCAGCCCCATATATATATATATATATATACTTTTTTTTCGGTTGGCTCTACAGACCTTGCAGATCTTTGGCCGCCTGAACCAGCCTTCTCCACCTCTGCCTATCTTGGGCTACTGCTTTTCAGTTTGCTGCATGAAGCTCAGCCGTATCTTTGTTTATCCTATCTATCCATCTGGTTTTTGGTCTCCCACGTGGTCTCTTCCCTATTACTCTGGCATTTAATGTCGTGTAAAGGCGTCCTGATGGATTGCTACGAGCTACATGCTCCGCCCTCCGTGCCTTCATATCATGAGATATTGACTGACCAGTTTCTGTAAGCAGTTCTTTATTGGTCTTTCTTCTCCTTGTGTTAGTACTCTAATCCCAGATCGCTCAGATTATACAGCATCGTCGAGAGTCCATTTCCCTGCCTCAAGTCCGTCCGAACTTCAAAGGGTATTAGTACCCTAAATTTAGGATCATTCGTACATTCCTTCGCCAACCTCACTAACTTCCCAGGAGCACCCAGCTCAGTCATGATCTTCAAGAGACAGTTTCTGTCAACGGAGTCATAGGCTGCTTCGAAGTCGACAAATAATGCGTTTACGTCCTGATCTGCTACCCATCATTTTTCAAGTACTTGTTTTAGGATGAATCTGATCTAGCTTACTCCTTCCTCTCCTAAATCCTGTTTGATGGTCGCCTATTATGTTTTCATAATACGGATATATCTGATTCAGCAGAATATTAGTCATTATTTTATAGGCCACCGGAAGAAGTGCCATGCCTCTGTAATTGCCACATTCGTGCATGGAGCCCTTCTTAAGGATTGGACAAATTAAACCTGTGTTCCAGGCTTCTTGTATCCATTCCTTCTCCCATATTTTTCCGAGTTGTTTTCCTAATCCTTGAACAATTTGTCTATCCCTGAAACATTTCTTTAAGTCATTATATATATATATATATATATATATATATATATATATATATATATATACCCATATGGAATTAATCACTTTATAACTTCAATCATTTTATAAGCGAATACTCTTTACAATAATCTTCAATAACTTTGATAATCGTTAATTATGAATTCAATTACAAGATTTACCATCCATTAATATTTTATTTTAATTTTGCAGACGTTTCGACCCACTTTGCAGGTCGTCTTCAAGGCTACAAAAGATACAAAACCTGTTGAGAATAAAAATTAAATATAAGTATATATAAAATAAGAAGAAGTTGTCAGATACAGAAATAAAAGATGATATCAGAGATACAGTGGGTGACAATGTTGTTAAATATTAAGTATTATATATGTAGAAGATACATACAATATACATATGTAGACGATTCATACACAATATGAAAGAATTTGATAATTAACTAAAGTAGACATAATAGATCGTAACGGAGAATAGTTGTAATTCGGGACCCAAAGGAATGCGAGCGCATCCGAGCTCGCCCGAAAGCTTGGAACACGCTTCCATATGTAACATGAGCTTGATATAACAGGGACTCTGACAATATTCTGAAAATATAAAAATGCGGTGTATAATTGTGTAGATTGCAGCGATATAAATATTAAAATTTGTATATATTAGGGTATTTATACCAAAAAAATACCTATAATGAAATATAAATAAATATAAGAAGGAGTTAGTCGAGGGTGCGGTGAAATAAATAAAGAATTAAAATATATTAATTATTATAATTTTTGCCGACGTTTCGACCCACTTTGCAGGTCGTCTTCAGGGCTACAAAAGATACAAAACATGTTGAAAATAAAAAATAAATATAAGTATATATAAAATAAGAAGAAGTTGTCAGATACAGAAATAAAAGATGGTATCAGAGATATAGTGGGTGACAATATAGTTAAATATTAAGAATTATATATGTAGAAGATACAAATAAATGGAAAATAAGTAGGAATAAAAATAAAAATAAAGGAGAATATAGCATGTAAGTTAAAAGTAAACAGATTGCGATAAAACATAAGGAATAAATGTATAACAAACTAACAGATTTAATTTAATTTAGTACTTATTTGACCGCACCCCCAACTAACTCCTTCTCATATTATATCAACGGACAACCATCTCTACATCATAAAATAAAGTGCTATCATTTGTTGCTGATGAAGAGTGAATAAGGTTCAAAATATGAGAAGTCTTGGGAGTATTCTAGTTTTTTACTATCTGGAGCTTGGATGCAGAGTGAGTTTTTCTTACTGGAAAATATCTAACGAAACTCTCTAATGTTATGTAAGGATTTTTCAAGCGAACGGCCGGATAGATTTTTAAGTTTGATGGTTCAAATTTTTTGGTGAGATCACTTTAATATTTTGAAACAATTTGAGCTATACGTACTTTTCACTAGTTGAATAAAATGTGTTTCATCGATTTGTAAAAAAATATGTTGCGATTTTTTCAATTTTCAAGTATTCTGGTTTTATAATTTTATCGTTTTACACTTTAATTATTTTTTTTATACAAGACAAATGAAACTTTAATTGTACATCTTTTAGAGGACTGTGTTCCAGAATAAAATCGACTTTATTTCTTCTTTCCTTTCCTTTTTAAAATCCATTTACAAACTACCAGCTACAAATCAATAAAATCAAGCCGCTAGATTGAATATTTTAACATAAAGTCAATATTTAAAACGACGACCTTGTAATTCGTTAAATCATCAAACTTGACGTTCAGAATGTCTGATAACTACCAAAAAAATAAATTTTATTTAATAAGAATTTGGTAGAACGATGAGCTATCTTCGTACGAAAAAAGATAAATAGGCCCAGGTATCAATATTAAAACATAAAATAAAAATAATCTAGGATTAATAAATAAAACTCTAGACAAAATTTACTAACTCAGGTAGTTTATATCTGCCGTATATATAGTTTGTAATATCATGTAATACTATAATTAAAGATACAAAGGTTTATGTAAATTAACTTTGGCTGAGAAATTACTTAAGAGTTCTAGGAAAATTGCCAAAAGATTACTAAGTGCTGTTTAAAATTTAAAAAACAGTTGTAAGCTGCAAGTAGGAGATAAAGGGCCTTTAAGGTGGTTTGGAGTAAATCCTTTGAAGGGTTAAGTATACAGAAGGCCCTGGCTTGTTAGCATCAACGTCCTTAAGGATAGCTCATCCTTTTCATCCTCCAGGACCTTCTTTAATTCACCCCTTTCCTACTTCATTACCCTTAATCATCCTCATGCTAGGAACATTTTGGCTAATAAAATTTATTTTATTTCTACGTTAGTTTCTTCAATTTCTTCTTAAAATAATGAGTCATTCTTAGTTTGAATAAAAAACAGCTGAACATAATAAATAGTAATGTCGCAATTACTAATGTGAAGAGCATGAAGCAAAATTTTACATATTGTGACAACCAAGTATATTTAACAGTAGCATTCAGTTCTATGGTAGTCTGATTCCAAAATAATTACAATTAAAATAGTTTATTACAATATTATGTTATTTTATGTTTAATAAAAATATTGAAAAAAAAAAAAAAAAAAAACCTGTACCACTACAATCTATAAAGGTTTTGTGTTATAGCTCTGGAGCCAGAGCCCAAACATCGCCCACATCTCAGGCGAAGGTTTGATTGTAATATACGAAATTGTAAGTAATTCCGACTAAAGAGAACCTTTTCTACCGTTCCAGAGGCATTGCTTTAAGCAATGACGGTTGATTTAAAGAATATCAGGCACATAATTTGAGGTTCGAAACGCGAAATACATAATCAGCCTCCATTTTTGAACGCAGCGGCTCTGAAACGGCCGCGTCTGCGACGAGGTCGATTTTAGAGCCCTGCTCCAGAGCTATTAGTAGTGTCTTAAGACGTACTGTTTCCAGGCCAACGGTTGTACAGGGATGTGATCGGACCAGAATAACGCTCATTCGCTAGGTTGCCCAAGAGTCTCTCAATAACAGGGTCCATCTATGGTTTATAAAGCAGAATAAGTAATTGGCTGTCAAAGCCCGGTTCGAACCTAGGATCTAGAGCTTAGTGACCCATTGTCTAATTCACTGCGCTACTCTTAATAATTATTAACGCCTTGTTAAGTTCCTGAGTAACATTTTTATATAGTAACAGGTTTTCTTCCATAACAAATTATTTTATTTTTTGTATTGGATAAATGAGAATTTCAGGTAATGATTCGTTTCTTCATTGAGGTATAGTCATCTTATGTGCCTTGTGAATGGAGAAAAGCCCAAGTAATCCCATTCATAAAGAATGGAAAACCTCCTTATTTTGTGGAAACTACCGGACCCATATCACTTCCTAGTGTCATTTGCATGTTACTTGCATGAAAGATGGCACTGAAGAGACTACAAACTCATCTAGAAAAGCATAGGCTCATCTCACAAAAACAAGCATGACTTAAACGATACAGAAGCAACATAGAGCAAGCAATACAGCTCTCACGGGTTCGCGTCCCGCTACCGGGAGGACCCTATAACTTCAGTATTAATCCTCCACCTTAAACACTTAAGCGGGAAAACCTTGTATAGCCTAAAGTGCGAGGAAGATAAGGACAAAAAATATTGAGTTGGACAAAGCATACACAATCTGGTAAAAAGTGGTGAAAAGCGTTTTGGCTTGATTAACAGAATAACGAAGTGGCGAGAAAACCAATCAGTTCTTACAATGATGTATAAAAATTACTTGAAACCCGTTCTTTAATACTAAATTGAGCTACACATGACAGAAACAGAGTCTTATACGCAAAAAATTGCTGAATATATCCACAAAAATTATTACTGACGCTCCTAAATGAACTATTAAGTACAAAGCGTCTTATAGTCGAACGGCTCAAGACAATGAAGGTATAGGATAAAAAAAACTGCGATGTGTTCTTTAGACCACACGATAGAAGTGAAATCATAAAGAAAACGATGTTAATAATATAAAATATATAATAATTATAAATAATAGATATCGCATTATAAAGGCGATGAAACGCTGAACAATGCCCTCGCTTAGAGTAAGCTGGTTCGAGTTTTAGTTGTTTTTGAGACTTTTAATCTATATGTAAAATCACTTCAATTAGTCAACTTCAGTAGATTTTACCCGAGAAGTATACAACGAAAATATGACGGCTCAATATTATTAACTCTCCACAAAAAAGTGCAAAACGCGCCTAAATTTTCACTTAAAAGGGAAGAAAGATAATAGATTAATTCAGGTTATCCAAAACGAGAGCTGGCCACAGCTGTCTATGTGCAGAGGATTGGCTTTCGAAACGAAGCTTTTTTTTTTTAAATATATTTTAAGGCTTCAATCACTTGGGTCATTATGGCCTCATTTTCACTGAGAATTAGATTTTATTTTCAAGCTTAGAACGTTTCAGATAAGAAAATAGTTTATCAATTTCATTCGTATTGTCCTGTAAAATGAAGTGCAGATCGTTCGTCAGGTCAGAAGAGAGTCTAAATTTTTCGTAAGCTCTGCATTCTGTTAAAATGTGTTTCACTGTGAGAAGAGTCCCACAGGTTTGGCATGTTGGCGAAGAATCATCAGGTATCCGTGGGTAAGGCGTGTATGACCTATACGCAGGCGCGAAACAATTACTTCCTCTCTGCGGTTATTCCTATTTGACGATGCCCAAGAGGAAACGTCACCCTTAACCTCCCTCAATTTATTTTCGGTTACACTCGACCATATCTGTTAACACAGACAAAAATTAATGATATATTATTTCTATTTGCGGATTTTATTGAGTACAGAATGTTTTGTATTATGATATTAGATGAGAAAACATTTTCTACACTAATTAGAGCGGATAGAGAATCTGTGCATACGACAATCTTTTGTTTAGTTGGCCGTATAACATTTAAACCTTTAGGTATTGGAACCAATTCAGCAGTATAATTATTACATAGTGGTGAAAGAGAAAAATATGTTGACGTACGTTACATATAATTGATTGTTAATGAACATTGCGAATACAAGTTGTGCCAGAATCAGCAAACGTTATAATTCAAATGGCATATTTGTTCCAACCATCTTGATGCCTTGCAACATTGCATCTAAAAATAAATTTAAAGAATTAAACAATCTGAAAACAATTATTTTATTAGCATACAAAACATATGCACCACAAGAAATATTCTATTTAAATTGTTGATGAACAACATTAGGAACTTACAATATATATTTATTCATTTGGCAAAAAATACATGTTTTTTTTCTATTCTTTTACTTAAAAAATTTTCCTATTCACAATTCCATTTACCTTAACATGGTGCTACATTCCCCATAAAAGAAACAAAAAACTAAGATTAAACAATAAAAATAAAAGCAAAACAAAATAAAAAATAAAGATAAATCCTGGGTTAGTGTCCCCAGGTCTCACAAGCATTAAGATTTTCGTCAAAAGCTATGCAGATATTTATACAATAACTTGCTGTGTCATAAATATTTTAAATATATAGACAGACCCAATATATGCAAAACTCGATAAAAATAAAATTAACAATCAATTAGTTAAATTTACTTGATTAATAAAAAAAAAAAACAAAAAAAATAAATGGGCACGCATATATACACAGCGTCACACTCACATGCCCACTCATACATACATTTATTTGCATACCTACTTACACCCGCATACACATCCACAATATTCATAAAATAATACATAGTCAATAACATAAACATATATATATATATATATATTTTTCGGTAATATATCTTATTTAAGCACAAGTGCGATCCAATATTGAACGTTTTATATTAAATCGGATTAAAATCTAAATTATTATAACATAAAAGTTTCTAAAAGAAAAAAAAAAAAATCAGATTAGGGGTGATGAATATAAGATTTCGCATCCAACTAAAAAATAGCCCATACATTATTTCTAATCCTTTTCAACGGGGTAACAATTTATGCCAACCGTAATAATTCATGTTCGATCCCTTCGGAACACTTGATGTCATGTGATTCATCGTTTTCTTTGTCACTCCCAATCCCGAAAGGTCTCGCATGGAATCTCTACACCATATCCCTCTCCAGGTCAAAGTACAGGAATATACGTTAATGTCCATGAAGGGCACTTTAATTGTTCGACCAATAGCCATTCTACAGTCTAAGGCTTTGTATTTGTTGATCTTTACTCTGTGCCAGTAAGAGGTACTCGGATTATCTCCAACGATCTAGGCATCTATTACGAATGTCTTTCCCATTCTAGAACAAACGAGATCAGGTTTCCACTTCCTTTTGCTACCTACGCACGTTTTTTTCTTTTTCTACCTCATAACCTTTCTTGGAGAGGGCTTCCTCTAACAAATTTACGACCGGATCGTTCCGTTTCACCCTCCCGTCATGGGTTAGGTAGCATGTTTGAATTACATGACTTGCAGTCTCGTTAACATAGGAACTTACTATCTGTAGGAAAACATTTGACCTATTGATGGCACACAAAGAAAATCTGGTAATTCCATTTTAGTATACTTTACAATAGAATGTAAGAGTTCAATTGCTAATAGTAGTTTAATCCTTAATTATTTATAGTTTAAATATACAGACTTGCTTTCATATCTCTCTAGGCATAAATAACAAAGAAACTGAAGACCAAAATAAATTGAGATACGATATTTTAAAGCCTACCGTCGATATAATAAATAGATTTTTTTTTTTATTTTAATGGCCTTACACATGAGTTGTTTTAGGTTAGCTAAAATTTTTAAGGTTTAGCTCCTTTAAAAATCCATTCAAAAACTCTACAAAAATCCGTCATTGCCAGAACATAACTTCTATTCACAGTAGAGCGGTAAGTGAAAGTTGTGCCATGAGCGTACCGGATTACTTAATTCCTATTAATCAACAATTAATACTAGTTGACTCGTCCGAAAAATTCTCAGGAAATTTTGTTTGTTGAAGAAATAGCAAAACAATATGGAAATAAGTAGTTCCTATGTATTTAATCCTGTTCAGTTATTATGTAAGGAAGGAATTAATATTTTTTCCTTAGTCGATTACAATATTCCATTAACCATAATAGACCAGCATATTTGTACAAATTGCTTTGCTAGGACTTATTTTTAAACACTGACTGGAAAGATAAGAAAAGTAATAAAGACAAAATAATGCCCTGGTCATAGGTTATTAAAAAAAATAAAATGTAAGAACAACCAAATTTCTTTAAGAAATAATAAAGTTAATATAAAAGTCAGGAAAAAAATTGTAGTAGACTATTCTATTACTAAATGCAATATCTTCACACAGAAAGATTATTGTATATTGACATCAGCAAACAGGAACATTATTGAATATATCAAAACTAATGGACTCTATCTTTGTTAATAATTGTTCGGTTTTTACTATTATATTTTTTGTTTTGTAGGTAATTTTGAATAAAATTTCTTTTCTTCCATAACTTTTTTCCCAGAAATTTCGGGATGGGGAGGCGAGACTATTTTTCACATGTGAAGGAGAAGAATATCTTCAAAATGAGTGGTCAATCATTGGATTCGATGAAGAATTGAGGAAGTAATGGCGTACCGACAAAAAAAAAAATTTTAGAAATAATATATACGATTAAAAATTATTTAGTATGGTTAGAAAATTAACAAAACATGTTTAAGATATGTTTACCTTATTTTCTACAAGACAGATCAAGGATTTCAGAAGCATAAAACCATTTCAAGATATGCTTAGAACCGTTTGAAAAAAAATAGGAATAAATTGATCTAGTAAACGCAGTTTACAGTTAAAACGAAGAAACTTGTCATTTTAACAATATAAATGCAGACATAGATTTAGATACAGACTGTTTTATGTTTTCTAACAATTAGGATCTGTGTAAAAAACAAATTCGATTACAATAACGCAATTTTGAACAAGTGTAGAGAGGCCTGGAGATATTGTTGGGCAAAGGTTCCTATCACAAGCAAAATGAAAAGATTGTTTCATGACATGAATCCACTTCCAGAGATTCAAGGAAACCGACGGGAGCAGACCATCATCACGCAGAATAGGGCACACCAGGCTCACGCATGGGCACCTACTCGACGGAAGTTCGCCACCAAGATGTCGCAGCTGCGATACAGCTTTAACAATGGAAAATTATTAAAGACATATCTTGGAAAATTGTCCAAGCTTAGATTCATCAAGGACCTCATATCTGCTGTTAGGATATCGACAAGCCCTACAACCTGGAAATCAGAAACACCTAGTCCAATTTTTGAAAAAAACACAATTACTACAGACATATTTAAACAATATCATCCTCATAAACGAATTCACAAAGTAAATTAGAAATAACCTATTCAATTGTAACAACACGTTCTTTAAACAAAAATACTAACAACATACACATCCAAAATTTTACATACATAAGACATATTGAAATGTAAATCAACAATCAAGATGGTGCCTCTAACCTATAAAGTTGCACACGGCACCTAAAATATAACCAGATAAATAAATAAAAAACAAATTCAGATCCAAAATAATCTAAATTAAAGACCAATGATCAGAAATAAACTAACGCAAGCAGAACTTTACTCTCTATTTTGATGACATTGAAATTTCAAAAAAATCACCATTAAGGCTGTACAATTCTATGACAAAACCGGCTTAGACAAAGTGAGATCTGGAGAATAAACAGCACTCTAGAAAGAAGTATTGAAACATTTGTGAATAAAATCCTTAAAGAGTAAGAGCTGCTTACAGAAACATCTACTATTGCAGAAACTATTTTTTAACTCTCGCATGCACCTCCCGCTCTCTTCCATAGTCCGGAAAATATCTCGTATAGCCTAACAGGCGATGATGGAAAAAAAAAAAAAAAAAAAAAAAAAAAAGATGAAATCAACATTGGTGTTGCAGAGCTACATGCAGATAAAGTGCACAAAATCAAGATCTGGAAAGCCAAAAGAAAAAAAAAATTGTGAGGTTTAGACCACACAATAGAACTGAAAACATCAACAAGGATTAATAATATGGAATATAAATTATAAACAATAGCTCATTATGAAGAAGATGAAATTATGAAAATGTTTCTCACTTACATTATACAGGGCCGATTTTTATTTTCTGAGGTAATGACGAAGAACACTATAGAAAAAAAAAAAAGTTCGTAAAATAATTTTAGTTTTAACTCGATAATGCTCCATATTATGTCACGAACAAGACCCTACACCATGACCTTAACATCCCATATGTCCATGACATCATCCCATCCAGATTCTCCAACTTTCACCAGAACCTCATTCATCATCCCAATCCTCTAGCGCAATCCCTATCCAGCTCCGAACATCCATACCATCCCCCTCGAAGGTTGAAACGGCAGTGGCCTCGAGATCTTTTGTAAATATGCCTTTGGAGTCCTGGCAATGGCCAGCTTCTCCACTCATGTCCTGAGCGTCTGTGGCTCTAGCGCCCTCTTCTCAGTCTCCATTGGCTTCTAATACTAGTGATGCGGCTGGAAAAGTGGCGCTGGGATCTTCCGGAGTCTTGCTTCGCCTTCCACGTGTGGGGGAAAAAGCCTGGCTCGGAGATTCTTGGGCGAATGTATATATTGTATATAGGTATGATTGTGTTTAGAAGTTTTTGTTTTATTTTATTTGTTTATTTTATTTTTATTTAACTTCTTCACCAGTATTATTTATTTACTTATTATATTTATATTTATTTCTTTATTATTTGTATATATTGTATGAATGAGAACTTGTAGCCCTAATGCTTATAGCCCTCCAGCAGTGGCTGATTGTATTATTATTCAATAAACAGAGTTTTAACTCGAAGAAGATTACCTAAAAATAAATTAGTTTTAAATATTAATTTTAAGTAATTGTAATAGCCAACATATGTTTGGAAAAAAAAGACAGTTTTTAGGAGACATATGGTGGAGTGTAGAGACACTCTAAGGAATTGTGTGTAAAATACTTTTGGTTTTACTGTGTACGCCGGAGTTGGTTTTACAGGGTACCTATTTTTCTTTTTCCCCACCTGGAATTTGTGATTGTCAGAGACGTGTCCAGCTTGATTTTACAAATTAGTGAATAAATATTTCTACAGCTTGATGGACTGGAGAGACCCCTTACGACGCTAGCTGGAATAAGTTCAGAAAACTCAATTTACCAATTCGACAAAGTTCGGCATTGAGATTTTGTAAATATGTATACATAAGTTTTTTTTCCTATCTATTTTTTTTGCAAACATATAGTTATTAATATTTAATTAACTCTTGAATATCTTTCTCTTTTTTTGTTTTTTTTTGCTTTAGCTAACCCTGACATCTCTACTGATCGTCCACTAGGTTTGCTGCGGAAATAATTTTCCTAAACTAAAGACCTTAAGAATATATTTTAATCCATATCCTCAATAAAACTCCTTATCTGTTGCTTTTCTACACTATTTCAATATTTTACCCTCACTAACATGTAGCGTTTCGGTACAATTTTGAATAATAACTCGCTACAAAGAGAACGAAATGCTTAACATTTCCCTCGCTTACAGTATGAAGGTCCGATTTTTATTTTCTGAGATATTTTAATCTAAATATACAATAAAACTCGTTCCCTTTTTTCCTTTTTTGCCTCTCTAAAAAGACATTAGATTATGAGAAAATTTTGAGTAATATCTCATTACAAAGAATATGAAATTCTAATAATTGGTAAATGGTTGACTGTCGTGGATAATGAAGAGAAGAATAGTTGGGGTGGTCAGTCAAAAAAGAAGGCAAAAAAATAAATGGTAATATTTATTTTTACATATGAAATTCTAATAATTTGTTTTACTTACAGTATGCAAGCCCGATTTGTAGTTCATGAAATATTTTAATCCGAATGCGAAATATCATAAAAAATTCACTGGTGTGCTTAAAAGTAATTAATACGCAACATTTATGTGGGCAAGAGATAAAGAGAGCCAACAGAAAAAAAAGTTCCTTTCTTAGGTATTTTAGATGAACATTGCAGTTATATCAATTCTATAATTCAACAAATGAATTTAATTAATCCACAAATATAATAACTATTCTTCTAAACAGGTTTCTTGAATTGCCATACACGATTCGAAATTTTCGTTCCAGTCGAAATAAGGGCAGCCGTAACCCCCCTCACGGAACTTACCTCTTGCTTCGGTTGAAGATGTCGCCATGGGGAACGGAAGAAACTTGGGCCTTCTTCTATGTGGGATCAAAGGGATCATCACTAGTTCCAACAAGTTGGGGATCTTGGCCGGGTATTCGTAAACCTCTTCCATGATTTGGTTGAGGTACTTCATAGGTTTCCATTCCCTGATCTCCTTAATCACATTCAAAGCTTTGTACAAATCCAACCGCTTTTCATCCTTCGGTTCGTAATCGCACCTCAACTTCAATACGCTGTAACCACTATCTCCATCCACAAAAATCTCACTATTTGTTTCTCTTCTCTTGGAAACTGGAAACTTTCCCGTTTCTGGCGTATTTCTTTCAATGGAGCGGCATATTCTGGGTGTTTTGAAAGGTATATCCGTCTTATCTGACATCGTCTTTTGTATATCTTCTATTGTTCTAGGGAGATTTGACATTAATTTTACTGAATGTGACTCTATAACAACGATGTCTTGGATCCGCGCAGCTAGACCGAAGTAACTAGTTAGGTATCGAGATTGAAGATGAACACCTGCTGAAGTTTTCAACCACTTCTTGATCATTAACTCATTGATGAAAAGTTCACTATTAAGTGCCAAGATCATGCCTTCCTTGGCCACTAAGTGATGGATGGATGGGACTCCATTGTTCTCTTTCGACTGTATATCTGTTTCATCTACGCAATCGTAAAAATCGATTCCCATAAAATGACCTATACCGTGAGGATAGAACAAATCGCATATTCCAGAATCTATTATATCGTCAATCGTTCCTTCTAGAATGAAATTTTGAATCATTAATGTTACCATTTTCTTCCGAACTGCATTTGCTACTTGTGCAAATTTTATACCCGGCTTCAATTGATCGAGCATGACTGACATCATTTCTAGTACGATATTATAGATAATCGCTTGAGAATCAGAGAAGATGCCATTAACTGGGACCGTAACGATTAAGTTGGTCCTATAGTTGCGCATTGCTATCCCCATATCGAGAATGCACAGACCGCCGGATTTGAGGTTGTCTGTCAAATGAAAGGTGGATTGTCGATGATCCAAACAAAACAGTTTGTCTCCGGCAAGGCAGGATATAGGTCTGGCTCTTGACACGTGGAGTGCACTAGACATCGTATATAGGTCGAATAGTGCGCCTAAGGAGTACCCTGTGAGACCCGGTCTCATATTCCGCAGGACGTATACCATTCCTTCGCTGTTAAGGTTCGCAGCAACAGCCATGATTGTCTGTTCTTCCAACGACTTAACCATGCGGCATTCGTTGAAGATTGGAGTAAGCACTGTGTTGCACATCCATATCCCGCATGTGGCGAAAATTGACACGATTTTGTTATCGCTCATTTTGTTGAACTTTTCCTCGTCCATGTTTGACAAAACGAGGAATATATTACGACCGAGTTTGGAAATCTCTTGTTTCATGTCAGAGAGAGGAACCACCTTGTCTATCTTGTACTTCTTTTTCCAAGAAATGTTTTTATTGACATGACAGTCCAAAAAAATATAGGACTTAGCTGTCTCTACATCGACTGCACCCCACAAGTTCGGTTTTTCCACGCCGAAAGCCCAATAGAAATACGAGTCCTGTTGGAAACAGAATGAACAATCAGGCGATATGATCAAATCGTTTCCTTTAAGTAGTACCATCGAGTTCGGGAACTTTGTTCTCAGATTAGCTGCGAGAATTTCTCGGTTCTCTTTGAACATGGCCCGGTCAACTTTGCACATACCGCATTTGATTTTTAAAAGTCTTATTGACGCATCCAGTTCATTTAATTTCCCTTCTATGTAATTCCTTGTTTTTTCATCGCATTCAGCAGGCACAAGTTTCATGTAATGCGTAAACGTCATTTTTGTTTTTCAATTTAAAAGCATAATTTGGATTTTTCATAAATATATTAGTTTAATTTAGTGATTTCATAAATAAAAACAAATAAATAAATAGTTTTAATCTAAGATTTATTTTTTAAAGTATTGTTATAAATTCACCATATGTTTCATCGGTGGCTAATTCAATGCTTATAAAAATTTGTGTGATCAACTGTTGTGTTAATCCTTTATTTTCTACACTCGGAGTGGCCATCTGATATATTAGAATAATTCTAAGAAGATTTTATCCACCAATCTGTTATATTAATTATCCATCACCGTGTGCATGGATAGAGAGAGAGTTTGTTCATGGGGGGCATGCGTGTTTTACAGCATTATTTATTGACCACGTCCACTGCACTTTATGTATTTGTATGCATGTTATGAATTAGGTTAGGAAAAGAGGAGAAAATCTAGGGAATGAGAAAAATGTATAAGGTGAGAGAAGGAACAGGATGTATAATGCTAATAAATGAATGAAAGAAATAGTAAAAATAAAATTAATAAATAAAAAAAAAATACATAGGAAAAAAAATTATAATAAAAAAAAATATATATATAGATAAAAAAAAATTGTATACTATGCTCATATATATTGTTAGTACTATATAATTGTATATTAGTTTTGGAAATTTGTCTGTAGTGATTAATAAGTATGCTGTGTTTAAAGCAACCCAATGTAATTGGGCAGCACCCTTTTATGATAATAAAGTGATTCTTTCTCTATTTTATTTATTTATTTTTTTTAGCCCGTCTTGACTTTTTTGACTTCCGCCATTAGCTTTTTCGCAGCATCGGGGGTGTTCTAGGTGATAATCTGTGATCCTTTGGTTCTCTTCTTAAATAGATGATATCCAGGGAGCACGTGATTAATAATAGCCGTGCGCGATCAAAATCATTCTCTCTTCATCAGAATGATTGGCAACCTTTTCCATGAGTCTCTATCATGTTGTCGTTTTTTACCGGATAGGGTTATTAGGCCCTGAGCCCAACCTTCAAATCTGGAGTTCCATAGGAACTATGTTATTCAGAAACAGGGGTCGCTGTCACATTCCTGTGAATCTCAGGGACGTTACCGTCCCCCAACGTGAATCGAACCCTCGCCGTAGTCGTCTAAGAAATCTTGTAGGAACTGCACTTATTTTTTTTATTATTTATTTATATTTTTATGTTGTTATGGGATTTAAACTCGTAGCATAAAATTTTTGCTGGCGCCTTAACTCATTCGACTACCGCTGCCCCAGTGAGAGTTATAATTGTCAAAGAATATTTAAATGCTAACATTAAGAATGTTAAGATTCATTTTTCGAGTCGGTACACTAAGGTGAGCGTAAAGGTTTCTTAGACATGAACTCTAACTTAATCGAAAATTTTAGTATACTTTTCAAATTTTGTCTTTTTTTGTTTTTGAGGGCATTAACAGCTTCTTTGACCCCAACAGATTGTTTAAAACCCATGTCTTTGTTGTAGTTGGTACTTTAAACATTACATTGTTCAGATATTTTACAATTTATTACCTCTTTAATAATGACATATTATACTCAAATATAAAATTACATATATGTAATAATAGAAAATTTTTATTTTTAGCTAGGTTTTTTAACTATTAAACAGGTGATATGATTATAATTTCGTCAGTATAGGCAATAAGATGGTATTTAGTCAAAAACTGGAACTATAGTAACTCCAATACGCTAGTAAAAAAAAAAAAAAAACGCTGCAAAATATTTCACTATGGTTTATTATTTCCAAACAATTATACATCTAAAGCAATATTACCTTCCGAGTTACAAAGAAAAAAAAACAAATGATGATTCCAGTTATTGGACTAAACTTTTTTTTTAATCATTAGTAATATGCTAAAAAAAATGTAGCATTAGTTCAGTAACACATTCAAAATTTAAAGACCAAGCCAAGGATATAACATTTGGAGTAGAACATATAAAAAAAACCGAAGACCATATCTTTTCTCCTAATTGTCCGATTTTAACAACGATATATTTTTATTTTGTTTTATGAAATTTCGTAAACTTTTAAAAAACTTAAAATATCGACAAAAAAGTACCAACTTTTTAAGTTATCCGGAATTAAATTTTACCATCCCTCGTAACTTTTTTTCCAGCTTCTTTTCGTTGAAGTATGTTGTATAGATAAATTTGAAGGGCATCGAAAGAATGGCTTTAGCGAAGTTTCATTAAAATCTGTACATTCGTTTAGGAGTCTAGAGCAACGCAGGTTTTTCGGCCGCCATTTTGAAAGTTTAAGGCGGAGAGTAATGTCGATGAAGGAGGATCATCCTCGGGTGACCTCTGATTTTATATCAAAATTTGAAAAAAATCGGTCCAGTAGTTTTGGAGAAAATGCGCGGACGGCGGGCGGATAAAAAAAAATTTATTCGTTATTCGAATTCTACGCGTCCTGAAACGTGAAACCTCGAAAATTTCGAGAGGTTGTTAAGTTTTTAAATTTTTTGGTCGATCACAAAAATTGATTATTGAAAATAATACACCAATATATACAAATGAAAATAATGTTAGTTACACTAAATTCAATGTTTCCGCGTTTGAAATCTTCAACAAATTCCGGCGTTACCTGCGGGGGTTAGGTCATAAAACTGTTTTAAGAGTTCAAACCTTTCTCAACAATAGATTCTGTCTAGTTGTTGTTGTTGTTGTTGTTGTTAAGGCTTAGAGGCTTAAAACCCAGAGGTCATAAACGCTGTCTATTCTTTATTTATATTACCTTAATAATAAATTATTTTTATGAAAAAGAAAAAAAATCGATTTTTTTTAACAAATCATGGACTTTAAGAAAATCTATCACCGATTTTACTTTAACTTCATCCTTATTTAAAATATCTGATAGTTTTGGTATGAGTCGTAATTTTGATAAGATTGATACGGAATTGGGCCACTTATGAAAAATGTGGCTGACTGTGAGAATACTGTATCAGTATTGGCTGCTTACTTATCAGGTAAGAATGTGTCAGGTTCGTATATCCTATCTTTTGTTTCGCCAAGGCAACCTCCTCTATACGAATAGAGCAGTTCGAGGTGGAGCATGATTTTACTTATCTTTTTTTTAACTTTCAATATGCTCGGAGGGATATACAATATGGGTTTTCAGGCGATTTGCGAAATGGACCAATATTGTTTGCAATTGTTTGAAATGTCGTAACGACTATACTTATTTATAAAAAAAAGATGTTTCAGCTGTCTTAAGATAGAGGCATGTTATCCTGTCCATCACGTACCGTTAGGTTTGAAAAAAAAATATCTTAAAACCAGCTTTAAATATAAAAAATGTGGTTTTCATTTCTTCCCAAATTATCTCACATCATGACATTATTAATGAAATAATTAAGTTAAAAATTGTTGAGCATTAGTTTGCACTAATGCAGCTAAAATTCCAAATTTTAACTTTTGTTTTTTCTCCCAAAATCCAACCATAGTTCTAACTTAGTGTGGACCGGTGAAAAATAAAATTAATCGACCAAGGTAGGATTCGAACCAACCTTCGAACGAGCACTCTGGTATCTGCAAGTCCCAACGTGCAGAATAGTGTTGCCCATGTGCAAGACCGAGATGAGTCTTGGTCTTGCTAACTCAGTTTTGGTCATGGTCTTGGTCTTGCGGAAGAGTCTCGCACCAGTCTTGCAGTTAATAATTAGCTTATTACTATCGAGATATTACTGTAATTTTTCAGATATGAGAAACCTAACTAAGCCCGAATAAAAAATACAGGAGTTAAATGCAAACGTATGTTGGTTATACGAATTACTAACATATAGTAATTAAGATTGTCAAGTATTAGTAACTATTTTTCCTTAATTTTTATTAAAAAAGTTATTTTTTTTTTTTTATCAGTCCTGGTCTTGGTCTTGAAACAGTTAGGCGGCCTTGGTCTTGGTCTTTGGACAATAAGACCGATTTTGGACAATACTAGTGCAGAGCCATCTCGTACTCTACTATTAACTGAAAATAGATTTCAAAATTTACATGGAAAAAACGGAACAAGAAAGAGCATGTTTAGAAAATAGTAACTACTTAAAAAAGCAGAAAGCGTTATCGATTTGATAGTTGACTAGACTCGTATCTTCTGGTGTCCTCCGCAGCCTCATAGATGAGACCTCATATAGTTATCTTAAATTCATAATTGGTAAATGGTTGACTGTCGTGGATAATGAAGAGAAGAATAGTTGAGGTGGTCAGTCAAAAAAGAAGGCAAAAATAAATGATAATATTTATTTTTACATATGCCGACGTTTCGACCTGAAGTTCAGGCCTTCATTAGGGCTAAGAAAATAACCAGATAACAAGGTATGAGAAACATAAGTAGTGATGGTAAAAAAATAACAAAAATAAAAGAATTAGAAAAATAAAATAAATAAATATAAAGTAAAATGAAATTGTTAGAATAATGACTAAGAACTAAGAGATAAATAATAATAACCGTTACAAAGTGGGGAATGATGAAGTAGGCATAATCGAAAAGGGTGACATAAGTGTTACAATGGGAATCTTAGAATAAAATGTAAAACATAAAAAAAAATATATATATGAAGTTAGATAAGAAATGAAAATAAATGGTAAAATTAAGACATTGAGAATGGAGTAGTTAGATAGAAAATTGAGATATTGTAAAGTCTATCTAGATGTACAGACAATATATAATATAATAAAGAGTTAAAAACAGAGAAAAGGAATGAAAGGCCTGATGAAGACCTGATGAAATGCCTGATGAAGGCCTGAACTTCAGGTAGAAACGTCGGCATATGTAAAAATTTCAGGCCTTCATCAGGCCTTTCATCAGGTCTTCATCAGGCCTTTCATTCCTTTTCCCTGTTTTTAACTCATTATTATATTATATATATTGTCTGTACATCTTGATAGACTTTACAATATCTCAATATTCTATCTAACTACTCTATTCTCAATGTCTTAATTTTACTATTTATTTTCATTTCTTATATAACTTCATATGTATATATATATATATATATATATATATATATATATATATATATTTTTTTTTGTTTTTTTTTTATGTTTTACATTTTATTCTAAGATTCCCATTGTGACACTTATGTCACCCTTTTCGATTATGCCTACTTCATCATTCCACACTTTGTAACGGTTATTATTATTTATCTCTTAGTTCTTAGTCATTATTCTAACAATTTCATTTTACTTTATATTTATTTATTTTTTTTTACCATCACTACTTATGTTTCTCATACCTTGTTATCTGGTTATTTTCTTAGCCCTAATGAAGGCCTGAACTTCAGGTCGAAACGTCGGCATATGTAAAAATAAATATTATCATTTATTTTTGCCTTCTTTTTTGACTGACCACCCCAACTATTCTTCTCTTCGTTATCTTAAATTGATTTCAATATGCTTAAAAACTTGTCCCTGCGTTTTATCACTAGTAAGTTAGTAAACAATATTTACTGGAAACTGCAACCAAAATACTAGACCGTTAACGACCAAACTTAACCAGCATCCTTTTCGCACCGACCCCAGTCATACGAAATGAATGACAAAATGACATTTCGAAATGACTGATTGACATTTCGACATTTCGAGAACGTGAGGTCTCCATTCACTAGACATGAGGTTGTTACCCAAATATTCCCTTTTAATATATTAAAATAGGATCATATTCTATGTAATTTGTGGTGATGAATCGAATAGTGAAGTACCTTTGATGGCAGTAATAACGTGAATTTTTATATTTTTTATTAGTGTTCTAACTTAATTTTAAATCAAAAAAGACTAAATAAAAATGATAAACAAGAAACGAAAACCTCTTAGAACTGTAGATTTTAAATATATATTTATACATAAATAAAAATACTCTTCTTATCTACTGAATACAAGGTTATCTTATCATTACATAAGTATATTTAGTCAATTTCTATCATATATAAAATACTTGATTATTGAAAAATATTACAATCTGTCTCAAAGGACATTTATAATAGTGTTTAGAGATCAGAGTCACACTCTATACAATAAATAAAAATAAATTAAATAGAAAAATAATATATATACAATAAATAATAATAAAATAACCTAAAATAATAAATAAATAAAAAAGAACACATACATACCTGTTCAATATTGGGGGGCTCGGTACATGCCATATGACCGGGAGCCCTTTTCTTGAGAGACACAAAATAAAGAAATGTTTTAGAGAGGAATACTTGTGAATATATGTGTAAAAGTTTACGTACAGTTTGATGAGGGGGGCCGGTCTCGCGCCTTCTCTCTCTCTCTCTCTCTCCGCCGTTGCGGGTCCAGAAATTAGCCGAAGGGCTGTAGTTCTCGAGGTCTGGTCAGGAGGTGGTCGTCAGCAGTCCTTTTTACCTTCTTCGCTCGCTAGCATCTGTCTTATCTGTCCTTTGGCCGCAGATAAGGCCGCCTTAGAGAGGGGGTAGTGCAAGTTGAGACCGGGGGTTCCCCCGTGTTGTTTATACAACGATAATTTATAATGCTGTGTACAATAAAATTTTGGATGTAAATCCAACATACCGCCCACCTAAATTTGGCTCAGCCAGATTTAACAATAATAGACAAAATGCAAAAACGAAGAGGTGAGAGGCGGGAAATAAGAGAGCGAAAATGCCTCCAGCATCCAAATTTACAAAGTAAAATAAATAATATTTACATGAATAAATAAATAAATAAATACTATAGAATAAATAATGAATATATACATCAATAACCTTTATAGACGTTCTCTTTAGAAAAGCACAGTTTGAGTCATTTCGTAATGACTCCCCTAACCATGGCTCCTCCCCCCCACTCCTTTGGTTTTATTTCATAATCATCATAAAAAGTGTTATAACTTCAATATTCTTCGACATATTCACACGAAAATTTTCAGGGACGTAAGGCCTTATAAACTACATGAAATGACTCAAACTGTGCCTTCCTAAATAAATCAGAACTCAAGTTATAAAATAAAAACCTGTTAGGAGTTTTTATTTACTTACTCTTTATAGACGTGTTAAATCAAAAACTTATTTGTACGGTCTTGAAGGGGGATAATTCAGCTAACCAACGGTTGCAGAAACCCTGATTTAGTATAAAATCCTGAGGAGTTATGAATGTTTTAGTTAAAGGCAGACAAAAACATCATAATGAAAAGTGAAGTTGCCATGACGACTATCTCAGCACAGCTCTTCTATCCTATATATTATTTCTAAAAGGTGTTTTTTTGCCGGAAATTCAATGATTGGCGACTCATTTTGAAGATATTCTTCTCCTTCACATGCGTAAAATAGTCCTATCCTTATAAAATAAAAAAAAAAATTATGAAAGAAAAGAAACTTTATTTGCAAATAACTAAAAAAGTAAGATTTTTTTTCATTGTTTTACAAAAAGTATGATAGTACACATGATAATTAGAAAGATTACCAAATTACTAACAAAAAAAAAAAAAACTGTAAAATTCGGACAATTATTAACAAAGATACAGTCCATTAGTTTTGGTATACTCAATTATGTCTTCCTGTTTAAAGATATTGCATTTAGGAGTAGAATAGTCTACTACACTTTTTTTTCCTGGCTTTTATATTAACTTCATTATTTCTTAAAGACATTTGGTTGTTCTTACATTTTATTTTTTTAATAATTTATAATATCCTATGATCGGGGCATTATTTTGTTTTTATTACTTTTATTGTCTTTTCAGTCAGCGTTTAAAAATAGGCCATAGCAAAGCAATTTGTATAAATATTTTGGTCTATTATATTTAATGGAATATTGTAATCGACTAAGGAAAAAATATGAATTCCTTCCTTACATAATACATAGGAACTACTTATTTTCATATTGTTTTAATATTTCTTCATTAAAAAAAATTATTTGCGAAATTTTCGCACAGGCCAACTAGTATATATTATTACCGATTAGCGCTAGGCTGGTTCCTGATTCTAATCCGGTTTATGAAAAGTAATTCTCCAACAGCCGTGAACTCACTCTATGATTGGAAGACATTTCATAGTGACACCCAGCCACTAAAAGTGGTTGCACTAAATTAAAATAATTAACTAAGGGGAAAAACAGGCATGCAGAGCGTGATCCTGGCTCGATCTCCTCCCTGCACGGCCATGGAACAGTACATCCTCACATAGTACTGAGCCCAAGAACCTTCATGGGTTGTAGTGATTCAGAGTTTTTTAGTTTTTTATCAATAAACAAGTTTCAAAAACAAAAATATAATGTGTTAATAGCAATCCAATATATTAAGGAAATTAAATGTTTCTCGATCTTATTAGAATGTCTTGTAACTGTCATAGATCAGATCTGGGAGTTTATATTTTTATCTTGATATTAAGCTGTGTTCTGATAAATGTAAGGTTTTGAAATTGTATATTTGACGTGTATAGAGTTCGCTGTTGCGAATAATCTTAATCATTTTTTTCTGTACAATTCATAAACATCATTATCAAAAATTACCGCCCTGATTCCTTCCGCATTCAAGCAGTTTTCTATTATCCTTATTAAGAAACAGGACACGTAGCTTTCGTTCCAATCAAAGTAAGGACATCCGTAACCCTGTTTTGGATAATTCAATTTTTTCCTAAACACACTGCTCGCGCCAGGAAAAGGTATAAGGTTCGGTCTTCTCCTCTGAGGACACAATGGTATCGTTGTCAGATCAAACATGTTGGCCAATGGGAATGGGTAATTGTAAACTTCTTGCATCACCTTGTTTAGGCGTCTCTTTGGCTTTTGTAGAAACCTATTTTTGTATTCATCCAGCAGCTGCTTTAAAAGCTTCTGTTGTTTCGATTCTTTTGTTTTTTTTACTAACAAATTGCTTCGTATTTGCCGAACCGATTGTTTATTTATCTCTTTCTTGACCACACACAATCTGGGCTTTCTTCTAGGCATATTAAAATTTATGGTTTCATCATTCGACATTGTATTTTCTATCTCTTCTATTGTCCTCGAAACATCCGAAAGTAACTGTGATGAATTTGAGGTTATAAGAACGACGTCTTGGACTCTTGCTGCTAGACCGAAGAAACCGGGTAAGTACCGAGATTGAAGATGAAAACCTGCTGAAGAGTCCATCCACTCCCTGATGGTTACTTCATTGAAGTAAAGTTCACTATTAAGTGCAAATATCATGCCTTCCTTGGCCACAACTTGGTCGATGTTGCCTCTTTTGTATGAATTGAAGTCTGTTTCTTCATCGCAATCGTAAAAATCAATTCCTAACAAATGACCTATACCGTTAGGACTGAAAATTTTGCATATGCCGGTGTCCATGATCTCAACAGTCGTTCCTTCTAAGATAAAATTATGAATCATTTGGTCTACCATTGTTCTTTGAGCTACAAATGCTATATGAGAGAAAGGTATTCCAGGTTTCAGTTCTTTGAGCATGTCCGATCTTATTGTGAGTACGATGTTGTAGATGATCGCTTGAGAATTTGAAAAGACGCCGTTGATAGGAGCGGTGGTGATCAAGTTGCTCTTGTAGTTGTACAGTGCTACACCCATATCGAGGATGCACATGTCACCGGATTGGAGGTTATCTTGAGAATAAAATTTAGAACGTTCCTCATCCAAGCAGAAGATAGACTTACCAGTGAGGCAACTAGGAGGTCTTGCTTCGAATATTTTGTTGGTGATGGATTTGATGTAGAGGTTGAACAGGTCACCGGCACAGTAACTCGCCACACCTGGACTCAAATTCCGCAGCACATAGTCCATAGCCCTGCTGTTCAACTTCGTGGCGACTGCCATGACCTGCTGCTCCCTGAATGATTTGATCATACGACATTCTTTGATAATCGGAGTCAGGACTGTGGTGCACATCCAAGCGCCGCATTTTATCAACAATTTTACAACTCCGTCTTGACTCATTCCATTCAATGTTTTTTCGTCCATGTTTGACGACACCATGAAAATATTTCTTCCAAATCTGACGATTTCGTCAAGAAATTCCTCAATAGAGATCACGTTGTCAATTCCGTATTTCGTTTTAATTTTTTTTGGATTTTTTAGAGTATAGGATGAGTGAGTACCAACGTAACTATTGTATATGATATAAGATGTTTCTGTTTCTACGTCAATGGCGCCCCACAAATTTGGTATCTCAATTCCAAAGGCCCAGTAGAAGCAAGATTCCTGCTCGAAGCAAGTGCCTAAACATTCGGGTAGTTCTAATAAATCGCTACCTTTGAGAAGTATCATCGAATTCGCATATTTTTCCCTTATTTTAGCGACTAGTCTATTCCGGTTCTCCTTAAACAATATATGCTTGATTTCAGTAAAACAGCATTGCCTTTTTAAATTTGTTAATGAAATATCGAGGCTGTCCAACAGTTGTTCTACAGATTTTCGCCTTTCTTTCTGGTAACTCTCTGGTAAAATATTTATAAATTGTACAAATCGCATTTTTTGAGATTGATAATAATCTTTCTTTGTCTGGAAAAAAGAAATTTTCCAGCGGTTAAGTCTTTGAATCTAAATATGATAAAAGCTCCAGTAGTCTTAAATCCAAAAACACTTATACCATTTTAAAAATCTGATACTGTTGATTGTTAAACCACTAAGTGATTAGTCAAACTTATTACTGGGGTATAGAATGCATTTCCATAACGTTTGTTCCATACAAAAAAATTAGGGTGAGCATCACACAAATTTTAGCTGCCACTCTACATTGATTAAAATTTATTTTGTGCCAAAAATTGAACTAATGAAAAAATTCGTTCAAGTATTTATTTAATAGAGCTATGCAATTAATATTTTAAATAGCTGGACAATAATTTTCCGAAACGTACAAATAATACAACAAAAAAACGTATGTCTGCTTTAGACCACACGATAGAAGTCAAAACATTTACAAGGTAAGGTTATTAATATTAAATATAAATAACAAATAACAGTTCATTATAAAGAGGATGAAATGCTGAACAGTTTCCTTGCTAACAATATGCAGGTCCGATTTTTAGTTTTTGTGATATTTTAATCCATGTGCAAAAACATTACAATTAGTCGACTGCAGTCGACTTTACCCGAATCGATATTACCGAGTCTGTGGGTTCATTTTCATTCACAAAAAAAAAGTGGAAACCTCGTCTACAGACGTTTCAAAAATCATTACGATTGATTTTAAGAATGACAAAAATTAAAATATTTATTATTTATGAAAATAAATTATTTAAATATTTGACATCTGTTTTAAGAATAATGACATTATCAAGATGTTAAAAAATAAAGTCAATGCTTCTCAGTACGTTATCTTTTCTTTTTATTATACATTTTTATTATACATATTTTTATCTGAAAGTGAAATGCCTCTAAATACCTTAATCATTATTACCGACATCCTGATAAAATTTTATTTATTCATTCAATTTATGTTTACATTAAAAGAATAAAATTCAGTGCTCTGCCTTAGTCCTTATTTGTTTGTCAATTTAGTTCTTTCTGTATTTACAAGTCTAATAAATCTTGCTATACTCAAGAAAAAATAAATAAAGTAATCTTATATACAATTATAAAATAATGATATTAAAAAAGTAGAAGAGATGATTCACCTCAGGAACTTGAAATTTAAAATTACTTCATGACTTCGGTTTTTCGAGTGTTTCGAAAGCCTGTATCAGATCAATGGATAAAAAAATCTTCTTAGATCTCACTGTTTTGAAATCGCTGTCGAAAGTCACGTATTTTCACAATTCAAATATAAGATCAGATTGGATTCAATAGTGCTTAACTGATTTAAAGTGAATCGTTACAAATTCGTGTTGATATATCGAATCCATTTCAAATTTCTATATATAATATCTAATAGTCCGTAGTACAGATACCTTTTTATCAAATTATTAACATCCAGCTGAAACTACGTATATAGATTCATCTCATCGTAACCTGCAAATATTATATTTCCAAAATTGTAGGAATTGGGACGTTTTAAACCTGGATGTCGGTAAACTTTGTCTATTTAATTATGTACTAAAAACTCGTAAATACCCAGTCGCTTTCCACTGGAATTGTAAGATAACTTGAACATAGAGTGGAGAAAAAATATGGCCTTCATAAATATTGAACCGTTTGGCGTAACCTACATCCCCAAATCGTCAAAATAATGATGTTATATAGACCAAACCGCCCAATATTTTTGTAGGCCACCTTTTTTTATCGATTTTGTGATCACATAAATATTTACGAGTTTTAATATCTAATTAAATAGACAAAGTTTGCCGATCTCCAGAATGAAAACTGCCCCAATTACAAGAATTTTCGTAAATAAAATATTGTAGGTTACGATGAGAAATTTCAGCCAGATATTCTGAACAAAGGGGTCTGTACTACGGACTATAATTGTTTATTAGCGACACTTAAAACTATGCGACTTAAAAATATATATTTCGAATTTATTAAATTTCTTAATATTAATATTAATAGAAGTCGTTATATGTTTCCTAAGAATATAATGTTGTAGTTATTTTGTTTATTTTATGGAAATTTATTTTAAATTATTGCTACGGATCTTTTTTTTTTTACTTGTAAACACAATTCGTAGCAAACAGGTTTTTGTTTGAATAGGTATAAAAAAATCCATATTTAAAATGTATGAAGAAAGATACAATAAAATAACTGAAATTGGATCGACCTAATGTTTTTCTAGGAAATTTCTTTTGTGGTATAGAAAATTAATTTACCTAATTTATTTGTTTATTCACTTCCATTAATCCTAGTAATCAATTGTTATATTGGTGGTTTTCGTAGGTTCACTTTTTTTTTAATGAAAATAATACTGGCCAAATAAGTAAAATATAAATTGTAAATTTAGAAATATTTTCCAGGGCTGAAAACAAATGATTTGTGAAATTCACAACGGCCACTAACGAGTATTAAATCACATGTTTCCACACAGATGACCTATATAAATTATGATTAACGCATGACATCGTTATTTTGATTTCCATTGATTAATATTTATTACAATGTAGTAACATTTAAAAATTTATTTTAATTTACTTAATTTTATATGATCTTCATATTTTAATTTTTCTGATAACTTACTGAAGTCATGCTGTAAAACCTCTGCTCCTCAGTAAATGTTTACTGTCATTACTACGATAATCACTGTCATGGTGTAAACAGAATGACAGTCGTCGTGATGACGAAATCCTCACAGTACTGTTGAATCATCAACACCAGTGACAGCAACTTTGGGTTAAATATTACATGTATGTTCCTAGACATTCAACATTTAACATACCTAATCCATCAAATTAAATGCATGCTCTGATAATTATATTTTGAAATTGATTGATGCAACACGTTTATCCCATCCGATTTATGGAAAAAGAATAGAAGTTTTTTAATTTGTGTTTATTCATTCGTATCTATTTAGTTTAGGTATTTTTTTTTAATTTATCATATAAACAAGTTACTTTGATAAAATAATCATAAAATCAGCTGGCATCCGCCCTTTTTTGACTGAATGACAATAAATTAATTGTCGAAGACAAATATACTTTCAATATGTCAACAACTATATCTATTAGCTCTTGTTGAAACTAGCTTATTATTGTGTTTGTTATTGCTATTGAATATGGAAGAAAATATCATTCATTATTAGCATATTTTATTGTGTTATTTTAAAAAAGGTGAGCGTGCTGCAGAAGCTCATAGAAAAATGTGCAGTGTTCATGAGGATGATACCTTAACCGAACTCAGGATAAAGCTCCTTACTTTGTCACTAATAAAATCATCCATAATGACATTGTTCCTTATGTTTCTGACCTGGCTCAATCCATCCATAACAAACTTCAGAACCATTCAAACCCTCTCGTTTCTAATCTTGCTTCCTTTTCGATCCCTGACAACCCTCCGAGGCGTCTGAAAAGAAGATGGCCTCGAGATCTTCTTTAGTAAATAAATTTTTAGAGTTCTAACAGCGGGTAGTTTTTCAACAAGTGGTTTCATGTTATTACATTCTTGTGTTCACATTTACTGAATGTATTTCTATTTGTATTACAGTTGAAAATATCATAAATAAAAAATAATTGTAAGACTTTTGCAGATGATATATTTCAATTACTTTACAGATCTTCATGGATTTATAATTATATAAAGATTGGTAAAAGTGAATATAATATATTGTATCAATGAATAATTATGTGAATGGTGGAGATTTTGGACATATTAGAATGATTTTAGTATATTTTATCCCTTCGGATTTGAACATTGTTGAATTTTTCGAACATACTGTTATAAAGATGAACAATCAATCCAGATAATAAACATAGTGAAATCGATACCCAAACAAGATCATCTGCTCCTAACGGGACAGAGTAATATTATAACGAGAAGGTTGCCGCGCCAGAGGCCCAGAAATGCCATTTCTTCAGTACCCCGACCCCGAATATTGGCTTTGTTAAGAGCTTTGTCCTCTGGCCCTGGGAGTTGAAGAAGTGACAATAAGCGAGATCAATCTTCGTCCATTGTCAGCCATTGTGGTCTTTCTTCTCTCTGGATCCTTCTGTTTTTGTTCCTGTCTTAACCTAAGGTACCATCAACTCAACAATTGTTTCTCTATTTGTGGATTTGGAACATTTTTAGCAAACCTATATTATTTACGAGCCATTTCTTGCCTAATCATTCAGCTAAAGTTCATTTTACACCCACCGAGTATTCCCCCTATTTTACACCGAAAAAAATTCAAATTTTAACCTATTCATATTTTTATTTATTTATTTATATATAATAGTATAACATGCATGAGTGAAATGAGAAATAAATCAATAAGTAAAAATATAGTAAATCATCTTAACATTTTCATTTCTATGTACAATATTTACATCCGCCCATAGAACTCTGAGCCAAGCTCTGCCTCCAAAAGTGAAGGGCAAAGTAGGACTTCAGGAGATCCCAGTGCCTCTCTTCCAGCTGCGTCTCCGGATTAACCAGTTCTAACGAGCTGCTTCATAATTGGCAAAAAAAAAAAAACTACTGGACAGATTCCCAATCTAGAATTTTTTTTTTAATAGTCGGTGTAGTCTAGTCAAAATCTTAATCAGACAGTATAAAAAAGATTAAAAACATTTTCGTAATTGTGGATTGATAGTTAACTGTCGTAAATAATGAAGAGAAGGATGATTGGGGTGATCAGTCAGAAACAAAAAGGCAAAAATAAATAATAATGTTTATTTTAACATTTTCCGACGTTTCGACCTGAATTTCCGACTTTCATCAGCGCTTTTCCAAGAGATTGCTGAAATAGAGTTTTCTATTATACTTTATTCCAGCAATTTCTTAGAACAGACCTGATGAAGGCCTGAACTTTAGGTCGAAACGTCGGCAAATGTTAAAATAAATATTATTATTTATTTTTGCATTTTTATTTCTGACTGATAACCACAACCGCCCTTCTCTTCATAAAAACATTTTCGTCTAACTGCTTCCTTAGAAAGGTTAATAGTTATACTGGATAATGTTTAATTTTAGAATTACAATTTTGCTTTCATTAAAAATGCTACCAAAACGTTATGAATAAAATGCTACCTAAATATTAAGTGTCACATAAATGCACTCAAGTAACAAAGAAGAGATATTATACAGAAATAATTAATTACATATTTATGTATTTTTATACATAAAAGCATGTATATTTATATATTATATATTTATGTAAGTTTATGCGTATAACAATCTCTACCAAATGATAACTATATTCTAGCCATGATCCTTTAATGGTTTAGCAATAATGAATTTTACGGTCTTTTCATTAATTAATAATATTAACAAGAGGCAGGATGGCCGAACGAAAGCATGAGAAAAACATGTCTTGTTCGCCAACATGATAAACCGAAATTCATACGACACAATTTCGAGTTTGGGTGCCGGAGGGCTTTAAACTGTGATATTAATACCCCCACCCTCTCCTCTGACCTAGAAGGGTGAACAAAAAAAACAACATTAATTCATACATTGGCTAAAACGCACTCGCTCAAACTCCACTGCCTTTAGCTACAGTAACGCAATTGAGAGAGTAGCGTAGGGATCTCTCCCTCCTGCTTTTCCTTCTATAGTTTGAGCGAGAAACCTGGCTTAGGGTTCCCTGGGGCTGGGGTTCCGGTTTTTTATCATTATTTAGTTATTATTTTACTTTTGTTAATTTTATATTTTCTGTGTATATGATGTGAATGTGTTCATATATCACTATAATTATTGTCCACGAGACAGATTATTATATGTCTAAATAAAAAAAATTCATACATTAAAAAAATTACTTTCATAATATTAATAATAATTGGAAATAAAAAAAAATACAAATTAAACTTGGCTATAACTAAATGATATTCTTATTGTTAATATCGCTGTGTTCCTTCAAATATAAAAAAAACAATTTCTTGACACATCTCGAAATTTACAAACCTACAAACTTATTTTCTTTTATAATAACCATATAAAATACTATATATTAGTCACCAAAAAAATATGATACATAAATTATAGATCCAAGTTTTTGAATTCATGAGACATATATTAATTTACAACAATATATATCCGACAATATGTACGAAAATATTTTTTAAGAATTTTTGTTCGTAGTTTATACTATGTGATAAAACATTGTAAAAAATATAGCTGGGACTTATTTTCAGCTATTGATCAACTACTGCGAAGATATATCTTGGAAAAGTTTCTAACAAGCCATCGATCAAAAAAGTGAAGCCTTGGTCGCAAGTTGTTAAGTCTTTCTGTCGACTTTTCAGAGAACCTTCTGGGCTAGCTGTTATATAAGAACAGTAAACTATTATATTGTTAAACAAATATTATATTTGTAATAATTTTATATATTATTTCTAAAAGGTATTTTATTTTGTCGGTGAGCCATAACTTCGTAAATTCTTCATCAAATCCAATGATTGACCACTCATTTTGGAAGATATTCTTCTCCATCACATTCGAAAAATACTCCTATTCTATCGAAATATCTGGGAAAAAAGGTAATAAAGGAAAACAAACTTTATTCGCGAATTACCTAAAAAGTATGAATTTTTTTCTTGATTGTACCCATGATAATTAGAAAGGTAACTAAATCACCTACAAAACAAAAAAAAACACGTAAAAATCGAACAATGTTTAACAAAGATACAGTCTATTAGTTTTGATATACTTAGTAATGTCTTCCTGTTTAATGATACTTAAGAGGAGAATAGTCTACTACACTTTTTTTCCAGGCTGATATATTAACTTTATTATTTCTTCAAGACTTTTGTTTGTTCTTTGATTTTATTCTTTGTTTCACAAAAAGTATGATAGTACATATAATAATTAGTAAGATTACCAAATTAGCTACAAAACTAAAAAAAAATTTAAAAATTGGACATTATATACAAAGATACATTGAATCAATTTTGGTGTGCCTAATAATTTCTTCATCTTCATTTATCATTCTACTACACTTTTTTTCTTTCATATTAAATTCATTATTTCTTAAAGATATTTGTTTGTTCTTACATTTTATTTTTTTTTAGTAATTTAAAATACCCCATTATCGAGGCTTTATTTTGTCTTTACTACCTTTGTTATCTTTCCAGTCAACGTTTAAAAATAGGTCCTAGCAAAGCAATTTGTACAAATACTTTGTTCCATTATGTTTAATGGAATATTTTAATCGACCGAGGAAAAAATATTAATTCCTTCCTTACATAAAACATAGGATATACTTATTGCTATATGTTTTTGCTATTTCTTCAATAAAAAAAAATTTCGACAAATTATTAGGACGGGCCAACTATTAATCCCACATATATTATTACAGTAAGGCTCGAAATCGGTTTTGTACCAGATATAAGCATATGTTATGCTCAAATACCATGAATGGGGTACCGTTGGATTCAGAATTTCACGGTGGAATAGCGAATCATATTCTCCAGTTTTTTTTTTTTCTAAAATAAAGTCGATACAAACATTTTGCTAGGCTTCAATACTGCAACGGTGATAGGTCTGTAGATCGATACAGGGCAAATTGGACCTTGAAGATTTTGATGTTTACAGCAAGACCCGGATATCGGATATGGGATCCTGCGTTCTTAAGCCCAAAAATGTACTATTTTCGAGATAACGCAAGGCATAGGGTTCGCATCCACACAACCTTACATTAATTGTAGTACTGTCATTGAATACATGTCTCATTTCGTCGAATGGAGGTCTCTAGAATCGAGAGAGAAGGAGTAAATTATTTATCGATTTTACTTTTTAGTGAGTGTTTTTAATCAGCAAGCCATATCATCGTTAATTCTTCACCAAATCTCAAGATTGAGCCAACAATTTCAAAGGCGGGCAAAATAGTCCAATCACCCCGAAAATTTAGGCAAACAAAAAAAGAAAACAATCTTTATTTGCGAATAACTAAAAAAATTACACACTTTTCCCTTGGTGATGCTCATAATTGTATAAAAGATTACTAAATTCCCCACATAATGAAAAAAAAAATCATCGAAGTCGGATAATGTGAGCAAAGATACAGCTTATTGAAATTTGTAAACATGTTGGTTCCAAAGATTAATGACGATTTAAATAATTTTTGTTTCCTTTGTCGTTTATATTAAGCGATAAAGTAAGAATGGATTTCTTTATCTTTTGAGACGTTGCATTATTTTATTTTCTTATTAATTTTGTATCTAAAAAAATATGCTGTGCCAATTTTTCGCACGGGCCTACTAATGTAATATTATATTATATTTTAAAAATCTTATATCTGATTTTCAATTGTTTAAATTTTATTGGCTAAATTTTATTCAAATAAACAATATTTCAAACATATATTAGGATTTTTATTATAGAAGTCTTATTTTCATAATAATAACCTGTACCACTAGAACCCATGAAGGCTCAGTACTATTTAGGGAAAGCACTGTTTCTTGGTCAACAGTAGTTTAAGGAGGTGATTTGACCGAGATCACACTCAACCGCCAGGTTTTCCCCCTTAATTAATTATTTAATTAAGTGTGCCCACTTCATAGAGGCTGGGTATGCCCCAGGAGGGTCTCCCTACCCAGGGTCGCTCCACGGCCAATGAAACAGATAAATAATTTTACTCCAACGAGCTGGGGTTCGACCATGGAACCTTTAGCATTGGAAGCTCAGTACCCTACCACTGAGCTATCCCACTCTCCATTACCTCCTCACTTATTTTCATAAATGTTCTAATATACCACCATTGAGTTCTAAACATTTTCGAATTCGTCCTCCTGATTGTTTCTTCCTTTAATGACGACTGCAGAATTCTCAATATGTTGAATTAGTGCATTCCGAATGTCTTCATTTACTTAGTATAATACTCCATCTTTAAGGTATCCCTATAAACAATAATTTAGTACAGTGAGATCTGGAGATCTTGGAGGCCAAGTAATTGTACTAATCCAACTATCAGCAAAACTTTCATCTAAACTTTGTCTCAACTGACAAGCGAAATGAGCAGGAGCTCCGTCATGCTTAAAATACATTTGCATTCTGATGTATAAAGGAACCATCTCTAATAATCCTTGTTGCTAAAATGGTATGAAATCTAAGAAGTAGTCTCCTGTGAGACGATTCTCAAAAATAAATAAACCATAAATTAAATAATACTTGAATGCTAGTACATGTATTAAATATTGTTTATTTATGAATTATTTTATTTGTAATTAGCCACTAAAATTCATACAAATAAAAATCGGATGAGAACATATGAGTGTTCACATATGTAATATATTGGGACCGTGATAATGTTTTAATCTGAGTTTTCAACAGAAATACATGTCTTGAGGTTGCCCAAAATCGATCAAGACCAAACGTGATAAAAAAAAAATCGATTTTTTGAATAACAATTAAGGTAAAATAGTTATTAATACTGGACAATGTTAATTACTAAATGTAAAGAATTGGCATAACCAATATACTTTTGCATTTAACTATTCTAATTTTTCATTCAGGGTTAGTTAGGTTTCTCCTATTTAAAAAAATACAAATAAATATCTCTATAGGTTACTGCTAATAGGTAACTGCACACTCTTGCTCAAGACCAATACCATGGCCAAGACTGAGTTTGCAAGACCAAGACTGTGCAACACTACCTGAGCCAAATAATCAAGTCCAACAAAATGATGTGTGTGTGTGAACAGTCTAGTTCAAAAACAAAATGTCGTACGCTACTGATATTGCGTATTCAAGGTTCGGACATCACGGAGATGTTAAGGCAAACTTTCCATCGAATTCGGCTAAACGAAAGTGACACTTCATATCATCGATTTAACAAATTTTCACAATTTTCTGAGCAATAAAATGTCCAAGTGAGGTGGTAACCTACCTAGGGTTTAGGTTAGGTGTAGGTCTCAGTATGACGCCTCATTTGGAATATCTGGCAGGTAGGGTGGCCCTAGAAATGAACGGTCTAAGTCGTGAGGGGACGCATTTTGGAGCCTGAGGTAGCTAGCCACTATCACTATTTATAAGGGTGTTGTGGAGGGTATCCTTAGGTATGCGTCTCCCTTCTGGTTCCGACACCTCACACTCAGACAAAGAAATAGCCTAGCATCGACTCAGAGGACTGCTCTGCTTCGGGTCACCAGAGCATATAGGTCTACGTCGCATGAAGCAGTGTAGGTCTTAGCGGGGGTGGTGCCTCTCGACCTCCTCCTACGAGAAGAAGTGACCAGGTACGACTACAAGAAGGAGGGCTCAACAAGTCTGTCGGAGAACCTACGGATGAGGATTATTGAAAACCCAAATAAATGGAAAAAGATTATCCGGGAACAATTGAAGATTGAAGGAAACAATTGAAGATTGGAGCAGACGGTGGGTGACGACTCCGAAAGGCAGTACATTAAGAAAATACTTCCCCACCGTTGAATCTCGGTTACAGGCGAAATGGGTTCTCCCGAACTATTGAGTTTCACAATTTCTCACGGGACATGGGGGTTTCAGAGCTAAATTTCATGGCCACGGACAGAATATAGATCCCGACTGTCCCACTTGTGGTGTTCCGGAGACTGTCGAGCATGTGGTCACGGCCTGCGCTGCTTTCGACGAATTAAGAATCACTTTAATGAGAACCACGGGAATTTACGTAATTACTGAGGAGGAGTTTCCTAAGTTGGTGGTGAGTGAAGAAAACTTCCCACGGTTAAAGAGTTTATAAATGGCTGGAAGACGGCGGTGGGCACAGCTCACTTCAACCAAGGTGCACGCAGAAGGAGAAGAGGACCAGTCCCAGGAAGACCTCCGGATTCAGGAAGCCAGGCCTAATTTGCTGAAGAATGAGGGAAAGTAGGAGAGCTAGCTGTGTGCACATCTTAGAATTATGTTAACTGATATTATGACAGTAGTATGTTATTATGCATTAATGATTAACATTACACTACTGCATACACCCGTGTTGCCCTGGTGGCATGGGAGGGTGGAAAACAGATAAAAAAAAAAGAGCAATAAAATATTCCAAATTTACGTTATTTTTTAAAATTTACTTATCTTTAAGTTATTTCATTTTTATTATATATATATATATATATATATATATATATATATATATATATATATATATATATATCGCATATATAGTTTGAATATAGTGTTACCTTTCTATAACCTTTAACCATATGACAGAATGTATTATTACTCAAATAAAAAAAAAAAATCATAACTTCGCAAAAACATTTTCAGCAATAAACTAATCATACAGATTCTTGAATGAAAAGATGACACGCCACCTCAATACAGGTATTTTTTTTTTTTTTTGGGGGGGGGGTGTCCTCCCCTTTCTCGCCGCTAAGGCTATACGGGGTTTTCCCGGGCCAGGGAGTGTGAGCGGGGATTTAAAAAACTCCCTCGGCACCGGGACGCGAACTCGTGACTATTTTTATATCATTTGATTGATATATCAGGTTGCCGGAAAACGGCGGTGCTATGCACACGTTTTAGCCCATTCGGCCACCCCGCCCACCCAATACAGGTAATTTTTACAGCATTGTTTCGTTTATCTTCTTAATTCATAGATACTTTGACCATTTATATAGTAACTATATAACAGGGGGTTCCCCCTTCAAAGGATGAGGTCAGCTGTGAGGTAAACCAGCGTTGATAACATCTCACCAACAGCGCACAAGCCTCTGCATGGAAATGCCGAATAAAGTTTCACGAGGACAATCCGATACTGATCTCGACATAGCCTTCGATAGCGAGTGTGAGGTCTATATCCAACAGTCATCTCTTTTTTTGGCCACCACAGAAATGTGGATTCAAAAGGTTGTTTGAAAATTAAAATTTAAAAATTTTAAATCCTGTATTTTATGAAAAGGAAACCAAAAATGGTTTTATTTATTACAATTATATATTTTATTATTTTATTCTGGTGTATATATTGTATGAATAGGCACTTTTACTCTCATACCTGTGACCATACAATGTGACGGGTTGATGAATTTTTATTCAATAAACTTGATAAAATCTGAAATAAAAATAGTTATGTGACTAATTCTTTGGTCATCATTTTATTCATTGTTCATGTTTATTGTGTCATAAAGTTCATTTTTTTATATAAATCAAGGCACTTTTGTACACTATTGTTTTATTAATTTTTTAGTAAAGTTATTAATCAATGAGGAACAAATGAACTTGTACATGAAAAGAAAGTTCTTTGGGTCATTTATGACAGTATCATTAAACACTGATTGATGTTTTCGGTTGCTGTTACATAATACATAAATATATCCTTTAATTTGATGTTTATTTTCTTCGTTTTAATTTAAGTAACTATTTTTTTTTTTTTTTGTTCTTTTGGAATTCTCTCATTTGTTAGTAAACATAAAAAGCAAACATCTGGCCAAATAAAAACAAAGACAAAAAATAAAAAGAAAGAGAAAATGTAAAGAAAACATTAGTTAAACATACTATATACAAAACAAATTAACCTATATACAAAATACTTGAAACAATGACAAGACGTTTAAAACTATGTACAGTGGTAAAACATAAATACCACTTTTTGGTAAAAAAATAAAAAATACATTAAGTTCTTCTTTAAAATATACTGTTTCTGCAATAAAATTAAAAGAAAGCCGAATCTGATAGTAAAAATTGTCTGAATATTTAAATGATGAATAAAATTTACATAAATCATTATGAATAATATTTCATTACATAAAAGGTTAGCCGTTATCTGACTGTTTTTGGGACATGAATTGGAATAGAAGGGTTTTAAATGTAGATGTGGAGGGAGAATGCTGAATTTCGATAGGTAGAGAATTTCAGAAATTAACAGGGTGAGAAATTAAGGAGTTTTTGAATGTGGAAGATCTGTGAGAATGGATGTAAAGGTCAGAAGGTCGAGATCGTGTGGAGAGGGAATGGACTGAGGACTTAAATTGAAGAAGGTTGTAGGCGTAAGGACGTTGATTGTTGATGATTTGATAGAAGATCATACCTAGGAAATATTGTTTTCGAAAGTAAGTGAAGAGGCACTTTAACTTGGTGTAATAATGAGAGACATTTGAGTATCAGGGCACCAATTACAAATCTTACACAGCTGTTCATTAGTCTTTTCATTATTTTTAATTACCTGTGAAGTCAGTGCAGATAGGTAGTGTATAACAAAAGATATTACACAAACTATTAAATATTAAAAATTGCGTACAATTAGCACTCATAAAAACAACATCATATAAACCATTATTTTTTTAAAACACAATTTATAAAATCTCCCGACATCAATTGTTCATATTAATTTTCAATGTATTTAATAATAAATATTAAATAAAAGTTCAAGGGAAAATAAATCATACATAACTTATATATATAATTAGGATTAATGAATAGCTGCGTAAGATTTGTTATTGGTGCCCCGAGATACTCCCATGTCTCTCACCACTACACTGAGTTAGAGTGGCTCTTTCCCTCCTATCGAAGACAATATTTCCTAGGTACTTTCCTTTATCAAATCATCAACAACCATCGTCCTTCTTACGCCTACAACCTTCTCCAATTCAAGTCCTCAGTCCATTCCCTTTCAACAAGATCTCGACCTTCTGACCTCTACATCCCTTCTTTCAGATCTGCCTCATTTCAAAACTCTTCTATAGCTCGCGCTGTCAATTTCTGGAATTCTCTACCTATCAAAATTCGGCATTCCCCCTCTATATCCACATTCAAAACCTCCTATTCCAATTCCTATCCCAAAAACAGTCAGATACTTGCTAAACTATTGATATTATACATTTCTATTCATCATCAAACGATAGTACTATTCTATACTGTGAACTTCACTAGGGATATTACAATATCTTCCTGCTCTTAATGCCACTGAATGCATCTATCGTTTGTTTTGTTTTTTTAAATTATTTTTTATTCTTATATAATTGAATCTGTACCTATTGCTAGAATTAGACAATGATGAGTCTACATATTATTCATTATTTAAATACACTGACATTTTATATTGTCAGCTTTGTCTTTTCTTTGTTAGCAGAAACACACCTCATTTTAAAGAAGAACTCAATGTATTTTTTATTATTTTATTTTTCAAAAGAGTATAATTATAATTTTTCCTACTGTACATAGTTTTAAGTGTTTTGTATATCGATTTTTTTTTGTATATAGCTTGTTGAACTAATATTTTCTTTACTTTCTTTTTTTTTTATTATTGTTTTATTTTGGCCAGATGTAGTCTTTTAATTATGTTCTATTTTGTTATTCTAAAGGGACTTTGTCCCAGAATAAAGTTATTTTCTATTCTATTCTCTTCTATGCTAACTACTATCTCAGTTCATTTTTGAGCTGTATATTTTAGCCAATGGTATTCTTTTTAAAATTATTTTTACTTTAAGTAATAAGTTTTTTGTTCATTTAATTAATTACGGTGATATAATTTCAGCTAATTGGGAAACTTTCCTTTTGGGTTGATTATTATTGCAAATGGAGTCCAATCCAATCAGCCCTCAATCATTATCGGTATTGAATTCTTGAAACGGGAGTTTGTCTTTTGTTTGCAATTTCCTTTAATTAGCTCCTCTAACTTCGACATTTAAACAAATTTGTTTATCATTTCTCTTCATGTAATCTTTTATTCATTAATTTTTTAAAAGTTTTTCTTTAATGAATAATAAAATGTTTCGGTGCATAGGCTGTTTTGTTGTAACTCTTCGAACATAATCCGATTCTAAATTAACAGTAAATCTAAGAAAGTATTTTTTAAAAAATTATTATAAATATTAAAATGTTTATATATTATCCGAATTGCTCAATGGATTAAAGAACTATTCTCCTACAATATATAATGCAATACTAATAACGATTGCATTATCAATAACGGTTTAAAGCACTTATACACATACACATATACAGGCTGCCACAGATGATTTATCACTGGAGTGTGTGTTGAATATAAAAACTCTTGACCTGTTGAACAAAATATTTTATTTTATTATAAGTGTTTGTGACTCTATCAATACAAGTACAAACCCTCAGCTTTAGATCAGTCTGGCATGTGTTCATATGTGTATTTATTCACAATTTGGGTGCCTTTTAAATATTATCATTAGTAATTGTACGATTCTACATATGCGTTGTAATCCTAAGATCTCTATATTTTGTTCTGCTTTGTTGTGTTCTGCAAAGAAAAATTTTCTTTAGCGTATATGTATTTTTATTCATTTTCAATATTTCATTTATGATATTTATTGTATAAATATATTTATATATAAATAGTAAAAATATTTGGAGTATAAAAAATAAAAATATCTTTGTTTTTTTTTTCTTATACTGTACTTATTTACTTGTTTTCTTCTACTTATAAAACTAATCCCTACAAACACTAAATGGACCAGATTCCATGGCTACGATGTATATTAAGCCAATAAAAACAATTCTAATTCTAAAAAATTCTATATAATGCAATACTAATAACGACCAAATTTTTTTTTGTAGTGGACATATTCATACTTAACAATGATTCACAAAAAAAACAAGAAAACCGACCTCCCTTCATCATACAGACCCATTAGCCTGCTCCCAATATTTTTTGAAATTTTTGAGAAACTTACAAAAGAATTCTCAAGTATTAGTGATTATTATACCATAATTTTTATTCACCAATACAGTTGTTTTTTTTACCAGTCTTGGTCTTGATCTTGCAACAGTTATGCAGAATCAAGACCAATTTTGGAGGACACTACTTAGCAGGGAGTACCTCAAGATTCAGTATTTCCTGCGCTACTATATACGATTTACGCCCATAATATCCCATACAGTTTTGAAACTCATACGCAGACAATACAACAATCTTAACTATAAATTAAAATGTAATACACTCCTCACATAATCTACAATATCATCCAATAAAATATTATTACTGGTGCAAAATATGGAAGATTTGAATCAAGAAAAATCACAACATATTATTTTTACTCTTCGACATTAGATTTAAGCTTCTATTTACCCCAAAATGTTTAAATACCTCAGACATTAAAAATTGCAATATCTTGTACTGACATTAATAGAAGAATGACGTGAGGCCAACATAAAATCAAGATAGGAGGGACGCCGCAGGGCACTCCTCTTTCTCATGCATCTTACACCATATACTCTTCTTTTCGACAGCACACTCCCTGGGTGTTGGTGAAAATATTTATAATATACAATATATATATTGTAGATTATAAATTTTTTTTTGTTCTATTCTTGGTAATTACTAGATCGAAAATGTAATTATTAGTGCTTAGCATTTAGAAGAACAGGATATTAGGTTGGGTTTATTGGCTCTAAAAGAGAAGAGGAAGGATAATTTCCAGGCAATGAACGAAATGAGATTATCGTCTGCTGCTAACGACCCGTGCACAGGTAGTCTCGTCGTCATATCTGTCTCCCATAATTAATTGCTTCACAGTGCGGGAATCGAATTTTGTTCCCTCGTTCATTCACTTAGAAGAGGAGCCAAAAACGTACAAATATTCTAAAGAATAGTATTATAAAAAAGGAAAATTTAAAAGAAAAAATTAAATTAAATAAATAGAAGGTTGAAAAAAAAATTCAAAAATCTCTTTAACGAGTTTAAGTTCTTAATTAGTTAGGTACTTTAATGCTGACGTTTCGACCAAAACATGTGGATCATTATCACGCCTAAAATTAAAATCAATTAACATTAGCAAAATTATATTAAAAAGAAAAGATGAAGATATTGTTATACTTTTATGTTTATCATTTTCTTGATGTTATTTTTTACTTTCATCCCCACATATATTATTACAGTAAGGTCCGAAATCGGTTTTGTACCAAATATAAGCTCCTGTCATGCTCAAATCCCATGAATAGGGTTCCGTTGGATTCAGAATATCACGGGGGGTTAGCGAATCGTATTCTCCACTTTTGTTTTTCTTTCTAAAATAAATAAAGTCGATACAAACATTTTACCAGGCTTCAATACGGGACAGTGGTAGATCGATACAGGGCAAATTGGACCTTGAAGATTTTGATGCGTACAGCAAGACCCGGATAGTTCCTCCGGAATCAGATCCTGCGTTTTTAAGCCCCAAAACGTAATATTTTCGAGATAACGCAAGGCATAGGATACATTCCACACAACCTAACGTTAATTGTAGTACTTTAATTGAATATATGTCTCATTCGTCGATTTGAGGCCTCTATGATCGAGAGAGGAGGAGTTTATATTATTTATCGATGGTGTTTTTGATCGGCAAACCATATCATCGTTAATTCTCCTTTCTTCTCCTTCAGGCGGGCGTAATAGTCCAATCGCTTTGTGGTTGTGAGGCTAATAGTATTAATAGCCATTAAGGATTAGCCATAAGGGATATATGGTCACAAAAAACCCAGAAGGAAATATCTAACCAACGGTTAGGGAAATAATGTATCCCTAAAATAAGATAATAATAACCCCCACAGTACAATTATTAGTTTCAACTTCCACTAGTTGAACGATGTTCTTCGATGCGACATCGCTTCGATGATGCGATTCGAATTTCCATACACGACGGATCGCGGAGTACTTCGATCTCTTCTTCCTCCGATTCTTCTGTTACTGCACGACATCTGGTCGAGAAAAAGTAACCTCGAGAGATAGACTCGGAAAGGAGATAAGAAGATCCGGGAAAAGGAGAAAAATTCCGGAGCGAAGAGTCCAGAGGAAGTTGAGGACTTGAAGAACGCTGATGACTGTGGACTCTTTCCGAGATGAGCCGAACACCAAAGAGCTGGATTCGAACCCTTTCGACCATCCTGTGAGATCGAGGAAGGCTCAACACTCACGAGGGAATGAGCTGGACTTCAGTAGATGGCCTGCCAGGTCCTCCAGGGAACGAATCGTTCAGTCCACTGAGAAGAATCTTCGGCCATCCAGTGAGTCGAAGAATCTTTCACAGCTCTTCTACAGCATACTCCACCCTCAGTGGTAAAGAGTACCTGTAGGCTTCTAGCTTCTTAGAT